>JAWZYV010004239.1:0-407845 GCA_038373885.1 Cheiracanthium punctorium
TTAATGCATTAACACAGCATTCTCCTTGTATTTCCCTATGTACGTACATACGTGTTAATGTGTTTTGGTTTCAAGTACAACCATGACAATTATAAATTTTAATGTTTTTGTGTTTTCGTGGATTATTCCGATAATCAACAGGTGGTCCAGAGAGCACGTGCCCCCATGGAGAATCGTTGAACCCACTCCCCCAAATCTTCGGGGACTTCTGATTCATTCGTCGGGGAATTTTTAAGATAAAAAATAATCCAATTTTTAGGCCAATTTTAATTTTGATATATTAAATTATTACTTTTGTAGTATTGTCGTTTTTTTTTCTAACAATCTTGAAATGATTTGTTTAGATATCAATCAGAAACAAAATGGTTGGGTGTGGGAAGGGGGATTTTCGAAACCCACTCAAAAGTTTGTTGCCGAAGTTATACAAGTGCAGAAAATTTGCATTCTAGCGAATTACTGTAACAGGCCTAACTAAGGCTGTTCCTTGTCTCGGAAGCATTCCTCAGTAGTGTACTCCTAAGGCTGCCTTTAAAAAACCCATTACTGCCTTTTAAAAGCCATTAAAATTCTATAAAACCACCCTTAGGCTTTGTTGTTCCTTTTTTATTATCTTCACTACGAAAATACAATTGTGTTTCGATCTACTGATGAACAAAATTTTATATATTTTTTTAAACATACAAGTAGGGTAGTTTGAAAGAATTAGGAGAATGGGTATTTAACACTATCGTTTTTTTTATAGCTGTTCAAGTCCTGCGACCCTTATTAATTTTTAAACGGAACTGTTTTAAGAGAGCAAATAGATTCATCTTGTAGGCGGGAACTTTCTCCTGGGGTTTACGCCTACTTTAATAGTAAAAAGGAACATCAGTTACGGGTGGTAAGAAACACACATTTTTGAGCTTCTCAAACAGTAAACAAAATATTAAATAATACACCCTGACGTTTTGAAAGTAATGTTGAATTCTGCTGAACTAATAAAATCCGCATCATGAAAAATTAAAGAGCAAATGATTACTCATGTAGACGAAAATCTCTTCATCATGTGTACGCCCACATCAATTGTAAGAAAAATATGACTTTTGGTGTGAAACACGGTATTTTAAGCTCCCTAAACAGTAAACAAAAAATTTAATTAATAAATTAATGAACCTATCGTGATCTTTGAAAGTAACGGAAAATTCTGCTCAAATATTAAAATCTGCATCTTGAACAATAGTTGCACACGTAGGCGGAAACCTTTTCTCGATGTTTACGCCCACTTCAATTGTAACAAAAGTTATATCTTTCGATAAGTATGAAAGACAGAAAGGACAGTGTTTCTAATTTGGGCTAGGTTGACATTCTCTTCTTTCTTTTTCTTTTAACAATTTCCAACAGGATTAAAAAGTGTTTGTGATTTCGGTTTGTCTGACTGTCCGTCTGTCCTCCATCCGTGTGTGCTCTAACCTGTAAATATGCATCGATTTCGACGAAAATTTTTATATGTTACTCTTACCTAGTGTACCATGTACCCTATTGTAAATAGTTTATGTAGCATTTATAGTTTTTCTATAGGAGCACTCAAAAAATTCCCATTGCGCTCTATGGTAAGTTATTATTTAAAGCGTATGATCCTTACTATATATACTATATAGTTACGCTGATCCCTGACTTCAAGATAAAAATTTTTCCTCCATTACTGTAAAAAGATTACAAAGTCAACACAAAAAGCCTAATAACATCTACGCCGTTTGTGCGATCCGCTTGAAATGTTTAATAATTATGTATATATATATAGAAAACAATCTATTTGTGGCGTAATTCGCGAACATTTCAATTTGTTTTGACTAACTTCACCTGCAGCTGCATTTTTTCGCGCCTAGAGCACCACTACTGTGATGACGCAAGGAGCTCACAGACAGTGAACATTATGTTTTTTTTTTCTCTCTCTCCTTTTTTAGTTTAGCTTTGAGATTGCATGGAAAGTGGCAGGCTTCGTTGTATTAGAGACCTGAAGTTATTAATGATTCTAAACTGATTTCTTGTACATAATGTGTATACTAGTTTTGTAAGATAATGTAATCCAGTAATTAAATTTTAATAGTTAAAAGTTTGGTTATTGCTTCAAGCAGTCTTACAGATTATACAATACGTCTTTTCGTCGGATATCTAGGACCGGCCCCACCTTCGCAGGCACCCCTCAGAAAGGTAAGCAGTCTTACCTTATCTTATTTGTTTCCTAAATATTTTGGTTTTTGGTAGGAAAAGTAAAAACTGGCGCCCGAACAGGGACTGCCAAGAAGGTAGGGAATAATTTTCATGTTGATTCAGAGTAAATAATAAAGAATTGTAAATAAATATTTGATTGAATTAACGTAGTTGTTTGAAAATTTAATTAAGAAATAGTAAAATGGCCGACGCAGAGCTAAATAAACAAAACAAAAAGCGCGGAATTGTGCGTTCGTCAGTAACAAAAGTTATTACGAAATTAGAAACGGAACTAGCGAAATCGGAAGTTGATGTTGCTGAGTTGGAGTTACTGATGGAGCATTTGAATGAAAAAACAGAAAAATTAAAGATCGTTGACTCGGAAATAGAAAATTTGTTAGCAATAACTGACTTAGAGGGAGATTTAAAAACGTAGAGGAATACACGGGAAAAATAACGACGTGTAGATTTTTAGCCAAAAGAAAAATTAAAGAATTTAAAAATGACAAACAAAAGGTGGAACATACCTCGATTGATCGTGAGTCAGAAGTTAAATCAGCAACAATTAGTGTTAAATTACTTAAATTAATAATTCCGAAATTTTATGGGGATTTAAATGAGTGGCTTGCATTCTGGAATTCATTTTGTTCTTCGATTCACGAAAATCCGTCTCTAAATGGAGTAGATAAATTTAATTATCTTGAGTCATTTTTGGGGGGTACAGCTTTAAATACGATAGAAGGATTGGAGTTAACCCCTTAACCTTCGCTCCCGTCAAAATCACGGGCTAAGCTTTCTCCTTCTATTTCTCGTGCCCGTCAAATTTCCGGGCAATACTGTTCAAAAAAAAATGCGCCAGAAAGATAAGAGCGTTCCAATTCTGATGCACGGATTTTTTTGTAATATATAATTTTACACAACAGATGACAATACCAGAGTATTTTTAACTTAATTCGGAGATAGTTTATTTTTAAATACATGGTAGCAGTACTCAAACACACGTGTATTTGTGATATGCATTATGCAATCTTAGCTTACTTTTTTTTTAATTTATGTTCAAAGAAAATTTTAGAAATGTTTACTTATTTTACGTAGTAAGTTTAATAAAATTTTCTAGTGTTTAAAACATATATTTTTAATGATTCTCTGCTTACTACAAAACACACATTCAGTCACAATGACCCTGAATGTTGGCTTTTCCAAAAAATTATATTTTTTTCTCTAGTGCTTAAAATGTCTAAAACCTTAAAATGAACAAATATACTATATATGCACTTGTTTTATACAATTTTCTGGAATAAAAGAAATAAGCACTTTTATGACCGTTTTCTTGAAAATAATACGACGGTTAAGGGGTTAACGGAAAAAAATTATTCGTCGGCAATTGAACTTTTGAAGGGTCGTTTTGGAGACATGTGTCTTTCAATGTCTTTCATTGTGTTATTCAATGCACATATTGAACTGTTAAAAGTGTCTCCTTTAAGGAGTTCAGCTGACGTTAAGCAATTTAGAAAATTATTCGATTATATTCAAAAAAATTTGCGTGCTTTACAGAGTCTCGGTGTTACGTCTGATAATTATAGCGCTATTTTAACACCGCTGTTATTGAAATCACTCCCTTCTGACTTAGTGTTGGAATATAATAAAATTGCAACCGCAAATTTTAATTTGGAAAACTTATTGGATTTTCTTTCCAAACAGTTAACAGCTAGAGAAAAATCATTTACAAATACGTCTACGCATTCTCGTAACTCAGAAGGCAGTAAGCAAATTTTCGTTGACCGGCCGAGTCGTGAATTTAATCAGCCCACTTCAGCAGAATTAATTTCGACAGAAATAAATAAAAAACAAACTCCGAACTGCATTTTCTGCAATAAATCTCATTTTTCGTCGGAATGTTTACATGCGAATTCAATGTCGATTCAAGAGAGGGTGAACAAATGTAAGCAGTTAGGTTACTGTTTCAGGTGCGTGAGGGGTTCACATAGAAAAAAAGAATGTAGGTCACGCGTTTTTTGCAAATTGTGTAACAGTACTAATCACTTATCAGTAATGTGTTTTAAAGATAATGAGAATTCGAAACCGAACTTTAAACAAACTTGTGATAAGCGTACGAGCTTAAATGAACCTGAGTATAATTTGTGGAATACAATTAATGAAAGGGTATATTTACAAACTGTCATTGTGAAAACACGTAGGGATAAGAGAGATTATCTCTTGAGAACGATTATAGATACAGCATCATCGCGGACATTTTTTAAGCAAATTTGCCGCTAATAAGTTGAATTTGCAATGTATTGGATCGGAATCCGTATTGCACGGTCTGTTCGGAGGTGAGGAATAAAGATTGAATCATAAGAGATATTCTATTGATATTCGAGATATTCATAATAAGTTTAATTGTACCTTAAATGTAATGATCAACAAAAAATTTGTGCGGCTGTTCCGAAATTAGAAAATGACCAGATAATTGAGGAGTTGAAAAATAATAAAATTTATCTTAGTGATTTAAGCATAAAAGAAAACCTTTGTTTGTATGAAGAAGATCCTAAAGAAATACATCTTCTTATAGGTGCAGATTATGCGGGAAAGTTTTATACAGGGGAAATAAAAACTCTATCTAATGGGTTGATTGCTATGAATACACGCTTCGGATGGACTCTTTTAGGCGCTGCTGCAGGGGAGGAGTGGTCAGGTCATAGTGAAACTCTACTTTCTTTGCATGTCAATAGCGCCAAAATAAGCGATATATGGTCCCTTGATTCACTAGGAATCACAAATCCCACACTGTCTCAGACTAAAAAAGAAAATGAAGAATCTGCTTTACGATATTTTAATGAAACGATTACGAGAGATAGTGAGGGTCGTTATGAGGTCGCCCTTCCATGAGTAGAAAACCATCCGGAACTCCCTGATAATTTATACTTATCTAGAAAACGGTTAAAAAATTGTGTTAATACTTTAAAAAATAAAGTTTACCTGAATCAATATGAAAATGTGTTTAACGAATGGGTAATAGAAGGGGTAATTGAAGTAGTCAGCGATAACAATGACAAAATTATGGAGGGGTGCCACTACCTGCCACATCGGGCTGTTATTAAAGAACATTCTACTACTCCTGTGCGGCCCGTATTTGACGCCTCGGCGAAAGAAAAGAATGTGGTTTCTTTAAACGATTGTGTTCAAAAGGGCCCTAATTATCTTGAGCTAATTCCTAAGCTCTTAAATAACTTCCGTATAGGGCTTTTTGGAGTCACAGCGGATATCAGGCGAGCATTCTTACAGATTTCTATACGTCCGCAGGATCGTTATTACCTCAGATTTTTGTGGTGGGAGGGAGGCAACCCAGAGAATTTAAAAATATACAGACACAAGCGTGTCGTTTTTGGAGTAAGTGCCAGTCCCTTTCTTCTTGCAGCCACCATAAATTATCTTTTAGAGGGAGTGGAAGAACATCATCGGGACACTGCTGTAAAATTGAAAGAGTCAATGCATGTTGACAACTGCGTGGCCAGTGTTAATTCGCTGGAAGAGTTAGAAACTTTCATAGATCAATCAAAGGATATTATGCAGGCGGCAAAATTTGACTTACGGGATTGGCGTTACAACGAATTGCCAAATCGGGACTCGAACTCGGAATCTGACTTACATTGTAGTGATAAAGAAGAAATAGTTTCGGTGTTAGGGATAAAGTGGAACCTGCGTAAAGATACTTTAATGTTAGATGTGAAAGGAGAACCAGGATTGTCGCCAAATAAGAGACAAGTTCTTTCAATGCTGCATCAGATATTTGACCCCATCGGGTTTGCTAGCCCTGTTACGATCATCCCCAAAGAGATTTTGCAAGAATGCTGGAAAAGAAAAATTAATTGGGATGAAATTCTACCCCCAGACTTAGCTAAAAAATTCATTCGATGGGCGGCTCAAATAAAATGTTTAGCTGAGATAGAAATTCCCCGTAAGATTCCAGCTTTAGATCAAAACATCACATTGCACGTTTTTTTGCGATGCAAGCTCAATAGCTTATGCTACGTGCATTTTTTTAAGACGTGATAATGGGAATAAGGTTGAATGCCAACTTTTACAATCTAGAGTGAAAATTGCCCCAGTGAAATCTTTAACGATCCCCAGGTTAGAAGTCTTATCCTGCGCCATAGGCGCCAGGTTGGCTCAAACGGTAAAGGAGGATTTTCACATGGAGGGCACAACAACCTTTTATTGGTGTGATTCCATGAATGCTCTATATTGGATCAAGAAGCAGGAAAATTGGGCGACTTTTATTTTGAACCGTGTTAATGAGATTAGAAGGATTAGTGATCCAGAAGATTGGCGTCATATACCTGGCAGGTTCAACTCGGCCGATTTCCCGTCACGTGGCTGTCATCCAACAGAACTAGAAAATTCAAAATGGTGGTTGGGTCCAAAGTGGTTATATCAACCACCCGAAGCATGGCCCACCTCGTCAGATGGTGAATTTGACACAAACATTGTAAATTCTGAAAGAAGAAAATCAGTGATGTCATCCAGTAACACGAATGTTGAATATACCGATTTATTTGAAGATATTTCAGACTTCTCTAAAATTGTAAAAACAGTTAGTTGGATTTACAGATTCTTCAAAAACGCTCAAGTTGACCCACCTCAGAGAACGAGCGGGCCCATCAGCTTGGAAGAAGTAAACCAAGCTGAAATAATTGTGTATAAGTTAATTCAAAAACAGTCCTTTCCTAACAGTAACAGTAAAAACCTCCGCAAACTTCAGCGAATCACTGATGCTAAGGGCATCATCCGAGTGAAGTCCAGAATTTTACAGCGTGATGACGACGAAATTTCAGATTTCCAATAGTGCTTCCTACTGATCATTCAATTGTGTTAAAACTAATTCAAAAGGAACATGAAAATATGGGTCATGCGGGTACCCAATTTGTGATGAACAAATTACGAGAAAAATTCTGGATCTTAAAAAGTAGAAGAACAGTTAGAAAAATTGTACGTAGTTGCGTGCATTGCCGAAAATTCGATTCGCCCGTCGGAGAGGTCCCACAGTCGGCTTTACCAGAAGACCGGTTAAGAGATGCTAAAATTTTTGAAATCACAGGAGTAGACCTAACAGGACCTTTGTACATTAAAGGTAAACAGAAGGTGTGGATAACACTTTTTACATGTGCCATTTATAGAGCGGTTCACCTCGAACTTGTCTCCAGCCTGTCTACCGAGACATTCCTGCGAGCTTTCAGACGATTTGTATCAAGTCGAGGTCGACCTTCAGTTGTATATTCTGACAATGGAACTAATTTTGTGGGAACAGATAACCTGTTCAAAAATATCGATTGGGACAAAATAGCGTCAGTAGCTGTGGAGCGAAAAATAGACTGGAAATTCATTCCACCTTCTTCACCTTGGTGGGGAGGTTGGTGGGAGAGGTTAATCGGTGTAATGAAAAGAATTTTAAGAAAAATACTTGGTAGATCTTCTCTAGATTACGAAACACTTCTTACTGTATTGTGTGATGTAGAATCGACGATAAACGGTAGACCACTTACTTACCTGTCCGAAGGCGTGAGTGACCTCATCGCACTGACACCGGCGATGTTCCTACACGAGTTACCCATGTCAGGTGTGCCAGACATCGATCATGTAGATAATGCTTCGATCAAACGAGCATTGATTTACCAGAATAAGTTACGCAATGATTTGCGCAAACGTTTCAGAATTGAATACCTCGGCCAGCTAAAGCAGAATTCGAAATACATTAAAGATCCTACTTCATGTAGTGGCACATGGTATTAGTGTGGCACATGGTATTAGTGTGGGGCACATGGTATTAGTGTCCATTAATAAAAAAAGAGTGAACTGGCCCTTAGCCAGACTTTCTAAAATTATTCCATCTGCAGACGGTCATGTCCGTCTAGTAAAAGTGAAAACTAGTGATGGTGAACTAATTCGTACTGTGCAACAGTTGATACCACTGGAAGCAGACTTTTGTTATCACAGTGATTTTGCCCGAAGGTTGAGGTCTTCCAATGCTTCACGACCTCAAGGTGGGAGTGTGGCGTAATTCGCGAACATTTCAATTTGTTTTGAATAACTTCACCTGCAGCTGCATTTTTTGGCGCGTAGAGCACCACTACTGTGATGACGCAAGGAGCTCACAGACAGTGAACATTATGTTTTTTTTTTCTCTCTCCTTTTTTAGTTTAGCTTTGAGATTGCATGGAAAGTGGCAGGCTCCGTTGTATCGGAGACCTGAAGTTATTAATGATTCTAAACTGATTTCTTGTACATAATGTATATACTAGTTTTGTAAGATAATGTAATCCAGTAATTAAATTTTAATAGTTAAAAGTTTGGTTATTGCTTCAAGCAGTCTTACAGATTATACAATACGTCTTTTCGTCGGATATCTAGGACCGGCCCCACCTTCGCAGGCACCCCTCAGAAAGGTAAGCAGTCTTACCTTATTTTATTTGTTTCCTAAATTTTTTGGTTTTTGGTAGGAAAAGTAAAACTACTACAACTGTAAAAACTACTGTAAAAATCAGAAAATCCACCCTTTCCGTCTTTTTTAAGCGATTTTCCGCTATTTTAAGCTCCATTTTATTTCCGAAAGTAAAAATGTTAATCATTTGCGTGACAAAATTAGCTATTGCATGTGATAATTACTTCATATTGACGTCACACTTAACAAGCTTTTTCCAGATTTATAAGTTTATTTATTTAATATTTTAATAAAATTATTTCCTCGCGTAAGTTAACAGTGAAATGAAATCGTTTGAATTAGAAAAGTTTCCGCACGTTCCCAGAAGATCTTGAAATTCGATTTTAGTGTATATAATAAGAATTGAATATGAAATTATTTATTTTAGGTGGACGAAGATTAAATATATTAAGTGATGACACGCTTTCGTCAACCTTTTTTTTTTTTTTTTTTTTCCCCAAGAGCCCGTTGCAACTGCAGTTGCACTGCCCGTTGCAACTGCCTTTCGACTGCCGTCGAAAAGCGCGTCAGGCTTTTCGACTTCTAGTTTTAAGAGTTATTCTGCCATTTGAAAGGAAACAAAAATTATACATGTTGTTAAGGATTACAAGATGAAGCTTTCCATCCAAAATAGTGTCTGTATAGTTAAGTAATTCTTCTACAAGAGCACTGAAAACAGTTCCAATACAATACAGTCAATGGCAGTTTAGAGACAGGCATGTATTTAAATCATATAATGCTATAACCTACAATATAATTAGCTAATAATCCGGCGATGATCAATTGCCTCCCTCAAATTGTGCTAAAAGTCGCCAGTTTTGGCGACTTTTGCCAAATATGGCACGATAAATTTGCAAATATGGCACAAAAAATGCTTTGATAAATGAACCCAGATTGGCGATATTTTTATTATTTGGCGGTAAATCGAAAAATATCTAATGTGATAATATTAAGTATAACGATCTCATTGGGAATTTTGAAAATTCCTTACTCGCGCTATAATCAACCGATTTAGTGTACTGTCGGACGAACTTGTGTTTCGTTAAGGAATGGCTAAAGGCTATCTGCGTAGGAGTGTGTGTGTGTGTGTGGGGGGGGGGGTTCGTAAGTGGAATTTCTCCGACAGACGAAAATATGTTAATGCGTAAGAACCCGAAACGGGTTAACGGATTTACATGGAATAAAATTTTAAACTTTAATTTTTTAGTGTATGGAAAATACATTTTAGACAGTCAACCCTAAAAAAGAATACGTATCTGGTTCTCCGTGTTCGTTTGATAACGTTTTGTTAAATAAAATAAATATTTATATTTTTAACTTACGTACAAGTTTGAATGATTTCAATTTTTTTGTTCTGTTGTCCACCCGTCCAGTGTTCTAACTGCCGTAAATATACCCCAATATGTGCGATTTTTTTTATATGTAAAGTACTATGTACTCTATTGAAAATAGTGTAAGTAGCATTTACAGTTCTTTTACAGGAGAAAAAAATCAAACACATCGCACTCTTTGGACAGTCATTATTGAAAACGTATTTTAGAGATTCGTTTTTTAAAAAAAACAATGTTGGCATACATAATACTAAGGCTCTCAAAGTAAACACTCTCCATTGAAAATATGGTGTGTATTATTAATAGTTCTTCTACAGGAACACTCAAAATACAGAGGGGGTTTACACATTTTTAGAACGATTTCGATAAAGAATTTTTTAAAAAGTAAATGTTTCAGAATAAAAATTTTTGGCAGCAGCTTATTATTTGAAATGAGAAATATCGTTTGCTACTTTTAAATTTATTCTTCTTTAAAAATGTCTTATGTAAACAAACTGTGGGTTGAAGGATATGTGTTTGCGCTTTCCGAAGAGAAATATTCTTATTCCATAATTCAAAAACGTTGTGAAATGCATGGTATTAAAATTTCTAAGTGCAAAATAAGCAACATTATTAATCAGCAAGGTAAAAACCGTCAATCATTATTTCTACATGGAAAGAAGACTCCAAAGGAATATCCGAAAAAGGTACGCACTGTTTCAAATGTTTCTAAAGTGAAATCGCTGGTAACAAGGTAAAATCCGCCAACACAGAGATCAATTGCAAAGTCTTTAGATGCTGTCTGTAGCAGCAATAAATAAAATATTAAACAAAGATTTACAACTTAAAAAAGCTAAAAAACATAATGTTCACCAGCTTTTGACGAGACATGTAGCTCAACGCAATCTTCGAGACGTCATACTTCGAAAACTACCATTGCATTCCTTGAAAAAATGAATACTGATAGAGGTATTGCATGTATACCTTTTCAACATATTCCTGCGAAGTCCCCTGACGTTTCTCCTATGGACTATTGTGCCTTTGATCTGTTAAAAAGAGCTCTTTCTAAACGCAAACCCACCACGATAGATGGACTCTGTAAATTAGTGGAAGAGAAATGGAAATCAATACTCCTGGAAATTTTACGAAAAGCTCTTCTATCAAGGAAATCACGATGCAGACTTATAATCCAGAAAAAAGGCTATCAGATCTAACATTTAAAAAATAGTCTTTACATTTTAAACATTAATTAAACGGCCCAAAATCGTTCTAAAAATGTATAAACACCCTCTGTAATTCCAATGCATTACAATCTGTTGCATTTGAGAGACACTAATACATTTCTAGCACAAGACAGTGAGTATAAAATTTTTAGATTCTTCAGTTAAACGATGGATTGTTTTAAAACCTCTTTTACAGAGTCTCTTAAAATGGCATTTATAGTGATAATGCAATATTATCTTATCTCCCAAATCTCGCCAGATTTAAGGAAAATAGATCGCCAAATTTGGCGCAAAAATATTCAATGTGTTGGAAAGTGTTTTATAATCAATGCGTTTGGTAAGATTTATCTGTCTTGTTTAAATCGCAGGTGGAATTCAGCTGATTCGATCCATTTTTACCCCTTTCGTTTTTATCAGAAAGTATTTATCCACGAGTACATTCATTTCGTCGGGACTGATAAGTTTCAACGTAATAAGCAATTTGGCTTGGCGAATAATAATGGATGCCGCTCCCAATACACGACATGAACATGAATTTTTGCGTTGAAAAATATAATATATAAAGACCTTAAAGCAATTAAAAAAATCCTAGGAATCGCCTTTTTAATTTAGTTTAATGTTTTTCTCTAGAATACATTCTTTTTAATAGAGAAAGCATTAGAAGCATACATGGAGCTATAAAAAAGGAGCGGATGATGATGGGCGGATGATTTTCATTTTGCCTATGAAATCAGGACACAAATACGGCCCTGAACACAGAGTTTTAAGCTGCACAAACAGTAAACAAATGATTTCATTAAAAAACTAAATAATGCATTGTGATCGTTCAAAATAATAATGAGTTTTATTAAAATAATCATGGTGTATTTGAGAACAAATAGTTGCGCATGTAAGCGGAAACCTGCATCTGAAGTTTTCGCCCACTCCAATGGTAAGAATAGTTATAATTTTCTGTGGCTAAGAAACACAGACTTTTAAGCTCTAGAAAAGAGCAAAGAAAAATTGTCAATGAATATAGAAAAAAAAAATATGGGTGACTGATTTTTTCAAAGAATCTGTAGCGTACCGACTCAATTTTTAAAAGAACCTTTTTGCATTATGCTGTAAAAATCGTTTGAAAGAAAGTTTTTACCAGTTTCCAATGCTCAGTAATTTTTTTTTCATTCGGTTAAATAATAAATATTTTTATAATAAAGGCTGTCTATCCGTATCAAAGGTATATTAACAATTTTGAGTATAAATAACTAGTCACTTATACTGATTAAAAACATTTCAGTTATAATTTAATAAGTAAATGTAATACAAATTATTAATTCATTAAAACATAAATTATAAAATCTACTCTTTTGAAAAATCTATAGGCGTTACAGGGTTTTTGAACAACTTTAAAAACTAATTAAGTTAAAACCTCGAATAAACTAGTGTTACTTCATCACCAAATGTTCCATGTTCTAATTTTAACAGTTTAGTACATGTTTCAGTCAACTTTCAGGAAAAAATTGTAAGAACTAATTGTTTTGAAAATTGTTTGAAATCGTTAAAAATTGTTTTGAAAAAATGAGCTGCTTTCAATTGTGCACACTACACTCAGAGCCATTTCTAAGACTTTTTGTGGGGGGGGGGATATCGATAAACTGCCAAGACAAATATCTGTTTTTACCAACAGATTTATTTTTTTATCAACTATATTACTATCGTTTTAATTTTGAAAACTGGATTAGCGTAATTTTGCCAAGTGTATCAGAAAGGGGAAAGCATCGCAATATTAAATGAAAATATGCAATTAATATTTATTTATTTATTTTTTTATCTTGTTTGGAAATCTAAGTAAACCTTAATTTTCTTTTATTAATATTAATTGTTCAACATTTACTCATCTTTTTCTCATCAGATATTTTCAATCATGGATGGATTGTATTCGAGTTCTGAGAAATTTACACCTCCTCATTGATGTCTGTTTTAAAAATTATTAGATATGGGTTTGAATTCGCTTTAACAGCTTGAACCCTAAATTTATGCTTCATAACATAAGGTTTTATTTTATTAGTTTAAATGAAATAAATGAAACATTTCAGTAAACTTTTCAATTTTTAATGTTGTCCTTATCAAATAGAAATAATTTCAGAGTGATACGAGAGAAGTTAACGATAAAACTACTGCAAATGATGATGATGATGATTGGTTTGAATTTAATAACTCCGAACGATATAGCACGAATTCTCGAAATGCGGTTGAACTTGAACTGCTGCAGTTTCTTTACGAAAAATCAACAGATTTGAAAGTTCTAAATTCATATCCGACCTTAAAAGAACTTTTCATGAAATTTAACACAAGTTGGCCGACTAGTGATCCTGTCCAAAGACCTTTTTTTACTTTGCAGGTATTATAAATGCTCCAAAAAGAAATTTACCAGAAGCAATAATCAGTTCGAAAAACTAGTTTTTTTGAAAGCAAATCATTCTTTTTCTAAATCATAGTGCTTAGAATAATTATACCATCTTTTAAAAGTCCTTTTCATAATTTCTTTATTAAATTGCATACTGATAAATAAATTAATACACACTTTTCTTTAGTAGTAATATATGAATGCGTCTTGTGTTTGTGTGATTATGGCAACGCTACATTAGTGCAATCTGCCAAGGATGTGGGGTGTTCCTAGGTAGGAGGACTTTCTAAGTGGTTCTAACGCGTATTCACGTTACATCTGGAGAAAACCCGCAGAAACTCCAGACCGTTAGGACGACAGCTGCGCGATGGGACCCGCGAACCCGGTACCTTCACACTTCGACCGCCTGCCTTTTTCAGTGACATAACCACTTTGCCATGGTGATGCTTTGAATACAGCTATGAATACATCTTAAAGTAGAAATATAATTTAACTCATCTTCGTTTAGAAATACATTTAATTTTATATTTCAGTTCCACTCATTATCATTAAAACTGACGTTCAATTAATACTTGTCATATTTTTCTTTCATGCCTTTTAAGATGCAAATTATTCCAGGAAAAATTAATGTATAAAAAAAAAATTAATTCTTACTATTTCATTTGTTTGTTCATCTTAAAATACATTGGAATAAAATAAACAAGAAATTTCTGTAGAAAATTTTACTTATTCTTAATCGATGTTTTAGATGTATTTTGTATGTATTTTGAAAATACATGTATTTTGTATTTTGTACTTTTCAATTTAGAAAGTATTTTGTATTTTGTAATTTTTTGTGTTTGAATAAATGTAATTTGTATTTTGCATCGAAAATACATTTTTTATGTATTTTGCCCAACTCTGATGTCAGGTGTATATCTTTACAAAAACTGTAATCTTAATAAAGGGGAAACTGCAGAAAATCCTTATTTAATTTTTCTGCGGATATTCTTCATTTTAAGTATTGTCAAACCAGCCAAATATTTAAAAACTATGATCTTAAAAAAAAGGAAAGAAAAAAAAAATAAATAAAAACTGCAGAAAATCTTAAGTTCTTTGTAACAGTAAATTCTGAAGAATGTATAGAGAACAAGTGAGTATTATATTCTGGAGAAAATCTGATGTTCGTGTCTGCAGATATTCTTCTGAATTCGTTCGTTTATGTACCAAATAGATTTTCTGTAATTTTTAAAAATTGAAACTTAAGATTATGTTTAGTGGGGAATGATAGTTTCAAAAGCGAATAACAGACGGCATTTTTCTGAAATCGCTATCTTGGTAAAATGCATTATCTAAATCAGACTACGAATAGGGCTTCGGCGGAACTGAAATCAAAAATGTTTAACCGTTATAAGAGTGGGATTTCATTGTGATACAGCTTTTCTCAAGCGGTAAATTTTCCCTATCTGCTAAAATACCATTGTTTAAAAATTTTATTTTGGACTTGGGTACATCTCAGAATTCGCTGGTGTACAGTAACCTGATAAGATTTCAATATTATCTTGAAGCCAACATATTATATTGTTTGCGTATGTTGTTCCGACACATGTGCTGACAATCATTAGTTACACATACCACATCATGATTCACGTAGGTAAGATAGTGTCGTATCCTTTGGGTAGATGAACTAGTTGCGAAGCTCGGCAAATTCAACTTTCCATAAAAATATTAGCCTTGCATTCGGGAATTGGCATATTTCTATCGTTCCAGTAAGCAAAAACAATCTCTGAAGAGAAATCAGGGAAAAATCCCCTTCGTTCGGATAGGTGCCATTTCAATACTGGATGAAGATTGCCCGCCATTGGCTTCAGCGTATGACAATGATTGGTGACCATCATCTTAAATATGCTTTCTATACATTATACTTTATAGATTATACATAAAAATTCCACTGGACATTCATAAGTAATCTTAGAACTAAATATGATTTGCTTTGAAGACATACTCATCATTCAGCGACACAATACAGTATTATGTATTTCAGATGAATAGTTTTTGCTGTAGTTCTTTTAGAAGTTCCAACATCAATTTGAGGCACCTTGCGTCATTAGATACTATTTTGTACACACTTTTAAGTTAGCTTTGTAATAAACATAGTGGAAAAATGACTTGTCACTTCATTTAAAAATTGGTGCCTTGTATACAGCCTCTGTAATTCTGCCTTGTATACAGCATTTACGCGTCTTATAATAGATTCAATAAGCTTCCGGCTGGCAAGTTTCTGAAGTGATTTCAGACCATGCTTTATGAAATGACAAAATGTCAATGGCTTTCAAAATGTCTTATTTCTACATCATACTGTTTTTTAGGCTCAAGTTGTAGCATTAAATACCTAAGACACTACATGAAATGGAGCACCATTTATCTCTTTCCGAAAATGTACCATATAAGGAAAGTATTGTAATCATGAAAAAATTCGACTTCGAGATTTTGGTGTATTTACACGTTTTGAGGTCTTCTGAATTCATTTATGCTATTTTCAAGAGATGTTTTTAAAATAGCTGCGCACCCGCTCTTCATACGGGAAGAAGCGAATATTTTACTACTAAAATCATATCTGCATGTGACAAAACAGAATTTCATTTTTAAAAAAGTTCAAGTAATCTCCTCTGTTGAAATTACTGCGGGATATATTAACGCAAATTAGAATTACTTTTCGTTTAGTTGGTTGTAAGACAACCGTTGAAAAAGGATAAACACTTTTAATTTCATGAAATATTTATTAACGTGGTACATTGCGATTTATTCATATTATCTTTACAAATCTAATAATACTACCTATTACGTACATTAATACTATATATATTCGCTTCTCCCTCTTCAAGGCTAAAAGAAACAGCTTAGATTATTTGGCCTCAATGGGATCTTTTGATTCTGTGGCGATTCTTTGCAATTTACGCATTAGCATAAATAATAATCATTTCACATAATGGTTGCCATTAAGGAAACTCTCCATATATATTTAATTTATACATAGTTTTATAAGATTGGCGTATTTAGCGCCGCAAACCATTTCATCTTACTGTGGGGAGAAAATATCCAAGGGGTGCCATTTTAAATATCCATGTATCTAATATAGCGATATCTTTTATATCCTCCATAGTCCTGTCTCCTGAAAAACATCAAACTGTGTAATCTCGAGTTGCAGAGTTTACAAATTTCACGCATTTTTTTTAAATTTATGACGTCACTGTTTGACTGCCGTAAAGGATACCCCGGTAGGTTGGGGGAGTTAATTTCGATATTTCGCATAGTAGTTTTCAAACGGTATCTTTAAAACTTTGCGTTATGTACACGCTTAAACCCAAAGAGCGAAAAAAAAAACGATACATCGCGGAGCGATCAGTTTCCATGGAAACCGACAGGTTTTTCCGCGAAAGTGCTCATTAAGTAGTCTTTTTTCTGAGAACTTCTTTCTTCCCTTCCTGTTTTTTCGGAGAACTTCCGTCCTCGCTTATTGTTACATTCCGCTCCGCTCTTGTGATCGAAAAACGCTCCTGAAGGAGAAGCTCACTTTTGCAAACTGGCTCACTTTCGCTCCGACTGATCGAATTTCGCTCGTTTGGTTTAAGCGTGTAGGACCTTTATGGAGGAACGTAATTCAACGTTAAAATAAAACTATACTCGCAACCTGCATGCGTATGTTAGGCAACGCCTGCGCTAAATTAAATGCCAAAAATAAAAATAGTAAATAGAAAATTTTTAATATATCGCGCTTTGAAACGAACTTTGTAACTTTTAAAATGAACATTTTGAGCGCTGTGAAAACATTTCAATTTTTAAATACGCACCGGATTAAAATACCACTTCTAATAATAATAATCGTGAATTTCTTAGTTTATTTCTACAGTAAATTTTAATCAAAATATCGTCTCCCTGTGTTGAAAATAGAGCTGGAATAAATGAGTTAAAATTATGGCGTAATTTTAACGTATCTTAAAGCATTTGACGTCATAGATCCTCACTTGCGAATTGAAATTCTGATATCCCATTTAAAAACTCGATTGGTTAAAAAAACCTTTTTTTCTAATCCTTTCTGTGGCCACAACCGAACATAAATTCTCGTCCCGTGATCGCAATGTAATGAATGGCGTAAGATCGCGTTGATGCTATTAAATTCTAAACATTAGGCTGCATTAAAATTCGTAAAAAATCATCTAATTTACATAATTTTTTCGTTTTTATTTTAAAAGAGGGAGAAAAGAATGTTTCACGATTTGTCAAAATATCTGAAAGTTATGACGGATAGAATTCAAGATGCGACAGTTTTAAAATTATTTTACGAAAAAAACCGCAAAGCAGATGCTTAGTAAAAAAATTCCTAAAAATTTGCAAATCATGTTACGTATTCAGAACAAACTGTTTTTAAAAGAAAATTTCCTCCTCTATCCGATGATACAAATGCCATTTTGCTGCGAGCGTAATTTCCGCCGTTATTACGAATTAGGTGAGAAAAAATGCCAAAAATCGCATAAAACATAAAATTAAAAAAAATCTAGGTCGAATTTTGAAAAAATCGCTTCGAGGTGCACAGCTTCATGTTTAGATCTTCCCGAGTACCAAATTTGGTGTTTCTAGGTGTAGCCCTTTGTCCGTAACGCCACCGACACACAGACCCACAGACCCACAGACATCTTCTTTTATAATAAGTAGAGATAGAGAAGAAGAAGAGATAACAATTTTTTACTGCTGAAACTGATATTGGGAATGAATCCTTCATTCGAAAAATTATTTGAACTTTCTACTTGTCATTTTAAAATGTAATAGTTTTTTTTTTCAAAATTATTATGAGATTGCTATTTAATTTGACATGTGAGATTTTTATCGGGTCTGAAGAGGTTATACATCCTTTTTACCCTTCTATTTGATGTATTAAGTTGATTTGAAATGTCGGATATTTTACCCCGTTTCGTGACATAGGCACTATCTCCATCTCTTTTAAACTCACAAATAGCTGTCGTTGATGACTTATGAAAACAAAAACAACCAATTTTACAAAGTTCAAACAGTCTTAAATTTGAGTCGTTTCCTTTGGAATTTACTTTTTGAGAGCCATTAATGAATATTTCGTATAATTAAAATTTAAGAAAAATAAAGAATTATAAAAAGTGGTAGGTGACAAAACATTTGGCCACTGATTTTATCTACGATTGCTAGCAATATAATACATAGGAATTGTTTGTTATTAACTATCTATTCTATAAAAAATCGCAGAAAGATTTTTCCTTTGCTATATCAATATTTATTCATTACATTGAAAAATCAGACAAAAAAAAAAAATGTAAGCAAAGTAATTTTATGAGACATTTCATATATTAATGAGTTCTTTAATTTATTTGCTTCATGGTATGAAAATCCTTCGTTCATATTCTTTCTATATTTTGCGTGTGGTAGTTTTCATGATCTACAGCTTATGTCGTGAAATTTGACATACACCCAAAAATATGGCTACTTTACTGGCATATTTTTACTTTTAAATTTTATGCTTCAAATATTCCACATTGTATTACATAAGAAATAATTTATGATCTTAACGATTTCCATAAAATATTTCTCGATTCTAAAACTTTTCCCATGTAGCCTTGGTTAAAAACTATTAAATGCATTAATCTGGAGTAAACATGAAGCAATGGAAAAAATAAACATTTTCCTTTACTTCTATAGTTTACTAATAAAAAATCAAGTAATAAAGAAAATAACGTATAAATTTTATCATTACATTTCTCTTAAACTTTTAAGGTTATATATTGTTGTATTGCAAACTTGTACATTAAAACTAGAAATAATCTTTTAACTGTTATTATATATTGGGATAGTGTGTCAGTGAAACATCACATGTTGACAACTAGGGATTGCAATCCGGAAAACCGGATCCGGTAATCCGGCAGATCTGGCATCATTAGACGCCTACCGGATTCGTTACCAATTTACCGGATCCGAAATATACTAAAAAAAGAAAGACTACATATGAAATGGAAGGAATTCGAGGACAATACTTGTCTATTTATGACTATTTGTTGACAATAAAACCGACATGCGTAGAAGCTGAAAGGGCCTTTTCAGCCGCTGACTATACTTGTAATTCTGGAAGAATACGATTGGAAGATGACACGACTAACACTATTTGTTTAATACGATCCTTTTTTAAAAACAAAACTTGAATTTTTATAATCGATGTACTCAAAGTTCATTAAAAATACTCCAATTGTGCCGTTCATTAAACATTTCTCTTAGTACTATTATCATTATTATAAGACTGCTTAGTATAATGTAAGTTGCAATATAATTTTCTCTGATGTCATTTGTGAACTGTGCTGGTAAGGATGATTAGATAGGGCATGAGGAGGTAAAGAGATAAAAAAGGGTTTGCGGGAAACAGAAGTAGAGAAACCATCAAGATTCCTAGAAACAAGAACATCCAAAAAATGTAAAGAATTATTGCATTCCTCTTCTAGAGTAAACTGGATACACGGATCAACAGAATTAACAATCAAAAGTAAATTAGAAATATCACAATTGGAATGCACTAGAACGTCAAGATATCTGACGTCAAGTATCGTCAAGATATCTGACCCAGCACGGAAAATTAGACCTTGAAAAGCTTTTCTTCTAAATAATGCATATAAATATCACATAAGAGAGGTGAGAGAGAATTTCCAATAGCAAGACCCTCGGTTTGTTTATAGAATGAACCATTAAAAATGAAAGCGGTTTGTTTAAAACAAACGCTTACTAAAGCTATAAACTCTTTACTCTCAATAGAAGAATAATGAAACTCACGTAAACGTTTTTTCAAACAGTCAATCGCACCTTGGATAGGAGAATTTGTAAATAAAGATTTAACATCAAGAGAAAGCATTTTACAATTAGTAGGAGAAAGAAGTTTAACTTTATTAAAAAAAATCATAAGAGCTTTTAACAGCGTGACTATTACTAGCAGTTGAAGGTGAGAGAATATGTGAGAGGAAACGTGCAAGGTTATAAGAAGTAGTACCAATGTTAGAAACAATGGGGCGAAAGGCAAGAGAAGGTTTATGAATTTTAGGAAGGGCATAGAAACGAGCAAAGTTAGCAATAGAAGGAATAACGTAACGTTAATTTTGAGCATTTAAGATTACAGGGCACTTCACAGTGTGTTTAATTTCAAAAAGGTGACTGTTAGTAGGATCAGAATTTAATTTAGTGTATGGACCAGTGGTTAGCATGTTATTAATACTATCAACACAAGAAGATTTATCAAGTAAAACTGTCTGGCCACCTTTATCAGCTTTAGTAATGAGTAAATTAGGCTTAGAATTAAGGTCTTTGAGGGCAGTTTTTTGAGAACGAGAAAAGTTAGATTTGGCATGCATATTATTAGAAGAGATAGTATTAGCAATAATATATCGCAGAGTATCAAGTTGGTTAGAAGAGCGTTTACTATTCTTAAAAGAGTTTTCACATGGGAGCAATAAGTTTGGAAACCGAAACTTTACTAACGCGAGAAAAATTCAAACCTTAACTAAGAGCATATCTCTGAGAATCAGTTAATACATCCAAAGACAAATTAACAACAGTGTCCTGAACAAGAGGACTGACAGAACGAGGGAATACCTAACTGGAAGAAGAGCTTGGAATTTCTTATCCAAAGTAGCTCTGTGAGAAGAATAGCGTAGTTCAATGTAAGCGAAATTCCGTTTTTCCCAGTGAGCAAACGCAAGGGAAGACTTCCTCAAAGCAAACGGAGATCATAAAGTTCAGATTCAAGAATCGAAACTTTATATCGGATATCCTGAATAAAAGCGCGTAAAACCGCCTGCTTAGACCTCTTCAGAGCCTTATCAACACGAGAAGATCCGTGAATATTGCACCTAATGTCAATGAACTTAGCAATGACATTACTGCGCTTGCTTCGGACAAGAAAATCTAAATGATTCGAGAAACGAGAACTTTCAAATGTAAACTGGAAACACGGTTAAACAAAGATGAATCCATACACAAAAAATAAAAAACAGTAAAGAAATAAGCAATACAAAGAACACGAAGAAAGAAGGGAGTTAAGTGAGAAAAAAAGTGAGTGTTAATAGTCCAAATAAACAAAACTACTGGAAAAACACTCAAAAATACTGGTGTTGATAACGATAAAATAAAAAAAAACGTTTATGAAAAAACACGCATAAAATGTTACTTATAAAGCGGTACGATCGTTTGGACCAAAAATTCTTTCGGTATTCCTCAGTCAAAGCCCTTCTTCTCACTTAAGAGAGGGAACTGAAAAAGATAAACAAACAAGCATGTTGTCACAAGGAAGTAAGAAAAGGCGAGCAAAACCACAGAGAAAAGGGGATGAAAATAAAGCCAAAAAAATACGTAAATAAATAATAAAAACAATAATATTGAAAAGCAAAAAAACACACGAAAGCAAACACACACAAACAAAGAAAAACGAAAGAAGACAGAACAAGCAAAAGAACAAAAAACAAAAATAACATAGAACAGATTTTTAGTGCGTATTTTTAGATTTTTAGTGCATATTTTAAGATTTTTCGATTAATATTTGCATGCATATTTTTTTTCATTTTATAAGTGCATATTATCCGCGGTCTACTTATTATTATGCTGAACACCTACCGGCTAAACGTAACCAAACATCTTTTAATTTGAATGCTCCCATCTATCATAAATCTGTGTTTGTGATAACATTGCTACCTTAATTCGTCCCTTAACAGAAAATAAATACATTTTACATTCATTTCAATTACATCTTCAAGGTTTATCTATAATAAAAACATATTAACTTTTGCTAAGAGAAAACATTACAAAGTGTGCCATAGTATTTGCATACAAACTGAAAAGTGAAGATGCCCGATGAAAGTACTTAAATTCCTCAGTTATCAATTTCAAGTTTTAAAATTTTTAAATTGACAAGATTGGCTTTAAAAAGAAATGCTTATTGTAGTGCTTTATTCTAAAATTGCCCCACAATAAACATGCATAAAAAATTTAAATTATCTATTTTTGATACGTTGAAGCGCTTTCTTATAAGGAAAGTTTACCTATAAGTCAATTGCATTTTCAACCTTTTAATCCAAGAATTTGTTTCGTTGCAATATAATGAGAACAGTAAAGACAGCTTCATTGATACACACAATGCTAAATTATAAGGATATCCCCAGCAGCACACTTACGTTCCAAGTACGAACTGTGAACATTCAGTTTAAACGTTCACGGTACGTAAACAAAGAAAGTTCTACTAACGTCTATGTGTCCGGGCAGCCGACGTTTCTAAAACGTACAAAACCGGTTCAAATTACGTGCTTCCCGAACTCATCCAGAACGATTAAATGTTTCGGCAAGACGTTCACACTGTATTTAAATTACGTTTTGTCTGAACCTACTATATCGATGTGACGTCACCGCCCTCTTCCATCAACTGTAGAGTGTAATTTTATCGTAGCTCAATTTGATTGGCTGTGCATTTTTCACCAAACACGTGTTTAAAATCGATAGTATCGATATCGTTCGTCGAATCTGTTTGTATCGATACTAAATATTGTTATAAACAATATTTAGTTCCGATTTCATGCTTACCAAATAATTTTATTTATGCACGTACTGTTATGAATTTTAACTTAACTGTGACGCTGTAGTTATTTATTATGACGCCCACGAGATAGTAAATTTTTGCAAGTAAATGTGAATGTTAGCTGGATTTCCAACCTTTACTAGCAAAATTATAGTTTATTCAGGATTTCTACAGATTTCACAGCTTTTGCTTCCCTGACTTTATCGAGCGTGCTTTCCCGAATTTTGAGTTTCTATTTTTAACATTACATCCTTTAATAACTTTTTATACATTCCTCCCCCCCTTTTTTACAAATAATATTAATAATAAAATTAATATATACAAGAATCTTATTTGACATCACTGGATTCTAACAAAAACCACGTTTGAAAATAATTTAGGATAAAATTAAGCATATTTCAACTGCACAACATATGCTCATAAAGAACACATTTTAAAATTATTCATAAGGTTGAATGAGAAAATGAAAATAAAACAATTTCTATGCTTAGGTTCAATCAGCAAATATTTTCTTGATTTTACCACAAAATTCAATTTTTCTTGCATTTCCCTGACCTTTCTTCAATTTCCCTGACATTCCAGGTCTGTAGAAACCCTGTTATTGCTTTAAAGTTTAGAGGGGAAGGACTAACATTTTCTAATTTAATGAAAGTTACTAGTCTGTTGAATATGCAAATACTGTCTAGAAACAGTACTGATACCTTTTTCAAAAAATTGCTAAATTATTTTTAGCTACAAATTAAACCCAAATTCTGTTAACAGTGCAAGTTTTTTTGTGCATTATTTGCATAAACTGAATCTTCTAGAATAAATTTAACTGCAGCTTGCAGAAAAAATATTCTTTTACTGTTCCTAAATTTATAATTAGATTCCACTGGATTTTTTTTTTAAATCCAATGTTTCATTCCGATATAGGTAAGAAATGTAGATTTATTTAAATGATAGTATCTACATGACTTCATAATACTGGATTTCTTGCCAATACTTAGCTTCTTGGTCACATTTAAAATCCTTGAAAATTTGAAAAAATCTTTGTTTTTCAAATTAGCTAGAAAAAAAAGTTTGATTTCTTCACATTATTCCAAACTTAGAAACATGATTCACCTACCCCCCCTTTTTTTTAAATGAAAAAAAAAATTAAATTAAGATGTGTTACTGTAGCAAACAGGCTTGCTTAGCAACAATAGGAATACAGCTATGACTTCATTTTGCATATGAAGATAAATGTTGAAATTTTCAAGTAATTTGGTAAAATTTCATCACTATCAACTTTTCCAATTCTATACTAAAACAAACATCATTACTACACCCACTCCTCCAATTATCAGTTTCACTACAAACAAAATTTAGAAAACATGATCCAAAATTGTAACCATGAGTTAGTGATGTTAAGTCTAAAAAAAAACCTTATCTAGGCCAGGCCTGTTACCCTTCTCAGAAAAAATCTCAGCATGGCCCAGCAGATAGTATTTTCTGTATGAAAACATTTAAATCAATTACATAAATTATAAATTTGGAATCTTTAGTTATTCTTTTTGTGTGTGCGTGAATAATTCTTTGAATAAAAAATATATGAATGAACACCCTCATAAAATGTTCAAGATTAAAACAAATTTTGTAACTTCTAGTAAATTAATATCAGGGCCGGCCCAAGGGGGGTGCGAATGTAGGCGATCGACTAAGGCCCCGCGCTTATAGAGGCCCCGCTCCTGGGCCATTTTATTGTTATCTCATAAGACATGATAGAGAAGAGGCCCCGCTCTTACGCTTCGCCTGAGGCCCCGCACGCCCCTCGGGCCGTCTCTGTTACCATTTAGTTACTTGAAAAGAACTATTTCAATGGGAAGCAATATGAAACCAATACAGTGTAATTGTGATGTTCTCCCAAATACTTTTATAAGTAACTTCTGTAATAATTCTGTAATAATAAAATTCAGTAATAATTCTGTAATAAACTTCTGTAACTTCTGTAATAATTCTGTAATAATAATAATTCTGTAAAAATAATTCTGTAATAATAAAAACAATAATATTGAAAAGCAAAAAAACACACGAAAGCAAACACACACAAACAAAGAAAAACGAGCAAGATTCAAAGCAAGCAAGATTCAAAATTAATGTTGTCAATCTTCAATACATAATTGTACAGTTCTATCTATAAGGAATTTAATTTTTTTAAGCATAAATCTGGGTGACTATAAAGGGGGGGGGGCAAGTTAGGGCACTTGCCCAGAGTTTTAGTACATTATGTAATGTAAGCAAAGCTGCATCACAAAGCAATATTGAAACTTAAATTGTTGTAAGTGTAAAATTTGGCTTAGTTCAGAAAGTTTCTTTAAAGTCACTACTGCCCCCCCCTTCAAACAAATTTTTTTTGGCCACCCATGAGCACAAGGCAATCAGAGCAATATGAAGAAAACTGATGTCCCCCATGCCTCGATTATGACAAGCACAGATAACAAATAGTACAAAAAATTAAGTTTAAAGCTATGTATAGGGACAGATGAACTGAGCTAGCTGTATGAAGGGGTATAAAATTTGAAAAGTCCCTGGGCACAAGTTAGGCTATCATGTTATCACTATAGTCAAATAGATGCACAAGTAAACAAATACTGAGCACAGATACATTTTAATGTTTTGTTGCAGAAATTTCAAGGTTTTGTGGAGATTTTTTTTAAAGATGGATAATTACCTGGGAGAAAATACTGCAAGTTCGTATGCAGATTGTATACTGTTATCACAGGCTATAAGTTTGCAGAATATTCTGGATTAAATGTGCAGATTAATTTTTATCTGACTACGGTCATCATATGCAGTTTCCATAATTGTTAATTTTGATTTACTTTCTCATTTATCACTTTTAGAATTAATTTTTAAATTTAATGCACCCTGTAGCAAGCTTTCACACTGCAAATTGTTTAGTGCTGTAATTCAATATTGCAATATGTTAGTAAGAAATGGACATTCACTTTTAAATTGGCAAAGGATAAAAAACCAAACCTTTATCTGCTATGCCGCTTCCAAAAAACTTGTATATTAATAAAAATGTTCTGAAATACATTTTCAGAAAAATTTCAGTGTACAATCCAGAAGAGTGAATCTTCATTGAGTACAGCCCCATTAAATAAAGTTATTTGCATTTTATCTAACTATTGTTAAGTCCAATCTTTTTACTTATTTTCTCAAAAGTATAAACCATCAACTGGATGTACTGATGGAACATGTATTCAAAACTTCATATATTTGTCTTACAGAAGATTTGAAAATACCAGCAGGACATATATTGGTGAGTACAAGAAAGCTAGAATAAAGGAAAAAGTGAAACAAAGCAACTATTTTCCTAATTTTTTATTTCTATAATTATATCTTCAATTTGTTTTTTCAGCACATCCTTCCACAGAGAATTTGTCTTTATGGCACCTAAAAAAGGAAGAAAAAGAAAAAATTGTTTAGTAAAGAATTGTGTTGACATTTCACTGTTGTTGCTAACTGTCAAAGTACAGCAATATACATTAAATCCGTGGTTCTGAAAGTTTTCTCGATG
The DNA here is from genome assembly GCA_038373885.1 of Cheiracanthium punctorium. NCBI lineage: Eukaryota > Metazoa > Arthropoda > Arachnida > Araneae > Cheiracanthiidae > Cheiracanthium > Cheiracanthium punctorium. Next base: position 26,736 of record JAWZYV010004239.1, read on the forward strand.
GTCACTATTGGTTTCCAAGGAGTGCCAGTACTCAGAACTCCCCGACCTTCCAACATTCACTTCCAAAAGTTAAGCACGAAGATGTAAAATGCAAAAAAAAAATCAACAAATACTGCTTTGATTGACACAAAATTCGGCAGGAAAGTAGCATATATATTTATGCATAAAACAAAATATGTGATCCTCCCCTCATCTGTATACAAAGTTTACACCTTGTGACCATGCTTCCAATTACGTGGTCAACCATCGCAGAACTAAGCAATTACCATTCTTCTTGTAGAGCAGTTTCCAGCTCAATAAGAGTGGCTGGAGGTGGGAAATGTGAAGATACAGCACGGCCGAGAGCATCCGAAAGACAGGGTTTCCACTTTTTGCACAGTATGAATTTCAGGAGATTTTAAGGAGTTTTCCAGGAGTACACATAAATACCTTTTCTAACCAAGCATCATTGAAAACGCATTTTCCACCCGGCATCTTTAGGCAAATTGAAAATCTCAGGATGGTTTAAAATTTGACTACTGTCACACGCATACAGATTATTTCCAACACACCACTGTTTGCGGCGGTGTGTTGGAACTCAGCTTTGTAAACATGTACCCCGTGTACCACAGAAGAGATAAGAGCATACAGCTCATACACCAATCACGAGATACTTTCGCAGTGACATAAGAGCTAGCAGTTAGCAATAAAAGAGTTTGAGAATGCCAACGGGCTTAGTTCAGGAACGAAATTATTGGATATCAGGAGAGCAGGGACGAATGCCTACAGCGAATCGCGCAATCATTGGAACTTTTTGCGGTAAGCTTTCAGCCCACTGAAGTGATTACAATCCTTGTCTCCAAGTCCATGGCAGGAATGTCAATAAACATGGCAGAGGATTATTACACTTGAAACACGAGTCGAAAAAAAGTTTCGGCAGATCGCACATGAAATTTTTTTTTTGCAAATTCTAGAAAGAAAACTAAATTAAACCACATTTCCAGGAGTCAATACTAAAATTTCAGGAGTCTACAGAAAAATTAGTAAAATACAGGAGTTTTCCAGAGCCCTTAATGTTTTAAATCGAAATCCAGGAGTTTTTAAGGATTTCCAGGCGATGTATGAACTCTGCAAAGATTTTCAATGGGATTAAGGTCTGGCGAATATGCTGGCCACGCCATATGCACAATCCCTTCACTCTCCAGGTAGTCATCGACGATGTCAGCTCTACGGGGGCATGCGTTATCGTCCATTAAAACAAAAGTAGGGGCAACTGCTGCAGCGAACAATCTCACAACGGGTTCCAGGACTTCATCTCGATACTGGACAGCCGTCATAGAACCCCGTTTAAAGAGGTGCAGGTCAGTGCGGTATCCTAATGAAATCCCTGCCCACACCATAATGCTTCCGTCTTGGAATGCGTGATGTTTTGGGGCTGATTGCATGTTCCTTGTTCACGCCATATCCTTATATGCTTGTCATCTGGCTCCAGAGCAAATCTTGACTCATCAGTAAACATGACAGTGCCCCAGTGAGACACAGTGCAATTGACATGTTGCCGGTACCACTTTAATCGTGCCCCTCTTGATTGGATGGATAGAAAAACACAAACTCGAGGTATCCGGGCATACAGTCCACTCATATGTAATCTTCGGCATACAGTACCTGCAGATATTGCCTTATCAATGGACGCTGTAACCATAGATGTCACACATGTGGAGGTCGTTCTGGCTAAATTAGCAATTCCGCTTGGCTAAAATAGCAATATATCGATCTTCCGCAGGGGTTGTAACCCTTGGGCGGAAGATGTAAACGTAAGATGTAAGAAGGTCGACTCTTGGGCGACCAGCAATGGGCCTTCGGAGAACTGTCTGTGTGGTTTGGAACTGTTTCCATAAACATGAAATTACAGAATGATGAATGCCGAAGAAAAGAGCAACATCTGTGATAGACTGTCCTGCTCAATACATCCAACAGTCCGACAGCTCTCAGAAAATTCCATTTGCCTTCTGAAAGCCCTAGAAACCCACCTAGCTAGGAAAAAAAAATCATACAACTGTTCTTAACACCATTCATCGTCATTTACATGCAACTCCTGTAACCCTTCACAATGGCGGCTTCTTATACGACTGCCTGTTTTGTGTATTTCTCGGCGACAACCCGTGATTGGCTGTTACCCAACATACCTGCACACTTCCTTCTACCTTTGCAGCAAATTTCAGCTTCTTTAATTCAGATTGATTTACGGACATTAACATTTTCCTCTCCATGCTAAACTTTTGGAAGTGAGCGTAGTAATTAACTAGATGACTGAAGGAGCTCAGTGCTTAACAGCATGTTGGAGTTAAAAGAACTTGAGCACTGTTAAAAAAAGAAATTTGTGAAAGTTTACTTTAATTTCCTCAAACACACATTTCGCCACAACTCACTCTTGACAATTTTTGTCCCAGAAAACAGCAGAATCTGAAAGATTTCATTCCCGTACTTTTCAGATGAAGAGCAGGTCTTGTCCTTTGTTTGGTAGGTAGGATCTGGATGATGAATCCCAGTCAATTAACTACCACTTTTGCTCCAGTTAATTATCTTACTAACACGCCTGACTCTCCCACAGTGAAAGAAAAATTTCCACCTCTAGAAATTCCTTATCCATCTTCAATGAAGGATGAGAGGTATAGGTAAAACTTGGGGTATTTAATTAATAGCCAGTGGCGAGTAACGTCCATTTTTTTAATGGCCACTTTTTTGAGTTAATTGCCACACACCAGCCGAATTTTTTGTTTAAAATTTAAATAATTTATTTTATTATCATTAAAATCAATTTATCGTATAACATTTACTATAAATAAAAATTAAATTGTATTAAAAAGTATTAATTTATAAAAATAGACAACTTTTTATTATGAATTTGAGTCTTCAGTCTGAAAGAATCATTAAAAGAAAATAATGTCTCTTTGAAATTGTGCAGAATAATAGATATCTAAATTAACTTTTTGTATGTTTAATAAAATGTTATGAATAGATTTAGATTACACTTTTACTTTATTTTATATTGCTGAAAAAGATATGGCAGTGGGAGAATGGCGACTGAAGTGGAGACCAATGGCAATCGTTTTTGCCACATGTGGGCGTTTAAGCGCCACGTGGCGAGTGGCGACCGCTAATTTTTACCTATAATGAGAGGATATCCTGTCAAATGTTGTTGTGGGATTAAGGCCAATTATCTGCACGAGGGATCTGGGCCCATAGGTGAGGTGCCCCCTGTGGGGGTCTTTTTAAGGGATCCTAACCCATATTTATGCTAAGTTTTGGAGGAAACCACTGAAAACTCCGAACGGTTTGGTCGGTGGACGAGACCTGGTTTTGAATCAGGCACCTTCCATTTCCAAGTTCAGAGCCCTATGCGCTGGGCGACTGGTCGGGCAGTTGATTTCCCGTCAAAAGAGGACAAAGAAGTCTTGGGTAAGGCACTTGTACCAGACCAGTTCTTCAGTCACATTTATCTTTTGGTACAACTGTTGCACCACCAGAGACAGAAGGTTACGATATTTTACATTTAATAATAAACAACAAAAAGTACAAACCATATCTGCCCATGCACACCACATCATAGCTTGCTCAGCTGTCTTTAGGCTCCTCATGCTCTAAAACCCCTTTTTCACGGAGAAGGCATCTTTATTAGTCAACCATCTACAGGTGTCGTCTTCTAACCATTTAGAAGACACCACTGCTACTTCATCTGCTCGTAAAAAATGAACTACAGCAAAATCCATCTGAAAAATGTTATAAGTTTGTCATAATTATAATAAGACAGCAAGATGGGCTAGTCGCGTAATATTAAACATGTACCAAAACATTTGATTGATCTCTGTAGGAAGCAAAATCACAAAATCATGAACTCACTGCAATTTTCATAACATTATTGAAACTAAGAAAATTCCTGACAATACCACAGTGGGAATAAACCAGTCTTTTGGGAGGGAAATTTATGGAAAATTTTAATTTATACTTCTTTTTATATAATTGCAATAACCGTAATTACAAAAGTAACAACTCCGCTCTTCAGGCTTCTGAACGAATGGCAAAGTAATCAAGAGACAAGAATGTTTTCTTCTTTCTTACTTTGCTGCAATGTTAATTCTGACTAAAATAATTCATAGTACATATTTGATCTTTTAAAAGATTCTATTCAATATCTATTGCCATGCTTTTCGCAGTCTTCAAGTCAAAGTTCAAGGCAAACTAAACTAGTTCAATAGCATTTCATAAATTTTTAAAAAATAAATTTATAAAGTTAGAAAATACTGAATTTATAATTGATCTTTAATGAAGTGTATATACTTTAATGAAGTATGTTTAGGTGAAATGTTAAAAAAAGAATACATTCAAAATCATTACAATTAATAAAATTGTATGTCAAACAAGTTTATGTGCTAATTTTAATTGTGGTTATTATGTTTATATTTCATATATTAGCCCTAACTTCAAACTGGAAAATTGCTGGTTTTGTTTACTTTCAAAATTCCCAAGTTTCTTCCCGGCTTTCAAAAACTAGATTTTTTTCAACTCTAAATTTGAGACGACACCAGTATGATAATTACACACATGTTCTATAAAAGTATATATGAAAAAGAAAGAATGTAAGGAAGGATAATAATTAAAATTTAAGACAGTTTTATAAGACAGGTAAAAAAGTCAGAGGGTTAAAAAACTTATTGACTATTTTAAAATCACATTTATACACTTGAAAAATGAAGAAAGTTTGTCCTTAGTACATATCATTTATATTTTTACAGAACAAATGTGCTATGCTTTTTAAATTTGTTGTTTCAATTTTTGAATTATAAATAAATAATTTCTAAGTATGGATAAGCAAAATTATAATTCATAAGTCAAAAAAGGGGGGGAAACTGGGCGTGAATAAACAAAAGGGAAAAATAAGCCTCGAAAAATAAAATAAGTGAAAATTAAAAAAAAAAAAAAAAAAAACGGGGAGAGGCAATGCATTACATGGCTGAAAGGCAATTTTTAAAAAATGTAACGCATGGAGAAAAAAGGACAAACATTCAGACATTTGAGTAATGATACTTATGATTTTCAAGTTCAATAACTATTGAACTATTGTACTTAAGTTTATGTGAAATAGGAGTTAATGTTTATTCTTACAGCATTGGAGATTTAAATAAAGGAAAAATACTTATTTTCAATACGAATGGAAAAAGATTGAAATTGAGAGATGCTGGAAATTAATACTTAATTACTGCTGGGAAGAAAGGGAAAAAACAAACACAATGAAATTGTTAGAAAAATTCTGCAAAATGATTAAAAAATAAATAAAATATAAAAAGCGGAAATCTTACACTCTAACCTTGGAGTTTTTCCAATATATATATATATATATATTGCTCCAGGAATCTGATAATTAACAAAATGTCCAAAATAAGCCTCGTCTGTCCCTAGACTGATTATTCTGTCTTCAAATTTTTTTTACAGTGGCAGGGAGGATTTTTTTTTTTTTTTAATTAATGAATTTGGTGCCATATAAGTTTTAGTGCTGTGAAAGAGTGCTCATATATTTTAGAAGCTAAACAATTAAATAGATATATTTTTGTTTTTTAACTGGTAGATTTTTTTTATTAAAGAAATTTAGTGCATGACCTGAAAAATTCTGTTTTATAAATATTTAAAAGAGATTTACTTGTTATTTATCAATCTCTAAAAGTAATATAACTTAAAATAAAACTAAAAAGCACTTAATGTAATTTAGTATTAAAGAATAAAACAAACAAACAAAAAAAACATTAAACCCATGTTTGGGGAAAAAAAATAACTCGTCTATCAAAGGTATCTTATCAAAATAGATATCTTATTCTTAAATAAATAAATAAAAAAAATTTATGCATTTCTTCGTGAAAATAATCTACAAAGGTACAGTTATTTTAATAAATGTGTCATAGTTAAATTTATTTCCTTCTACCAGCACTGCATACATAAAAGGAATATTTTAACTGTTTACATTTTAAGTAACATTTTTGTACTTACGTATTATCCCGGCGGTCATTTCCACCAAACTATTTTTTCGTTAAATGTGCTGGCAAAATGTTGCCAACCGTATTCCAAACAATAAACAATTACATGTGCCTGGCATTTATCTTGGCGAAAAATCGCTGGTCTTAGCGGACCGCTGGGATAATACATAAGTACCAGTATTTTTTATGCATATATATGTAAAGATATTTAGTTTTTGTAAATTATAAGTCAATTATTAAAAAATACTTAAATGGTATGTTAAACATGTTTACAATTTATTGTTCTGATGTCATTATATAAAAAAATGAAAAACACACTGAATAACTAAGTACACGTTTCGTGCTGGATATCCGGCCAGATATCCGTAATCAGCAACGAAAGGAGCTTCGGATATCCGGTATCCAGCAAAATCAATATCCGTTACATCCCTAATTTGTACACTTTTCAACAATTATGGTTTTAAGGAGTAGCTTCTCACATAAATGACAAACATGGAATAAATTTATACTCTTAAGGTATCGTTGGATTTAGGGTTGCCAGGTCGCTAAACCAAATAGACGGACAGACCAGCCAGTTTGGCCAGACATTTGGGTAAAAAGGCCGGGCAGCCTACACTATTGAGGATTTTGTCTCAGTATTAATAGATGCGACAAAAAAATTATATGTAAAATCAATTTTTTTTAATTATTAGGTACCATGAATCTTGTTAAATTCTAATGAAATATAAATAACATCGAATGTCAAATCAGTTCAAGTACTTTTTTACTAATCAGCCAAAGTCACCAGTAAAAAGCCTTACAAAAGCCAGGCACCATTAAGTTTGGCCGGACACAAAATCAAAAAGCCTAACTGTGGTGGAGTGAAAACAGCAGTAAAATATACTTTTGATACTGTTTCCATAAAAATACCACACAAGTGGACAATAAATTACAAGAGGCGCCAGGCAATGGACAGTCTGGACACTATAGCACAATGAACTGTCAACGTTAAAATATTTATGGCCGAAAATGATATGCAAATTTGGCGGGGTATATTACCCCGATGTCCCACCTACATGTCCGGGATTCGACGAGGGGATGCATTAATTCCCCGATGCGAACAAATCAGAAACTCCAGCCAATGATGTAAGAGGGAAAAAAAAAAGAAACAGCCCCGTGGGAAAAAAAAAGACGACAGGACGAGTGTGCTCCAGAAGAAGAGAGGAGAGTTTGGAGAAGGTGTGTGACAAGAGAGGACGAAAGGGCTTAAAAATCAGTGTGTGCTTCGAATCAGCGTGATGAAGTTGTGTTCAAAAAAAAAGGAATCAGTGTTGCTTGGTGATGGCCTAAAAGAAAGAAAGCGGTCCCAATAGTGCACGCGTCGATCGTGCCCTGCGTAAAGATGGCTACCTCATCATAATGGTGAATATCCAAACTATTTATTTCCTAATGGTGTGTCAAACCTTTTGTGGATACCCCTTATCCTCCAAAACCACATCTCCCCAGACACTTTAGGATTTTAAAATTATTTCAATATCGTCTTTTAATTAATATTGTTGGAATGACTAAGAATAAATGGAATTTATTTGCAGTTCATATAGTCTTTAGTTTTTTTTTAGTGTTTAGGTGTATGTCAATCATTTTCCTTTTTTCAGCGTAATCCTAGGAGTACTTGCCAGGCAGGTTATGCGCGGCACAGTCCCACTGTACGATCATCTTTGGCCTTAGTTTTCATCAAATTTTAATCATAACAAAATTAAATCCACCACACTAACAATGTCAGGCTTTATCCGGACACCTGGCAACGCTAGTTGGATTGGTGCAATGTGGCATATAACTTGGGAGGCAGGGGAGAGAGGTACATGTAACACTGACACAGAAAAATGTTATTTTCTCTAATTTTAGGCACAACTGCCCCCTCCTTCTGCCCTAAGTAAGTTAGGCCGATCCTGTGTTGCTAAGGCACTCACAAGAGAAAAGGCAAAGTTATACAGAAAATCATAGAAAAAACATGGTACACATGCAGGAGTGTTTGTGATCCTCCTATGATTTTATTTTTAAGTAAAAGAGACCTGCATAATATGTTAAAGAAGCATTTATTGCCAACAGCTAATGAAGATTATAACATGATATTTCTTAGTTTTAAAATGTTTAAATTTGTTATAGTTTTAATATTACTGATTATGTAATCTAAGAAAAAACTCTACAGGGCAATTCTTAAATGATATTTTATGTTTGTAATAAAAGTTTAAGTACTAATACGATTTACTACTAGATTTTTTTACAAATCTCATTGTAGTAAAACATTGTATAAGAAGACATTCTAAATGAACGGTTTGGTTAATCCAAAAAGGTTACTTAGGTATTATATCATCGGCCATTCCCACAAACTATTTTTTTGTCAAATATGCTGGCAAACTATTGGTAATCGTCAATAACCAAAACCATCAATAATTTCAGGTATATCATTTATCGTGGCAAAAAAAAAAACACTTCTCTTGGTGGCAGGGTTAGCGCGTACTCGCATTTTAAGTGCAAATCGATATATTTAAAAAAAATTGACTCACTTTTTGAAACCGCGATTCAAATTTGACTCGCAAAATATCAGCCGGACATCATAACGACGTTAGCTCTCTCGCTTTCCTCCCCCCCCCCCCAAATCAACTTTTTTTTTGTTCCCATGGACGATGAATTACCTCATTCAACAAAGACTTTAACAGCCAATTCTCACTTGTATGCAATAAATTTAACCTACTGCAGAGAAAGAGGGAGATACTCTGGTATTAAGGCTAACGTAGACTCACATGCGTTTCAGTACACTAGAATGGGAACTCAATGTATATTTCAGTATCTGGAAGACTGATTGGGCAGAAAAGTGCCCCCATTGTGTGCTTGACGTTCTTTTGTGGTTTCACGGGTTATCCTTAGTCCGCAAATCCCAACTGGTCATTAAAAGCCACTAAATTCTTCGCCCCAGCATTATTTCCCCACCTTTTACAAAGCATTCACCAATAAAAACTCTCCTCATACCCTGCTGCGTCCGGCAATTGCATGAGAGTCTATTTTGGCCTTTAAACCGGCAAAAGGTAATTGGGACCTGAATAACATTACGATTACCACTGTCACTCAGCGTAAAACACGTCCGAATATCACTATTCAAATGCATAGTACAGCGGGAACCGCTCGTAATGGGCAGTGGCTTATAGAGGGGAGTGTAGGAATCTAGAAGTTTCTTGTATTCCTGACGGTTTTGTGAATGTAAATTTATTTGCTTCTGACCAGCAACAACGATGATTTGTAAGTCCTTTTGATAAACTTTTACTCCCAGTTCAAGAAAAGGTTACTTGCACACAAACTGAGAACGAAAGCTTGCATCAGATATTAAAGCTCTCTTTCCAGATTTTTCTATATTAGCGAGCTGTGCTTTCATAATTCCGCTTAACAGTGCTTGCTGTGAACAAACATTCACAGCATCCAAAACAGGATTAAAAACTGCTACTGAACAGCATTGAAAGATGAAAATCTGTCTTATTTAATGACTAAGTTTAAATACCACACCATTAACAAAATTTTCTTTTGGAGAAAGCATTGAATATTTTGAAAATGTAAAACGGAGAAAATATCTAGATGAAGAATAAAATATTCATAATTTATTGCTATGTAAATTTTTTTTATCAAAAAAATGCTAAAATCGATTTAAGTATTTTCAAGTAGTTAACAGGACTTTGAACTTTCGTTGTGTACGGGGGAAAACAGGTAGCTGGAAATGTGCATTTTATGCACGAATACAATTTTATAATTTTTTTTATTTCCTTCTTTTTCTTTCGATTTTTCATCACTGTTTTAACATTTGTATTTGAAAAATTTATGCCACTCATGACTAATCTAGTTTATATTAATCGTGCATTGTGGAGAAATCAATATGTATGTGAAAATTAATAATGAGAAAGTAAGCGGGCCTCATCCCTTCAAAATTTTGTTTTAAAACTTTGGATGCACATGTTTCAATCGTTCCATCTTAGGGGTTGAGTTGTAGATTTATGTGGCAAATTGCGAAAATAAAATTAAGTTGAGCGAAAGAAAATATGTTTTGGTAAAAATATTGGCAACTGTACTTCTTAACGTCCAGTAAAATCAAATTTGGTGAATGGGTTGGTGAAAATTTAAACAAAAAGCCAGGACAACCCCTGCACTTATCTTTTGAACAATTTCAGGGTTTCTACAAATTTCACAGCTTTTGCTTCCCTGACATCTATCATGCTGTTCCCTGACTTTTTATCTTGCGGGCTTTCCTGAATTTTTGCATTTCTATTTTTAATATTACATCCTTTAATTAATAACTTTTTACATATTTTGCCCCTTAAGTAATAATAAAATGAATATGCACAAAAATATTATTCAACATACTGGATTCTAACAAAAATCATGTTTCATAATAATTTAGGATAAAATTAAGAATATTTCGACTGAACAAAATATGTTAATAAAGGACACATTTTAAAATTATTTATAAGGTTAAATAAGAAAATGAAAATAAAACAATTTCTACAATTAGGTTAAAACAGGAAGTATTTTCTTGATTTTGCCACAAAATTGAAATATTCTTGCATTTCCCTGACCTTTCGTTAAATTTCCCCGACTTTTTTCCCAAATCGCTGACCAAAACTCATTTCCCTGACTTTCCAGGTCACTAGAAACCCTGAATTTAAAAACTTATGTAAAGCATTCAATGACCTCCTCAGAAAATTCAGCCACCCTTGGATCAATTTTTGCAGGTGAGTTTAAACAACATTTTGGACTCGGCACCTGTTCAAATGTATATGAAATTAAATCAAACTAATTTTAACTACTTGCTTCATTAGCTGTTGTATTTTTATGACACTTTTCAAGGGAGATAAACATGTTCAATTTAGCGGTAAGAAGATTTAAATACGAGTGATAAACCATGAATAGCCATAACATTTAATTACTCTGCACAAAAGTATACTAAAATAGTATATGTATGCACACATACATAACATTAACTCTACATAATTATTCAAACAATATGTGAAAACTTACCTCTACAGTAATGCAATCGGTAACGACCAACAGCAAACCACGAGGAGGAATGTAAATAAAATGATTTTGCCGCTTGCTTGCCCCTTGCGCAACTCAACACCAGGATGTTGCCAAACAGGTGTCTGTAAAACTTTATAAGACGGAAAGTGAACGGCTCCTTCCGACGTTTCAGAAATAATAAATTCAACGCGTCCAGTAGAACGTGTTATTAAACATTGCTTTTAAACTTAGTACCACCAGTACTTTTGTTATGCGTTCAGTATGACGATTTATGGGCACTGCTTTTGAACGGTTTCACCAGCATTTCTGATGCACGTCAAGTAGGACGGGTTATCAGGCTTACTTTTGAACGGTATCGACAGCACTTCTGTTATACGTCGAATAAAACGTGATATTAGGCATAGCTTTTGTACGGTAATACCAGCACTTTTCCTGCACGTCGAACAGAACGGGTTATTAGGCATTGCTTTAGAACGGTATCATTAAAACCCTTGTTGCACGTCCAATAGGACGTTATTTATTCACAGTTTTTGGCAAAAGATAGCTTAATACATTTTTATAACGTTATACAGAACGTACAAACTTTACCTTTTCTTACTATTCTGAACGTTACTAGACGTTCAGAGAACATTCTTGTGCTGCCTGGGATAATACTGTTGTCATTCTGCGCTGCACTTGCTAGAGAATTTAGTGAATTCCTGTTACAGTGACTTCAACATACTGTTGTGACATTGAGCGCATTCTGACGCCAGTGACTATTGATTATTGACATAAACATAACGGTATTTGAATCGCTCAATTTGTCCATTCATGCACGTTAAGACATATTCAAAGCTAACTACACTCAATAATAAATAAGTGCACCCATTATGCAATGAAATTAACAAGGGAATGTATATAATTGAGTATTAGAAGACAGTTCTCTTAAAGTTTTGTTATAATTGTTAAGAGTTTTTACTATATAAACATTACTAATGTATTTTCATTTCTAAATTTAAAAAAAAAATATTTTTTTTTTAATTTCCAATTTATTGCTATCATATTTGCAGGTAAGCAGGCAAAATTAAAATCGCCAATAATTAATGGAATAACAATGGCTTCCTTTCTGTCAGTCTTGTAATTTCAAATAATGTTTTGTATGACTGTATAACGCTAACTTTTTAAGTGAATTTTTAAAACTATCCAATTAATTTCTAAATTAATGTTATGAAATGCTTTATTCAAAAATATAACATACGAATTTAACCCCAAAATAAATCACCAATACTCTGTATATAATAAAATTTCTGTGAAGAATAAAAGGATTAAATTTCTCATCCTGGGAAAAACTCATACAAATTAAAAGGAAACAAAGTAGCTCTTTATTTCATGGTGTACTTTTTATCATCTTAACTTGAGACAGATTAAATAGTTAGTACTAAAAAATAATTATTACAGAAACAATCTTATCTACTAGTTTTTCTCTCTTGGAAATGAAGAGTTATATCAATTATCAGTTTTACGTTCATTTTGTATGATGTACTTAGCAAAGAAAGTCATTTTCAATTCTTCATGAAGTAGGTAGCTGTTATATTACCACTTCGAGGCAATTTATGTATAAAAGACGGGCCTGGCATTTATGTCTACCAAGTAATGCACCCTTCTCAACTAGTTTTCGTTTTCCCATGTTTTACTTCGAGGCGGGAAAGGGTAATACATGAATGATTGTTGCACAAAGAGCAGCTTCGGCTGAGAGTCACTGAAATGGTGTAAAGCATTCTTAAGATGCTTCCGTCCTTCTGTAACAACACAGCCAAAATTTACCCATCGAGAAGAGGTTAATGCTAAAAGCTGAAAAGTTCATCTACTTTTATTTGTGCAATTTTTGTCATCATTTGATTAGTAATAAAACACTCGCACACATACATAAGTACAGGGTTATCTAAATTAAACTTCCACAACTCAGAGGCCTGTGCAGGATGTTGTATGGGTCATAATGTGATGAAATTTTGAAAACAGACACTTCAGATAACGCGATCGTGATTTATTAAATATATATATATATATATATATATATATGTATATATATATATATTAGTACAAGAAGTTGCCAATAGGTGGCGCTGCAGATCAACAATACGTTCTACTGATGTTCTATATGTGTGTCGTGTTCGAATAGGGCATATCAACAGCACGAGAAACAGTTAGCACACAGACAACACCATGTGGCGATTGGCTAGTGGCGTCCACGACCGCCAAAGCAACGTCTTGTACGCGTGCAGAATCCACAACATGCCGTCCTTTATCTGGTAAAATTCCAAGCTGTCCGGTTCTATCGAACTTCTTCATCATGTCTCATGGTGCCATTGGTCCTCGTCATAAGTTTTTCAGCCGACGGAATGCTTATCGCAGTTCTCGTCATTCTGGTAGAAAAGTTTCACTAACAGAGCTTCGTCTTTCAAAGTCGCCATTGTGCATCAGCGAGCTGGAAACAACTGCCTGTGCAGCGCCTGTCTTCCACTTTTGATGGGCTGGTCTTTTGGATACGTTGCGCAGAAGCTTTATTTATGCAATTCACGTTGCTGCAATATGCAAATTACTAGTGTAACAGCGTCACCTATCGGCAACTTCTTGTACTAATATATTTTTTAAAAATAAATCACGAGCTCGTGATCTGAACTGTCCGTTTTCAAAATTTCATCACATTATGACATATACGACATCCTGCACAGGCTTCTGAGTTGGGGAAGTTTAATTTGGACAACCCTGTATATAACTCAGCTTATTTAATTAACGTTTTCCTTCTGACTGGCAAATGAAATAGGCTTCGGAAATCTGGTATTTCCGACGACTACCTTTGCTAAAGCGTCGCTGCTGATCACTGCTATTTTATTATAAAAGCTACATGAAATTGCTAATAAACTCTTCAAATAAAACTCTATACTAATCGAAATAAATAGCCGTAGACACGACAAGGGTTCTAACACACTTAAGCACACACCACGTATCGAACAGAGGAACGATCGTCAAACGAAGAATAATTCGATTTTTGCACTAGAATCGATTCTTCAATGTGGTCGGTTTTAACGTTCTCACCTGTCAAATGAGATAACAGTCGCTTTTGTTTATACTTTTAAAACGGTTGTAACAGTACTTTTAATTTATGAATGATTCAAAATACATATTTTACAATTTTTTATATTTTCTTTCGTATTCACTGTAAATTTTATTACTCACAAAAGAAGACTGCCCAATTTATTTGATGCCCAAAAACATTCCTCTTGGTATTACAACACTTCAATTTTTTCAGAATTTTTTTAAGTAAAGAATTGTCTATTAATAGAAAATGCGGAACAGATGCCTCTGTCGCTTGTTGGTGCAGTTTCTGAAATCGAGCCAAGACGGTGTTCATGAAATAGGTACCATTTTTAAGCACATTAATAGATCCTAATTATTTGATTAAGTAGATGTTTAGTTTTAAAATTTAGCATATTTATTTTTTGTGATTGCTAATTTTTCAGCTTTTGTGCAAACTGTAAGCACATCTCTTCCGAAATTACCACCATAGCAGCGTATAACAATATTATAGGTTTTTCTAAAATATGAAGAACGCTTATTTAAAAAAAAATCAAAAATCGAAATTTTCGTAATGTGAAACAAATTTAAATTGATATTTTACTCCCGTTTTAAAGAAGTTATGTCAGTTTTTAGAAAATATATTTAATGTAAAATCCTATAATACATTAATCTCGCTGGAACTAAAAAACTCAGCGTGAAAACATCCCTTCCTAGAATTACTGTCAATTTTGTTTTATGGCAATCCTCATGATTTCCCAACTTTCCGAAAAAAAATCTCATTTTATTGCTATCGAAATGTAAAATCCTATAATATTTTAAAAATTTCGGTGGAACTAAAAAACTCAGCGTGAAAACATCTATTCTTAGAAATTACTGACAATATTGATTTATGACAATCCTCATGATTTCTCAACTTTCGGAAAAATAACTTAATATATTGCTGTCTAGTTTTATTTTAACTTGTTTGTAAAATATTATATTAACCCGTACATATAAAATTATTAAAATTGTCGATATAAAGGCAAAAAAAATGATAATGCTTATTAAGAAAATGATGTCCTTAATATTGTACTGCACTTACACATTGAATGCATAATCTGAATGCAGTATAATCCGTGCATTTTAAGCATTAACTTGTATATGACATCTTAATACTATTTTAAATAACAAAACTTTAAAAAATGTATTTAATTTTTAAACACTAAGTCAAAAAAATACTGGTTATTTTTGAACCACCGAAGTACAGTGTGCAATGTGAAACAATGGTTAAAAGAATGCTTTACTTATAACTGCCCTCGTTTTGACATGTGTGAATAGCCTTTTCTTTTGCATATCGGTAATGCTAAAGACACGTATTCACAAATTCAACGCATTGTTATGAAGTTAACAGATTTGGGATCTTTAAGCTACTTTAGTCATCATTTTTAAGTACAACTACGGAAATATTCCAAAAACCTTTTTACTTTCTTTTTAGTTAGATGTCTTTCTTTGAGAATGCTTCTCGCATCAGAAGATCTGAAGTCCCATTAGCTTTTGAGTTGAAAAATTAAAGTTTTATTCATTTCATAAGATCTCTTTTTTTTCTTGTAATTTATTTTTCTAATTATTCATTTTAGTATTTTCAACTAGAAAGATTTCTAATTAGTCTGCTCTTTTGTTTCTTGCTAAACAGAAAATTAATACTCTACTTTCTTTTAATAAATTGTTCCCAGAGTAAGCTTTTCCTTTTTTAAGGGAAAAAAAGTATATCACCCTTGAAGAACTATTATTCCCCTCTGTTTTCCTGCCAAGGTATTTATTTCCCTTATTAGAATAAAACATCTTTTTTATTATTATTTTAATACATTTCGCTTTGAGATGTTTAAAGCATATTTTCTTTGATTAAAGAAAATATATCGCATTTTAGGCGAGAAAATTTCTCTAAGTGACAAATGTATTATTTCACAACACATTATGAATTCACTTTTCTTTTGAAATATTAAATATTACATGAATTAAAAAAGCAAAAACACTCACTTAATCTTGATATTAATTAATCACCAGGTACTCTTATTTAAATAGGATAAAACTTTAAATTGCGGAGCATTTATCAAGTTCATTTTACGACACATTTAACATAACATTATGAGTGCGTACTAGAAGTCGACTGTTCATTCAAGTGGAACTTATGCATCCCAAATGCACACGACGAAAATTTTAATTTTCTTATATTACGACTCATTAGAAAACGTCAAACCATTAAGTGTTTCTCATAAAACTTTCAAAAATATTCAGGAGTTGTAATGATTACTGAATATTTTTTAACGTAACTTGCAGTCTGTAAGCAAATACTGAGTAACAGTCCTCATTTCATTACAGTCATTTATATCTCGGAAGTTTTGATATTACCATTATGGTATATTAATTATTGATTCCATAGACACTTTTTTTATTAGAACATTATAGATGTTTTGTGGATATTGGATTTTAACATTAAAATAATAGCAATACCAACAGGATGATGATAAAATCCCTGAAACGGAAAACTGCAGTAGGTTTAACATGTTTAGAAAGGCTTTAAGTACATAGAAGTACATTTCTTAAATTTAATTCCATCTTACAAGGTTAGTGAATAATAGTTAATTAGGTAAGTTTAATACAAAATTTAGAAATATAGATTTATAGTAAAGAAGCAAACTATTCGTATACAGTAGTTAAGCATGTTATCGAATACTAATAGTCAGTATTAAAATCTCACTTAATATTAGTAATCGAGTATTGCAATTAAACCTAGATATAAATATTTAACATTCAATGGTGTATACTTTTACTATACAGGGCGTCCCTAAACTAACAGCTACATGAAAATGACGTTTTTGACCCACATTGCTATGTGATTCTTATTTCCTTATTTTATGCCCTATCTCCCCCTTACATTTTGTACCGTTAGTTTAGGGACACCCTGTACATAAACGAAATGAAATAACATGAATACATATGAATAGGTGTATATGAAAAAGACATAGATGCATATGCACTGTGTGTCCCAAAACGTTGACAGTAGCTTTTATTACCGCAATCTACTTTTCTCCCTAATGCGTCAAACTTTTTATCACACTGTAGACGTCTTGTCACGTGACCTTGTTTTCTACAATGATTGTCGAACCCAGATCAGCATGGCATCCGGGCAGCAGAGAGGTTTTGGTTAAAAAATGGAAATGCCACCGACTATTTTTTTTGAGAGAGAGAGGAAAAAAAAATTAGAAGGCCACGTGGTAAGACGTAAAAAACTACAACCAAAATTTATCTACATTGCAAATTAACTGGACTAATTATTTTAAATACACAAAAATAAGTAGTTGAAAAAAAATGTAAAAACAGAAAACTTTTCGAAGAATAATTCACTGTGGTGTAAGACTGTTCAATTTGTGCAGATGCACTTGGTCTAGTTCCAAGCAGTGTGTAAAATGTCACAGTTTTTCCAATGTCCTCACAAAAATGAAAAAAATTTCTTTTACTACTATAAAAGTACTACTACTTGTTACACTACTACTCGTTACACTATAAAAGAAGTATTGTTGTATATTATAAAGTTTCGCATAGGATACATTTTAATTTTTCACATTTTAATATACATACGGACCTAAAAATAAGCACTTTCACTACAGTAAAAGGTAAACATATTAACACTTACTAAATAAACATCAACTTTCGCAATACCAATAAATCACAAATTATTCAATCTTCACATTTTTCAATATTACGAGTTCGCCAACATATTAGAAAAATATCACATAAGATACAATATAATATCAGATCACCTAAAATATATAAATGCCACAAAAGAAATTCTATGCGTAATTTATTTAACTACTTCAAAACTTTTAACTCTCTCTTTTTCAATATTATTTCTCTAATTTTTCAAATAATTTTCTTTTCTGAGACTGAACTCTCAGTATTCTTTTATTTCGTTTATTTAATCTCTTTAAAGTTATTCTATTCAAATTATGTCATTCATTATTTATTTAAACTCATCAAATTTAATTTGGGTAGCTATTTTTTTTCTCGAGTTAGGGGTTTGTATGTGTGTGACCCTAACCTCCCAATTTCGAGATTCTTTCTAACCTCTAATCTTAAGCAGATTGGGGGTGTGGAGGTGTTTGTGTAAAAAAAAAAGTGGCTAGCTTTCTCCCTATCGTGCACCTTGACAAATAGGGATGAGAATCTGTGGCCTGGTAGTGGACCAACTTACTCTTCCAGCAGGATATGACAGTCCAAAAAATGACAAGATGGTTAAAAGGAAGGGGGACATTCGTCATACCTGTGGAAGTTTTATCAAAAAAGGAAAAGGGGGGGGGTTAAGGAGCGGCCATCCCAAAAAAGTCTTTCGGCATTGTCAGGTTTTCTACATTTTTTTGTTTTTCAGCACCTATAGTGACTGGAGTTAAAAAAGGAGTAGAAAAATTTACAGTTACTTGGGATGACTTCCGAAACTAAATTTAGACGGGGGTGATAGGCCAGAGACTTCCAGAAGGAGAGAAATTATGAAAGAATTAGAATTCGTGAAAATCGGGAGTTTAATTCTCAGATAAAATATATATATACAGACACACATAATTTTTTTATTTAATAATTTTTGTGTCATTTTATATTACTGATATACAAAACACAATGTTTAATCTCCTAACATGAAATCATGTGATGTTCGGCATAAAAAATAATAATAAATAAATAAATAAATAGGAATTCGAGATTTTAAAATTGTCATTTTTCGGTATATAATTTGAATTTATCAGGTGAATTATAATATCGTAATTTACATGATTGTCAAAGAAAGTCATTAATTTCGATTAACTCTTTAAATAGCTGGAGAAACGCTTTCTGTGATAATGGTGGGCTTTCTTGTGAATAAATCTCAAACATTATCATTTATCACTGTTTCCCTGCTACCTTAAAAGAGAAAACTATTGTCTTTTAGAGGTAATATCCTGAAATATACGCATAGCAATCAAACACAAGCTATACTAGCTATTAAATGTAAACAAAGAACAATACAAATAACACAAAAAAATAAATTATAGAAACATTCAAATGAGAACGGTGTTCATGCTTGTAAATCAAGACACTGTATAAGAAATAACCCTCGACTAACAAAGAACACAATAAAAATTCAAAGTCTATTTCTGGAATATTTGTACCAATATAAAATTTCAATACACAAAAAATATTTTTATTTTTACCATACACTCGAATAATGATTTAAGACTTTCAAACAATTCTTGAAAGTGTAAACACATATTTATTTATTTATTTTTCTGTTCAAAAATCAAACTTAGCAATTCTACATCTATATATACATACAGGAAGCTCGTGATTTATGAAACAAAACTCGTAACGTTTCTTTCTCCAGTAAAGTCAAGTTTGTTGCTGTATTAGTTACAGATTATTCTTTAATTCTTTAGTTCATAGATTATTCTATTAGTTATAGATTATTCTTTATAAGCCTTTCAAATCCAGGAGGGAATTCTGGCACACCCTGTATTTTTTTAACGTCATTTTTTTTTCAATTTGCATTTCCCACTTATCTCTAATAGATAAAGAATAAAAGCGTATTACAACCTTCTTCAGACACCCTGTATGTCTCTTTTATCATGTTAAAGAATGCCTGTTGAAGCGTAAAGTACTCATTTCAACCCAAAATAATTAGCAGATCAATGCTAGAAACCCATAAGGTTATATCTATATAAATAAAATTAGACTTTTGTCTGTACATTTCTTGGAATTAAAAAATTTTACGATTTCTATCCGTTTCAAGCACCCGGGATTGCGATGCGACCCTCAAAAAAAAGTTTGTCTGTGTCATTCTGTCATTCTGTCCTTCTGTCATTCTGTCCGTGACGCTTTTTTTGTTTAAGCATCACGTAAAAACGACTGAAGCGAATGATATGAAATTTTGTGTCATGATAGGTGGTCACTCAACTTAAAACATAGGCGTCGAATTTTTGAAAAATCTTGATTAGATTTTCCGATTTCGCGAAAATCGTTTCAAACTGCGTAAATTTGTGTTCAAGCATCACGCAAAAACGACTGAAGCGAATGATATGAAATTGGGTGTCATGATAGGTATTCACTCAACTTAAAACATAGGCGTCCAATTTTAAAAAAATCTTGATTGGAGTTTGAGATTTTGAGAAAATCCTTTCAAACTGCGTAAATTTGTGTTCAAGCATCACGTAAAAACGACTAAAGGGAATGATATGAAATTGGGTGTCATGATAGGTGGTCCCTCAACTTAAAACATAGGCGTCCAATTTTTAAAAAATCCTCATTGGATTTTGAGATTTTGAGAAAATCAAACTGCGTAAATTTGTGTTCAAGCATCACGTAAAAACGACTATAGCGAATGATATGAAATTGGGTGTCATGATAGGTGGTCACTCAACTTAAAACATAGGCGTCGAATTTTAAAAAAATCTTGATTGGATTTTCCGATTTTGCGAAAATCGTTTCAAACTGCGTAAATTTGTGCTCAAGCATCACGCAAAAACGACTGAAGCGAATGATATGAAATTGGGTGTCATGATAGGTGGTCACTCAACTTAAACTATAAGCATCTAATTTTAAAAAATCGATCAGATTTCGAGATTTTGTGAAAATCGTTTAAAACTGAGTGAATCTTTGTTCCCGCATTACGTAATAACGACTAAAGCGAATGATATGAAATTTGGTCACACAATAGATGGTTGCTCAACATAAACTATAGGAGTCCAATTTTTTAAACATTTTTATTAGATTTTGAGATTTTGTGAAAATTCTCTCAAAATGCGTTTATATTTCTTCAAACATCACGTAATAACGACTAATACGAATGATACGAAATTTAGTGATA
Source organism: Cheiracanthium punctorium (assembly GCA_038373885.1). NCBI lineage: Eukaryota > Metazoa > Arthropoda > Arachnida > Araneae > Cheiracanthiidae > Cheiracanthium > Cheiracanthium punctorium. The sequence continues at coordinate 47,706 of JAWZYV010004239.1, forward strand.
TGATAGGTAGTTGCTAATCTTAATTTATAGGCGTTGAATTTTTAAAATATTTTGATTACATTTTGAGATTTTGCGAAAATCGTTTTAAAATGCTGAAAATTTGTTCCAGCATCACGAAATAAAGATTGCAGGGAATGAAACGAATTTGGTTGACATGATAGGTTGTCACTCAACTTAAATTCTAGGCTTCCATTTTTTAAAAAATGTTGATTGAATTTTTAGATTTTGCGAAAATTATTTCAATATGCGTAAATATTCGTTCGCGCATCACATAATTACGACTAATGCGAATGAAATGATATTACTTAGTTACTCTCTAACCTGTAATATTTTAACAATACATAAAAATTATAACTTCGCTTTCTTTACGTTGGCAACGTACTACATCCATTCTTTGTACTCATACAATGCTGACGAAAGGTCTTGCTTTTTTGGAAATTTGCATTCACTAACCCGTCGAGGACGTGTACTTCAGCTAGTTTTATATAAGTCTGAATGTTTCAAACACCGGGTGATTTGACATCTTACATTCTTTGGATAGTAATATTTTATTGCATAAATTACATTATAAATCAAACGTATGTTATGCAAGGACACACGTTTAGTACATATCGGGCGAGCGCTGCCTAGAAAACATGCCACAGAACAGTTGCTGTAATAGTGGATGTAATCTATTGTTTAAGCTATTCAATATGGCATATCTTCACCTGGCACGCCTTGAATTTTATAAAATACCATGTAAAGGAATCTAGGGTTATCAAATGTGGTGACCATGGAGCCCACATTCTCGGTCAGCCTCGACCAATCCATCAGCCAGGAAATGCTTGATTGAGGTAGTCGGGAATTTCAAGTAGGGTTAAATGGGGGGTGCCTCTTCCCATTGGACCAAACGACATCTATAATATTTTATCAGTTCTCAATTGTGGCTCCGAGATTTTCCACCACAACTTGAGGTACCCGTTACCATAATGTGGTTAACATAAGAATGTACTGCTACGACCCTGAATTATAAAAAAGTCACACACGTGTACATTTCAAACATAAAATTTTAATTTTAAAGTAGAAATTTTAAATTGAAGTATTATTAATTTTAAAACACTTGTATTAGAGAAAGAAAGCCAATTGACGAGAGGACAAGTTATTTGCTGCCATTTCGAAGGTTTTGCCACAATTTAGATAGATCTTCATGAGAAACAAAAGAAACAGATTGACATCGCCTTTCTCAAATTTTGAAAATCCGCTTCAAAGACAAACACATGCACATCCACGTACTGATAAAAGTTTTTATTTATTCTTAAGTTTTTAAGTTTTTAGATTTTTCAGGGCTGGAATTGGATTTATTACCAGCTTTCAGTTTCATCCAGATTATTTGGGTTGATTGTTTCTCAGACGTTGTTACCAACTTTATTTGAATTACAAAAAGCTGACAGAATTCGCTTGAAAACATAGGCCGCATTCGTAAACGACAAACGAGTTGCACTCGTGCAACGAGTTTCTCCCTAAGGTGTTCGTAAAGAAAACTGAGTGCTTTCAGTTTAAAAAGTAGAGCGTTCGTATACAAAACTGAGTGCAATTAGTTTCAAACGAAGTAAACTGAGAATGAATTAGGTTTGTTGAGTTTTACTTTCTGCGCGTTGTTTTTGTTTAGAAATGGCGTCCGTTGTTATGGAATAGTAATGTTATGAAAAGTATTTTACGTTTGCTGAAGCTGCAAATATTAGTTTTTCGAGGAGAAAATTGAGGCATACGTTAGAAACTGCTACGAAGGTACATACTTTTTCAAAGGTAATCATTTTCTTGTATTTTTCATTTAAGTAAATTCAAAAATGAATGTTTTAGTGTCGAGATTGAAGTTGATTTAAACCGTTATTTGCGAAATTTGGATTTCTCTTGCTAAATACTTTTGAAAGAATGAAGTTTAAGTTGAAATTTCTAAATTTTGATATGTGCAGTTCAATTATGGCCACTCTTTCTTTTAAAAATCCTGTTGATTTTATATTGAGTATGTGCTAAAAACTCTCCTCAGCAAAGTTAACGCATTTGCGAATTGTAAACAAACACGTCACCTAGGCGACGAAACTAAATAAACTGAAGTTGTTCGTAAAGGCAAAAGAAATTGATAACCACTGACAGCACTAAACACACGCATTCCAGTTTTCTTACTTAAACTCGTGCAACGAGTTTGTCGTTTACGAATGCAGCCATAGCATGTCTTGACATGATTTTTAATGTGTTTCAAGATTCTCTTTTGTCTTCACAGTATTACATTCTCAAACTTTCTTTTACACATAAATCATTATAGTTTGTAATTTTGATATTGATAATGCACAGTTTTTGCCTTCACTTGAATGCTGTCATTCTCTTTAATCTAATGCCTACACGAGAGACATTCCGGATGGATTTCTTGAAATGAAACTTTCTTTAAAGCAAGCTGTTAATTAGTCGAGAAAATATTTTTTTAACAGCCAATTAAGTATTTCACGAATGTATTGGATTTTTAAGTACATTTTTTATCAAAGCGTATGTTCTTTACTGAAGATGCTTATTCAAGCTTATTTTACAACAAATTGATTTTTAATTCACTATTCTATTCATGTTTACAATTGAAGACTTCAGCAGTTAGTCTGCTTAATAAAAAAAACAAATAAATAAAAGAACTAGCAGGTTTGCAAATGGCACAAATTTAATACACTTGAATAAATACGGATTATTTTCCACTTAGCTGCAATTCGAAGAGAGTGCTCTAAATCATTGATCATTTTAAAGAGTTTTAAGAACTAAACAGCAGTTACATAATTAATGCGCGTGTTCTTTTAGAATTTTTTTCAGTATAAAGAGAAGCGCGATTTTTAAGTTAATTGATGATAAATATTTCTTGGTAATTTTCATTAAACTCATACCTGTTTAAAATAAATTAGACTATGGGTTGAGTTATATTCTAGCTGTATTTTTTCCTAAAGGCCGGATACTTGCTGTATAAGCATTCAATACAATAACATCCTGAATTGTTTTCCATTATATTATGGGCACCATTTAGTCGGTGGCCAAAGTTACCTCGGTGGCCAAAGTTTACTAAGAGGTGAAAGAATTGTCAGCCAAGCAGGATTTGGCTTGACTGCCATTCGGCGAACCCGAATCCATAATCTTAGAGAGTGATGCGCTAACCGCCATACAATGCGGGATGCCCATGGTTAAATTTCTTGTAAACCAAAACACATATGATCAAATTAATGAAAGTCCTTATTTAATGTGTTCGGAAGGGATACAAATATAAGAGGATACAGACAAGGCGTATTGCTCAATCAAGGCAATCTAAAAATAAATTGAATGGAATAAAGCACGCGCATGAGGAAAATAAGACAACCCGTTCATTTTGTCAGAATCAAAGGTACATACTTCTTCAAGTAATCAGTATAGCAACCAAAAATGAAGGAAAGAAAATTATATAAGCAATTAATTTAACTGCCTTCGTGTGAGCTGTTCAATACTTCTGTGAACTCTTGCGTCTCTCAAAATGGACATACAATATTATTTTATTCTCATGCGTGTTGTCTGCAAAGTTACTTAATTTACTATAATATTAGTAATTTCGAACATTTTTCATAAGGGCTTTGTGATAGAAGGATTAAATTAGGTTGATATGGACTATCGAAATAGAACACCGTGAGCAGTTTTCTCCCCTGAAAATTCATATTTTACATTGTTTATCTTTAATGAGTAACAAGTTCTTAATTTACTAACCATAAGCTAACCAGCAAAAAAAAATATATGAGTAAGTGAAATATAGGAAAGTGCAAATTAATTGGCACAAAGATACGAATTTTCGCGTATGTAGTTTTATTAGTATAAGTTTCCTTATGTGCCCGGAATAGCAGTATAATAGCAAATACGCCCTCCTTTAGCTTTAACTCTTTCCGGACGGGACGGCCGCCGAGTTTGGCGGAGGATGAAAAGCGCTGAAGCGCTAATTATCTTGGAGGACGGGAGATTGTTACCGCTAAGCCTAATCTGCATGAAATTCTTCAAAATCTCGTCGCATTCCATATTAATGTTTTTATGTACAATAAAAGACATGAAAAAAACATTGTATGTTATATGCTGCTTATTCTCACGAGTACTTTTAACATTAGAAGTGAAAGTGATTGTATAAAAATTAGAACTCTGCTTGAAAAAATGTATCCTCTTTAATAGAAAAGGGTAGAGTTTAAAATTTAACCAACTTAATTTAACTTTTATTTTAAAAAAATGTAATGGGAATTTACATTTCATAAGAAGATTTATGTAGTGTTAAAAAGTGGAAAGTTATTAATTATTTTAAAAACAATTTTTGTGTATAATGCCAATGAAGTAACGGATATTTTGCAAACCGATACCATTATCATCGTTATTCGATTCATCTATAGATGAAGGAGATAAAATCCATGAATCTATGCTATCTGCTGTACTGTCATTAGTACATCTGGTTGTGCCAATAGAGATAAAAAATGTTTTCCTTCTTTAAGCTATGTTTTCGCCTCGCTTAATAGTCCCTATACTCTAACTTTCTGACACCAGACTGTAAAAATACTATTATAGAAATATACCCTCTATCCCTCTGAAAAATAAAAAGCAAAAATAGAGGCTGCCAACTACAAAAAAGCAGACTGGATAGTGCGATTAAAATCATGTGCATTTGTTTACATACTGAAACACTTCGTTAATGTAAACACAAACTTCTCCAATAGAAAAAATAAATTAGAACAAAAGGTGTTTATGAAGGCTAGTGGTGTTCGAAAAACAGATAGAAACATTTAGAGATCGTTTAAGTAATGAAGCAAATTTTTTTTTTTAAATACAAAATGTTCCTTTTAAAAACGCGAATTCACTGTAGCCATCCTGTGGTGCTAATAGAAGGCTAGTAGAACTAATGGAACTGAAAGCTAGTAAACATTCTGAAGACTAGTGGTGTTTGAAAAACAGTTAATAACATTTCGAGATCGTTTTAGAAATCTAGCAAATATTTTTTATTTAAAATGCAAAATGTTCCTTTTAAAAACGAGCATACACTGTAGCCGTCTTGTGGGGCTAATTGATTTCCGTCACGTATGCGCATTCGCCATCCTTGGCGCTAAATTTCCATTTAGCGCGTATACGCGGGGATCGCCAGTAAGGGTTAGGGGTATCATGTAAACACTTGGCACAAGCATGGATTCAGTTAATTTTTAGCAGAAATTTTTGATTTCGTCATCATGAAACCAACATTTTATGACATTCTCAATCATTTTTCTCTTGGTTGAGCACAGCAGTGCATGTTATTCACACGTCTTTTCACTATGCTGAGCATATTTCCGATGACATTTAGATCTGAAGCCAATCCCACCTTGCCAATCTAAAACCGTCAGTTTATTTTCTTGATTTTTATAAAACCAGAATTATGGATTATGACTTGGGAAAGATCCTGTTGTAACACACCAACACTGCCAGCGAACGCTTGCATAAATGACGTATTATTTAAATTCTGTATCGAAATACCTTTTCTGAAATTCATGATTACTTAGACTGGTACTAAGCTGCCAGGTCCTACAGATGTAGTACAAGTTCAAAACATATTTTTTTGCGGGTGCATAACTGTTTTATCAAGATGTTCTTCCCTGGTGACTTCTCCAGATCAAAATCCTTGCACTAGAAAATAGTTCTCATCCTATAACCTTTTTCCAGTCTTGTGCACTCCAGGTTTGATATTTTCTGCCCAATACAAACATTAGGGAGTTTTTGCGCTACGTTTCTTCCCACGGTAACGCTAACGTTAAATGCCATCGGACAATACAGCGCATGCGCACGAATAAATTCAGAAACCTGATTGGTCAAAGTACTCCGAATAGCGGATAGCGTTAGCGTTACCGTGGGAAGAAACATAGCGCAAATACTCCCTATTTCCTCTTCAATGCAGGCGTTAATAACATTTATTATTGGTGTTCTTTCCCATGTCCCTGCTTCAACAAGAAATTTGTCTGAGATGTTGTTTTACGTTTGAGTCCACATTTTCCTTTCCCTTTTGGAGAAACTGTTCCAAACTTATTTTGCCGATGAACAATCATGGAAACCGATGGAGCAATGTTAGTTACAGTCAATGAGATACATTCAGACGTATGGAGGCAAGATTCCCCTTTTCCTGAGGAGTGATACTCATTTTGCTCATACACGATAACCAGATAACTCACGTAAGTGACTAGTGCTAAAAACAGCTGAAATGCAACTGACAAGAAAATGCTCTAAGTGAGATGATCACGTGACTTCATATCATGTGACTCAGTTTAGACTAGTCAAAATCAACCTCAGTTTGCAAGAAAATACAGTTGAAACAGGGTTCAAGCAGAGAATCCCTGCAAAAAGATATTTTCTGAAAAAAGAAGCTTGCCCTAATTAATTTGTACAGTACTGTAGATTCCTATATTTTAAACTGAAATAGCTTTATAAGTCCAATCTCTCATTGTCTTTCTGGATCAGCACTAATTCACAGCAGATGGTGACACAACTTGTTTTTTCTTATTCTATATGTAGTTGTGAAATAGTGACAGATAGAATGACTTAGTAGTTCTGATTAAAGGTAGTAAAAAGAGCTGATTGATAACAGTTTATTTTCCGGAGAAAACCACAAAACAAGAATTCACTAAATCAATATTGGAGGGTTCACAATGAATTCTATATCACATCTGCGAAATTTCAGATTTAGTATCAGATGAAAGCTCTTCGATTTCAGGTGGAGACCCACAATAATGTTACAGAAAACTCTTGCTTTAATATTAAGTTTCGCGATATTACTTACAGCAGTCTGTTAAATCTTTAAAATAGCAAATTGCTTCTTATTTAAAGAATAAAAAGTTTTAACAATTATATCTTATTGGAAGCTTCTTTTCATAAAATATTAAGGGAAAATTAAATAATATAATGATATAGAAATTACTGATGAATTCTGTATTTAAGAGACAAATTTAAGTGGATATATTGTTTAATCTTAACCAGGTAAGAAATTTGCTCTACTAGTTCTTTTATTAGCACAATATATTTATTTAATGACATAAAAGTTGTGTCAAAGGATTTTATGGGATTGAGAACATTCGTGCCAAAAGACTTCATCCTAAAGTATAGCGCTCTTACTAAACAACATTTCAGTTCCCAGTATGTATATTTACATAACTTTATAAATGGAATTCAAGAATCGGGAATTCTTTCTTAAAAAGAAATTATCGAACGTTTAAAAAATATGATCTCAGTATTTGAAGTATACCATATGCTACATTTGTTCTGTGCTAAAAATCACCTTTTTACCCTTAAAATTGAAATCTCATGATTCAAAAGTACCTTTTCTTTGTAAGAATAAGGACTAAAAATTACTTTTTAGAGGGCCTGATTATTGCATCTTTTATTTATTTTCATCGCGTACACTCATAATCTTTTATACGTTCGTAAACAAAATATTAGTATTGACGCTTAGATTAAAAGAAGAGCATATACCACGAAACTGAATAAACATTTTCATTATTTAGAGAACAACAGGCAATTCTGTTACTCTCTTCGGTGTAGGATAAAAGCTTAGCTCAAAATACTTTTTGTATACGATTTATTGTTCACTTTTAGGAGTATAAAGGAACGAATCCTTTTATTCACCCAAATGTTAAGAAAATTAGCACATTAAAAACATTCATTAGTTCTTAACAATAGGTTAGAGTAAACATTCAATACAGGCTTTATCTTTTATATGCAGCCAATTAATATCTTAAATGAAGTACTAATTTAAATAAAAGTCAAATTTTAGCAGACGGCTTTGTTCATAAAATAAAGGTTTCTTAAATGCAGTTTGTACTTATTACACTTGTATTTTGTGTAAAAAAAAGCATATTTGTGGTTAACCAATTTAAGCATAACTTGCAAAAGCATAACCATAATGCGTTCTCAAATGAATGAAATTGTTAAAAACATGTCTGATCGAAAGCACTTTAACCCTTCAGCACATGCACTGTTTTTTGTGACATTACCACAAGCACAGAGTCAATCTGACCCTTATTTTTGCACCAACTTTTGACGAAGATATTGGCATTTAAAAAAAAATAAAAAATGCACATGCATTCTAAAAGGTTCTTCATGATAGGATATGTTATTAGGTGGAAAGGTGCATTTTTAAAGCTAAAAAATAAGTAAATAACTTACCTTCAGTTTTCATTATTTAGTTCAGTTTTCATTATGTATCCTTATTTCAACAATCATTCGTTTCTCATACTTTTGAATCATTTAAATACTTATTACCTAAACTTAATGATATTTTTCTCGTAAAAATGTCTAATGAACAATAAAATCAATTCTTTGAATTACGTTTTCATTTGAAAATTTTGAGTAAATAATGCCTACTTATGGAGAAGACTACTACAAACATTCAAATTTAGTCAACATATTTATTAATTCTCCTCGGTTATACAAATAAATATTTTTTTATTCACTGCAATCATTTATATTCACCTTTTTTCATGAAACCATTTGAACTTATAATTATGGAATGTGCTTTACATAATGATTTATCGCATTCTTCAGAAACAGATGAAGTCTTGCGATCCAATTTTTTCGGGCATTCGTCACATCGACGACGAACTGGGGATTTTTTTCGGTAATTTCGATGGTCTATCATCTTGTGAATTCAGGACCCTTTTGGAATTAGTTCTTATAGAAAGTGGTATATTTGATTTATTTGATCTCTCCATAAGAAGTTCTTTTACTTTTTCAACAGCAAGTTGTTTCAAATAATATCTCCGAGAAAAATTATTGGCTTCATTGTTAAATATGTAAATCATGTAAGAATTTATGCCTGTGATATTTAGAAGGCCAAAGAAAATTGTCAAAGGCCATCGACGACCCTTTCTTGACACTGAATATTTTCCACACATCTCATATACTGTATGTACTCCAACTTTGGTTAGATTGTAAAAGTTTACATAAGTCACCGTGTTCGAATCGATTGTATTACTCAAAATATACGAAAATAACACTAGCACGACTTCCCTTTTTTAGGAATGTGTGAGGTTAGAGCAATTTTCTTTTCATAAAATCCAAAAAGGGAAGAATGTACAGATCTTGACCTATGTGGTAAAAGCTCTTTAGGTACTTCCTTCTTATGTTTTCTCACTGTACCAACAGCGGTGAGCTTATTTTTCTCTCCTAATACTAAGGCTAAAGGAAAACTCAGGAACCAATTATCCATAGTTATATTACGACCTGTTTGAGAAATTAGAACGACAAGACTCTTTACAACATCACTGGGTTTATTGCTACCTAAAAGGTCTTGTATAAACTCCAAGATTATGCGCATAAAAAGTGCGGACATCGCACAATGCAAAAATTGTATACCATATTTTGCTGGTTTGCTCTTTATATACTGTAAAAATTGGCATCTCCCGCAAAACAACTCTAGTTTCTCATGTATTGTACAGTACTCGGAAACACAATAAACTTTTTGAAAATTATTAATTATAATTTCAAATAAGTTTCGTATTGGAGCTAGTCTGTCGAATTCTTCTCTCTCAAGACGAGTGTTTAGGTTGTCGAAATGCAAACATCGAAATAGAAAGTGGAAATGGTTGATTGAAATCGTTGAAAAAAAATTGCATACCAGTTCCGTCGGTTGACCAAAGATCTTTCGCATTCAAGTGTGCAGCTCTCATGACATTCAATCCAAATAGAGCTTTTATTTTTGCTTTGCTGGTTGGCAAAGCATCTCTTTCTCGTGCAAATTTGGATTTTATTGATTGAAAGTAAATATTAGTGCGTTCTACAATAATACTAATAATATCATCATCAAAAATAATTAAAAATGATTCCAGAATACACGTACAATGTCCAGTTGGCTTTTACACCCGGCAAATGAGATACAATATTGTATGATCTTGTTTTCACATTCATGCGGGGAGGTTTGCCATCCACTTAGTTCCATCTTTGCCAAGATAATATTCATCACCATTATTAACTTCATTACTCAAATCTGGATCATTTAAATCTACTTCTTCACTTTCGGTATCATGATCACTTTCAGAATGTCCACAAGCTGCAGAAAAATCTGAGTTTTCAGATAGTTAGTTCACTGCCTGACGAAATATTTGCAAGAAGATCCCGCTGACTCTGCTGCTCCTGTTCGTACTCCGTCAGATGCATAATGTAAAATGAACACGGAACGTTAGCACACGCAGTGGTTAGAATTGACTGCGACTCACTGTCCCGTGCAGAACAATCTGGTTTTACAAAAAAATTCTCCCACGATCCTTCCTTACTAGACAACACAGGACGATACTGGAAGAGACATGCGCAAGTTTTGGGAAATTCCTAAGATATCACTGCACAATAGGAAGCATCGGGCGAAAAATACCCGGTGCGTGTTCTTAGGGGTAAAAGTAAGCCCTTTTTTTTAATTTCAAAGGCCGGGTCAGCTTGCCAACTTAAGGCTTGATCACAACGAGAGCCGAAGATGTTGGTCATTTAATTATGAGGGTGCATGGGCAGACCAAAGTTGCCCCCTATGAATGGTCTCCTAGTTTTGAACCAGTTTCAGATGAGAGACCTAGCACCTGAGATCGAAACCTCCATAGGTATCATTTGAACATGGAGGACATTGAAGCCACACACAGATTTTACGGGGGTCCCAGCTCTCATTAGCGTACGCTGTCCTAGTGCAGTCCATCCGTGCACCGCGCTTCAGTATTCAAAATGTTTTATGTACATGTATTTCTTTAGAGTTGAGCTTGCACCATTTTTCCGGGCCTCACCACTAAAATAATTCATGAACCGCCACTGCTGCTGATTTTTCATTTCGGAAGCAAGCCTTCCTTATTCTGATTTTTTTTTAAATTAAATAGGTCTCTTCAAAATTTAATTTAAATATTGTAATTAATTTAATTTAAAATATCATAATATATAAGGTCTATCTGATGAGCTTTTGCAAAGAGTAGTACCGAATAAGCTTAAGAAAGAGATGTTCCTGTTACATTTCAGCAGTAAAAATGTCTTGCCACTTCAAAATGGTAATAAGGGTCTTTAGTTAAGGATAGGAGTTGTTGAAATGAAATACAAATTTTCTCATTTGGTTTTAAAAGTGTTTTACAACATATTTTACAAAGTATCTTCCAGAATTCTTTGGCAGTAATCTACGCATATACGGATAAGAGATTTCCTTGCTGTGTATTTGTATAGGTATCTGGAGTATTCATTGGACCAGGACTGAGTTTGGCACGGAATAAATCGGACAAAAAAGCAGCTGTTATTGAACAGAAATCAGATTTTTTCGTCCCTTTTTCGAATATTTTTTGAGAATTTGAACCCTAAAATGCATGATTTTTTAAAATGGGCTGAAAATTAAATTGCAACTTCATTTAAGCTTACTTATGCTAGGAAAAATATTTAAAAAAATTTCAGCATGTAGTTTCCCCGAGAAATCACGAAAAAAGTTCAAATTCGAAAAATTAGATTGTCCACAGTATAGCTCTCATAAAACAAAAGAAAGCAATATAGTCAAATTCTACTTTATTTAATCTTGATGTTACTATTTTTTAATAGTTTGTATTCATTTTCATTTAGCAATAAAAAATAGAAGCAATCAAACATTCGGGAAAAATTTGTTCAGCGAACTGGATGCACACACTGTGAATTCATGCTTCTGTGCTCAAAAAGTAATGCTATCATACACTTTTAAAAACTCAAACTGTTTCCGCAATGGTCTTATACTTATTTTAGATGCATATGTTAGACATAAAAAACTACAATTTTTTTTTTCTTTACGGAACATGAGAGTGTAACCAATTGGCTACAATAGGATTAAGTTCTTGTAAGCTCAATTTTCACCGGAAAACTGTACTTCTTACTACATGAAAGTCCAGAGAATGCTTTTTCAAATGAGCATCCAACTAAATTTGATTTGTAAGCGATTTTTTAGTCACAAACAATTTTTGGATTTGGATTAATACTTGATTTGTAAAGCGGATGAGAAATTACTTCTCAACAGATGGTTTTAAAAACTTCACAGTCTTACGTACTGGACATTTTGGCTGTTATGGAAAATTCATGGAAAGACATTTCATACTTTAAAATAAATTTTCACTAAATAATGCTTCATACTCAATACGCTTAACGTTTCCCTCACATTTTAGTCTTGAATGAAGAACCAGCTTTCCTACGTAGCGACGTATGCTCTTCCTTTCCTTTACTATAAAAGATTTTTGGCATTTTTTCGCTTTAGCTGTTACGCACAGGACAAAGAATATGGAGAAGGAAGAAATGACTGTTTTTCGAACTGAAATCAAACTATTATATCCGCATGGATTAAATGATTTTTGGAAGTGATGCCCCATTGCGTATTTGGGAAATTGCATAGCAAGTCAGAGAAGTGTCTTAGAAAAGTTATAGTTACTTTAAGCATTAGTGATTTTGAAAATAAGTCCTATTACAGAGAGAAAACGGAAATAACTGACTTGCTGACTAGACTAAAGGAATTTGACTATCGGACGTCAACTAACAGTTTTTTTAGGAAGTTATAGATTAGTACGTAAAATACATCCTCGCAGCATCGGACTACGCAGCTAGTATACTATAAAATGCGTATGCGGACTTTCCAAATTTTTCAGTTCAGGTAATTGATTAATTATATATCTTCAAAATATTTTTCCTGCAATTTCAATACCTGTTTTTTCTCATGATGAAGCAAAAAAGGGGAAAAATGTTTATATAAAAATACTAAAAAATATCAAAATAACACACACGCACACACACAAACTCATTAGTGTGTAAATGAAAAATCCCCATAAACTATTTTATTTAAATAGCATATTAATAGTAAATAAGTTTTTATTTATTTATAAGGAGTGAGAGATATGTGCTTAGCTTTAAATTAGTGTAAATTATCTTTTTAATCGTTTAACATAAATTTTTATCAGCAGAACAATCACTAAGAAAAGAAAATATATTTTTTTTTCAGATTTCTTTTATATATAAATATAAATTATTATTATTATTAAATAAGAAATGCGTTATGTATCATCATTCAGATTGCAGTTTTATTGGGAATATAATATAAAACGAATTGAATTTATTATTTTTCCGACAAAAATTACTAAGAAAAATTATCAACTTTCTAAATGATTATTTGAATACTTCACTTTCGGAAATATGGGCAATTTCTAGCGTATAAATTCTAAAGTCAAGACATACTTATTGCAACTTTGGAATTATCCACAGGGAGGTTTCTTAGATTATGTAGTTCTGAACTTCCACATCTTCGGCTTTAATGACAGTTGTTTGATGCTTCATAGAGCGCAATTGTTTTCTCTTAAACAGCTGTTATCCTCAAATGAATAGTTCAAATGAAAACGACATTCTTGCGCCGTCAAAGTAATTATGTTGCAGCCAACGAAACCATTTTGTCTTAAGACTGAACGCAGAGCGTTTTCCGTGAGAATTTCTATTGAAATGAAACTAACTATTTAGTCTGGCAAGTTCTTTGGAGAGGAATACATCATACTTGCGTGATTGTAAGCAACTGTTTGATTGCAAATTAGTTTTATCAATGACAAATAATCAAATTTTGTTCCATAAAAGTTAACTTTTAGTCATTTATGAGGTGTCATTTTGTGCGATAAAGAGATCTAAAGTGCTATTGCTTTTTAAAAGTATTTAACCCAATAAAAATGATCTATAGGCTTCCAAACGACAAATATTATTCAGAAACTGGAAGCAAAATAAATCTATGTAGCGTTTGCTATGAAAACGTCTTCAGATTAAACGCTAAGCACGTTACTTCAGAGCTTCTAAAGTTATTTTAACTTTTCCGGTTGTATAAATAATTTTTCGCAGCTGTTTGACAGAAAATCTTTTTTATATGGTTGTTGATCAAGATATGCTATAAATTATTATAGCATAAAAATCAGCAAGTAGAGTTTATAAGGTTCACAATAAAGAAAATGGAAGGAAAGTAATTAAAACTAATAGAAAGTTACTTTCTTTAGCTCACAAAACAAGAAAATTGCACTTCTCATTTTCAAATTGTTTTCTTACCTATGGAAACGTCTCATTTTTTACCCACATGAAAGGAAGTGAAAAGCTTTATTCAATTAGAGCGAAGACGATTACCTTTCTTTGTTCCAAGGGAATGCATATTGCACATTTGATATCATAAACTGTAAATGATTTTTTTAGAGAAGATATCTGTAAAAATGTTGTATTCTGAAAAATTTCCGTAGAGTTTAAAAAACTCTAAAATATTTGTCCTACATCATTCAAATAAAATGTATCTTTAGAGCTACTCACTCAAATAAAAATATTGAAAGATAAATAAATGAGGTAAAAAATTTAATTTATTCTACTATTCCACCTCTCATTAAGTCATTTAGTCAATAACAATAAAATTTATCCGTTTATCAATTTGATTTTATGCAGTATTTACATTAAGACTCCCTCAGTAGTTAAAAAAAACTTTAATAATGATATAAAAATTAAAAGAGCCGAAGAGGACTGTAATAATAATAGTATACCAAGGAAGAATATATAAACCATAAAATTCCAAATTAAAATCCAATTCAAATGTAGTGCAAACTCAAAATATCTAACTTTACGAGAAATGTGCGTGAACAATAATAAATTTAATATCAAATTTTTTTTTAAATTTCCTGTTCACATAATTTCATTGGGGAGAACAATTCGATAGGGTAATTCCGGTAGAGTTGCCGCATCCCCTGTATTTCTTGCAATTGTTGATAGATAACAGTGAAACGCACGGTATAGATGTGGAATAAGATTTCCTTAACCAGTGTATAGCTTGAATCTTTTTAATGTTTTACTGTAATTATACAATCCTTATTTCGAGATAAGCACATGATTTCATTTTAAAAACTTTTAAATACGTAATGCTAAAGTACTTTTTTTACACTAATTACTGAATTCATGTATGATTTCGAAGTCAAAACTAATTGTAGAAACCGCATAGAGTACTGTGAACATGGTTACGCCATTTCCCGTTGCAAGGACAAGCAACTGTGATGTGTTATGCCTGTACCGTACAAAATAGGATAGATGGCGTACTGAAATTTCGGTATACATGCAGCAGTTTCTCTTGTACGGTAACCCGCAATTAGAAAAATTTTACTATCGCTGCTTGTCTTATTCTTTATATTACTGAATTTATGTTACGGAATTTATTTGTTGGGTATGATTATAAGTGTTATTAACTTTTTTTTTCTTTTCATTTTACACAAACAGACCAAGTTGGACATGTTATCAGTCGTCAGTTGTAATTATAATATTTCTGCATTTTAACGCTCCAGCTTAAATGAAATATTGTTTTTAAAAACCGGACAAACTGTTAATTTGTTTACAGCTTTTGTTAGAAACGCTCACATTAAAAAAATAAAACAGTGTTAAAACAAATAAAACGACAAAGCGAACACTATTTTACTCATTTCCCCCCTCTAAAATACACTGATGTTACGTAGTTTATGAAACAACAATTCAAATTCAATTAAAAATAGAAAAAAATTGATTTTAGTAGTGAACTAAGTAAGCAGACTAATATTGATTTAAACCTACCAGTACGTCTCTTTACACTGATTTAGTACCTTTTTATTATTAAATGGGTAATTATAGTACAGATATGAATCTGTACTATAATTAAAGATATGAATCTTTTTTCGAGTATTTTTTAAAATTTATTATTTCATTCTCTTCTTATGACAGGCGCGGCATAACTCCCGCACAAGAGCGGCGTCTCACCCGCAATGCAATATTTTAGAAAAAAATTGTTAAAAAATATTAATTACTTTTTTAGATTTTTTTTTGTCGCAGTACATATATTCTATATTCAACTATAAATAGCACAGCATGATTTATTTTACTGTATATGCAGCCTGGATATTTTACACAATTTCAAAAAAAATGTGCGGCATAAGTCCCGGAATTACCCTATTCTTTTTTATTTTATAAATATTAAAAATTTCCAACTTAGCTATGAAACGCTATCTATATCACTCGCGGCCTAAAGGGACTCCTTAGTACCATATTCCCGTAAGGGATAATTAAATAAAATAATATTTAAAATAAGTTTTTTTTTACTAATGTATGGTTAGTAACAGGCATACCCGGACCTTTTCCAAGATTGATTATTTTTACTAAACGCATACAATGAAAAGCATTTATTTCAGTAGAGATATCTCACTCTAGAGATTCTAAATTTGATTCAAAGGAAAGATATCTAAGAACATGCAAATGCAGAAAATATATCTGTCAGTTTACTTATTTACTTCTACTGTTGAATGTGCCGATTCAAGAATTCTAGAATAGCTGTAATAAAATTCATAATGCATAAAAAGAGTATAGAAAAATTTTTACTCATGAACATAGAATTTGAACAACATATTGTTTTCATTCATATGTACTTATGGTTAATGCATAATAAATACATTAACTATTCTCAGAGGATATTTTTACAGTAGCCTGAAAGCTTTGGGTATAGCCAATTCAGCTTAATTGTTCGCCTGATCTCCAGAGGACAGCTCAGATTATGTAATGTGTCATTCAGATCTACTTACACCCTTCCTGTAAACTTGCTTCAGGAATCAGAAGTTTGTGGGAAGTGGGTGCCGCAATATTAACACCCTGAGAAACAGCTAATAACCGCTGAGTGATTTTTTTGAACCACGGATTTAGCATGCATGTACACAATGGTTTTCAGTGGAGATCTGGTATCGAAATGCAAACGTTCTTGTTTCCCCCCCCCCTCCAAACTAGTTTGAAGAAGTACGACTGCCCTACCACCGCCCTGTGGTCAAGTCTTTTGAAAAAAAAGTTATGGATTTTAAGACACTCTTCTAAGGCTGATGCCACACTAATAAGGTAATTTCCGCGCAATCTTTATGCGTATTTAAATAGAAGAACTGTGGGAAGCACATTGGTACGGAAATTTCATTCCCGTTCTTAAAAATTATGCTTGTGCAGCAGTTTTGGAAAGGTATCAGCCTTAATCGAATGTATAAGACACTGAACATAGAAGATGGCTAAAGTGTGAAGAAGGCCCAGTATTATGGCTTACTTCTCTGCTGTTGATCTAACGGTCTGGAATTTTGGGCGGTTTTCTGCAGATTTAACGGGAATATAGGCTAGAACCCTTCAAAATGTCCTCCGACCTAGACACTTCACCTTGGCAACTACCCCTTGTGCAGGCTTGCCGTAACACATTATACAATACAAACGGTTGCAAAGGTTTCTTCTCTGTCTCTAAACTGTGAGAACACTGTTCAAAATATATCTGTAAATTAACGGAAAAAAGGACTGGCAGCAAAATTGCCAGAAAATGTCCGTTCTGTTTATTATTTTTCCGTTTTCTGGACTTGTAACTTTCCGTTTTACCAAAACTGCGAAATAAAACAGGTCGGCCTTTAAGCCTTCAAACTTATTATGGTGAAAATACTTGCTGTACAAATAATATAATAATTGCTCTCTTCAAAAATATGTTTTCAAATGTATTATAAATTGTGCTGATTAATACTTTTCACCACACGAAATTAAAAATACAAAAGATGTGTATAAGTTATTCTTTCTCTATATAAATTTAAATTAACCTTTATTTTAGGTAATATATTTTACATCAGTATAGTCCCACTTGATGACCCACTTCAATGATTTTTGATGCAAATATACCTAATACAGTAAACATTTATGTCTGACGAATGGTTTATAAAAAAATCCGTTATATTGCATTGCAGTAATACTTTATCGTATTTAGAATTTAGTTACTGACATATTGCATTATAGTAATATGTTTGCTTCATATGTATAAATGCTGTAATATACCTAATAAATACATATTAATTTTAAACTCATCACTTTATTTTAAAGAGTATCAATTTCATCATTTTCGTGATTTTTTTCTTGGAAAATTTATTAAACGTAACCAATTTATCTTCCAAGAAACACAGTGAAATGTGATTTATAACATAAATTCAATAAAATTACATCAATGCATAGTATTTACTAGTTTTACCACATGGTTAAAAAATAACAAAAATAATCCATAGTTTAAAATTTGGAAATACGTGGGCTATTTTATCAGCCTGAAAAATTGATACATTTATACAAACTACACGAAAAGGCTTTCAGTATTACGAGTTTCCGAGAAAGAATCCAACACATTTTTAGACAATTGCAAAATGTCTAACTTTTTCCTCAAAAAAGTTTGACAGGTTTTGTTGAACATCACAAACGAGATTCCTGTTCAAAGATTTATTGAAGAAACTTGAATGACATTATACAGATTCAAGGATTTAAAAGAAATAAATGTAATCCCGAATCGTCCCTAAATTATTCAGGCTCACCAATAAAACACCATTTTTTATAACAATGGTAAAATGCAAAAGAACTGTGTGCTCGCGCTCCATATTTGCAGTTTGTATTTTATTTTTATTTCGTTTATCAATAAAACACGAAATTTAAATTAAGTAATAAAATTGCTACACTTTTAAATTATTAGTTTTGGCTTTAGTTAAGTAACATAGAATAAATTTAGTATTCCATATTTGTTTTAGAGTAAGAATTATTTTATTCTTTCCGTATCTATTTTTTACAACAGCTTAAATTCCATGGGTTATTAGTACTTAATACGGAGTCTCAAATTTTGAAAACAACCAGAATTTCTGTTTAGCAGCTACGTTTAAAATATGCTAGAATGACTGGATCACAAAAAATCCAGAAATCATACAGGCTTATTTGGATATATTACAATTTAATTTTTCTAGATTTACCGACCCTTGAGCCTAATTCTGTAGCATTAACAACCTGAAAATTCACTGCCAGAGTTGTGTTTGCCAATTATGTTTATCTGAATCTTTCTTGAAACTGTTTATCTTTTAAATATTTTATACCAAATTTTAAATTACAGCGTCACCATTTACATATACAGTCGTTGATCTGACTGAATGGAACCGTGTACAAATACTGACGATGATCTAAAAAAGTAGTCTTGCATGGACTATCTTCCAAATTAAAATAATTTTAAATTCAACTCCTTAATCTGTCTTTTAAATAGTTTTAACTTTCTTTTTTTTTAGAAAAATAACTAAAAGCTGCGTATACAAGATGGTTGATTGTACTAAGTGTATGAAAGATAAGTTTATCATCTTGCTTCATTGAATTCTAAATTGTTGAAGGTATAAGAAATTTGAAATTATTACCAAGGAGGAATTTTAAGCAGTTGCTGATTTTGAGAATAGCTTATTATTTCGAAAATGAATAAATACATTTTCATATCTATATAAGATCTTTAGTGTAAAGTAACCAAAAAGCAGTTTTATGTGTGACATAACAACGCTAAAGCAACATAAATATTGAAATAAATAGATTTCTGGGTCTTCCCTTGAATGTTTAATAGATTAACTTAAACTGACTGGAAAATATCTCAGTTTATTCTTTTACAAATCTCTTATAATTTAAGTTTCCCATACAACACATCCTCCTTCTTGTACTCAATAATACTTTTACTGTCCATAGTAATTTAACAGAGATTTATGGAAAGTTACATAAAGCTTTTTGAAGTTCAGTTTTATGTATAGAAATAATAGATTTTAAAAAAATGAAAACTTAGAAATTTCTTAAATAGAAAATTGAGTTACGTTTCATTAAACATATCTACTGAACTGTGAAATTTAACATTAAATTAAGAAGACATTTTGGCATCATTAAAGTAAAGAAAAAACAAGTTTGTACTAAAATAAATCAATAAATGATAAAAAAAGATAATTGCATTTTATATTTTAAACTTGCAATGATACAGAGTGTATTCATAATACTTGGCTGCTGAATTCTACTCTCCCTCAATCTGTTTCTCTCTTTTCCTGATATCCAGTATGATAATAGTATTTATAGTAAAACTGTTCCATTAAAAAAAAGAATGAGATTATACGAAGTGCCAAGTGTACTAAAACTCGATAATAAGAAAAACAAAATTAAAAATAAATATATTATTTACTGAATTAAAATAATTATTAAGCATCTTTTCCGTAAATAAGAATTAGATGAAAAAAATATGTTTTGCTTAATTCACTTTAAAAACATGCTTATACTTACGGAATTAATGTTATTACAGAAAAATGCTGCGGTGTCCAAAATTTAAATTTCGATGACATAAATAGTGCATTTTTACTGATATATGATAACAGCTCTTTCATGTCTAGCGTTACAATACAGTTTATGTGTAAATATTTTACTTAATAAATTCACATCAAACATGATAAATCCATTTACCACGATAGAAAATGTTCAATTTGTTTTCATCCCATGAAATTTATAAATGTAAAATTACTTAAAAAAAAACGTCGCAAAAATTTATTGAAAAATATTTCGTTAATGTAGGAGTTACTAACAAGAAAACTAAAATTTTTGTTCCATTCTGCTTAAAATATTTATTATTTGACCATATCAAATTTATTATTACTCCTTTCGACTAACAGAAATTGATTTCTCTCCAAAAAAATAATTTTACATATTTTGTTTCAAAGTACATGTTATGAAATTTAACGTATATTTTTAACTTATTCTTATTTCACCTTTATACTATTAATTTAATAATTTAGGGCAGTTAAAGGTCTATTTCTTTTCGCTTTCGGATGTTAACTCCCCCCAAAACACAGTAAAAAAAACAATGGTTGTTTTCTTTCTCTGTACGAATAATTTCTTATTAACGTTTCTGGCAACATTCGTAGCCTTTTAATCTCTTAATATTTCTCTCTCCCCTGTTCTAAGACACCATTGCATAAATTAATTTGCTTTTTCTACTTGCTGCCGATATCTTAATGAACATAGTATATTGTTTAATCTCTGTTATAAGACCATATTTAGTCATTCGAAGCTACTCATTCAGAATTCTCAAAGGTTAGTTTCATTTGGCATTATAAAGTTGATTATCTTACTATCTTTTGCAGTCTGCTTATCAGAATATATTTTATTGGTTAAGCCTACCGACTAGGCGTCAGTTTCAATGCAAACGGTATTGACTCTTAATGAGGCAACCATACTAACTCGCGAATATGCATTATCTGTTTTGCGCGTTTTTCATAACATTTCAACTTGCTACGTTGTAAAAGAAGGATATTACTCCTCAAACTAACAAATATACTGAGTATAAAACCGTAACTAGTTATTTTTTAAAATAAAATCTTTAAAAACGTCTTCTACATCTCAAGTCTTCATTTCGTACATTATTCGTATAATAAAATATACTAGCCAGATTAGCACGATCTTTGACCTGCTTTTAATTAATCAAACTTTAAATTATTGGGCAAACTCTACTACAGTACCATTGAAAACGCCCAACTGGCATTTGAATTTTACTCAGTTCAAAGTGGGAGAGCAAATAAATCATCCATTCATTCTAAAACCAAGCATTTAATTCAATAACTGATAAGTACAAAGTTTTATCCTTTCACAAGAGCCAGGTATCATCACATCTTATGTCAAATTCAAATTCACACATCAAATTCGACCGAAGCACAAGCGGTCAACTCGTAAGCTCTACTGAAAGATAAAGTGATCATTAATCGTACGCCAAAGCGGCAATCTCGCCAACAGAGCCAAGGGCGATATCTAGCCAAGCCGCTGGCGTGTACCTGTGTTATTCAGCGAAGGACGGAACATCCTCCCCCGCCATGAACAAATGGTTCATGAAAACTGAAAAATACAAAAGAATTATTAATACATTAATTAACAATCAATAAAACATAGCATTCATCTTAACTCAAAGTTAGTTTAAAACACAGCAATTAAAAGGCAACTTTAAAATTTTATAAAAAGCTAAAACTTCAGTTCAAAGTTCAAACAGAGCTCAGTATATGGAGCTTGGAAAGTTTTGTAATTGGACGTGTTAGTTCACCAGAAGTTGTTTTAAGTCTCACAACGCGAACTCTATTGTCCGATCCAGGGAAAACCTCAAGCACACGACCAAGCTTCCATTTAGTTGGAGGTAAATTATCCTCTTTAATCAAACATAAATCTTCAACTGCAATATCCACTTGAGGAGTCTTCCACTTAGTTCTTTGCTGAAGTTGAGACAAATAATCAAATGACCAACGCTTCCAAAATCCTTGAAGCATTTTGCTGAACGAGCTTCCATCGTCTTAATATTGGTATTTTCTCTTCGGTCAAATTCTGTTCGGGTACAGATGTCAAAGGGGCTCCAATGATGAAGTTCCCGGGTGTAAGTGCACTCAAATCCGACGGATCAGCTGATACCGGTGTTAAAGGTCGGGAATTTAAACAAGCTTCAACCTGATGAGGAAGCGTCAGGAACTCCTCGTGGGTAAGAACTTGTGCACCCACCACCCTATTAAGGTGGTGCTTCATAGACTTTACGGCAGCTTCCCAGAGTCCACCGTGATGTGGAGCAGAGGGAGGATTGAAACTCCATTTTATACCCTCATCAGCGAGATAGTCGTGAAATTTTTTTCCTTCTCGAATGATGAGATCAAGTTTCTTTAACTCTTTCCTAGCGCCCACAAAATTAGTTCCACAATCGCTAAAGATTTCTTGTGGTTTCCCTCTTCTCGCTGCGAATCTTCTCAATGATGCAATAAAAGCATCTGATGTCAAATCGCCTACCATTTCAAGATGGACTTCTTTCGTAGTAAAATATACATATAAGCAAACATACCACTTTACAGGACGAAGGCCTCTTCCTCTTCTAATTTGAAAGGGGCCTGCAAAATCCACACCAACCCTCGAGAATGTTCCAGAAGGCACTACTCTTGATCGAGGAAGGTCCCCCATTAACTGAGTGGCCATATTCGCTCGATACCTACTACATTTGACACAGCTCCAAATACATTTTAGAACACAATCTCTAGCATTAATGATCCAATACATTTTCCTGATTTCAGAAAGTAACAATTGTGTTCCGCCGTGTAAGTGATTTTCATGATAATATCTTACAATTAAGCTTGTAACGTAATGATTTTTCGGTACGATAATCGGATGTTTTTGATTTTCCAAAATTTTAGAGTTCTTTAGCCGCCCCCCTACCCTCAGTATTCCATTATAGTCCAAAAATGGATTCAATGATATGATTTTGCTGTTTCTACTTATGGGCTCTTGCGACCAACCACTTGATTTCTTCATAGAAGTGTTGGCGCTGAACGGCTTTTAATATTACGTTAGTTGCATTATCTAATTCATTCGTTGTCAAAAATTTAGCATGAACAGTAGAAGGTTTTCTTAGAAATCGCAGACACCAAGCGGTTACCCGTCGTAGTTTGTTTCATGAAGAAAACTTCCTCGTAAAATCTTCGATGCTTGATTCTTGCACTACATTCACTACAGTATCATTTTGAACCCTTTTTTCGGGAATCAAAACAGAACTGTCAAGCTTAACTTCTGGTGTGAAATTACTCCAAACATTGGAAGGCTGACACAGCCAAGGCGGACCTCTCCAATATAGCTCATTAATTCTTAAATATTGTGGGCTCATTCCTCTCGTCAATTTATCTGCTGGATTATCTGCACTTTTACAAAAATTCCAGTTTTCTGGAAGAGTCTTTTCCTGAATTTCAGTGACGCGATTAGAAACAAATGGCTTCCACAGTTTTGCGGTCTTCTTGATCCAGTGAAGGCAAATCTACGAATCCGACCATAAAAACACGTCGATAGATTTCAGTCCAAAAACATTTCTCAAGTACTTGGCAATTCTGGCTGCGATTACAGCCGCCATGAGCTCAAGTCGAGGTAGAGTAAGTCTTTTCAAAGATGCTAGTCTCGCTTTAGAAAGAACGAAACTAGTTTTCCAATTTCCTTTGGCTGAATATCTTAAATATGCAATAGCACCATATGTTTTGACACTCGAATCCGCAAATATACATATTTGTAATTGGCCTTGCGAAAAGTCATGGAAATACCGCCGTGGAATCAAAATGTACACCAAATCCCTGACTTCATTACACCATCTACCCCAACGGTCCTGCAGATCTGGGGGTAATTTATCATCCCACTTTAATCCACGTTCCCAGAGTTCCTGGAGCTAAATTTTCATTCTAATAGTAAATGGTGTCACCAAACCCAAAGGATCAAATATCTTGGAAACGAATTTCAAAACCGCTCTTTTAGTATTTACCATACTGTTCAATTCATCCAACAATGGTTCTAATTCTAATTTAAGTTTATCTTCAGAGTTATCCCATATCAGTCCCAATATTTTTAAGGGTATTAAATTCCTATTTGAAGACTGAACATCCAAACCATAGTCTGTCCAAAGCTGTCTCAAATTATCTGCATTAGTTTCCCATTTACGAAGTTACATCTTAGCCTTTGCCATTATCTTATAGCCATCAATTGACAGTTTATAAGCCTCATCTTCAGAATCAGCACCATAAATAAAATCATCCACGTATAAATTATTAAGCATTTCACATGACTCAGGAAAGTCATTTTCATATGATTTTATATGCTTCTTAATTGTGGCACCGAGCAGGAAATGGCTGCATGTTACCCCGAAGGTTACTCTTGTCATTCTAAACATTTTCAATTTATTCCTGGATTGGTCTTTATCGAGATCGTTTAGCCAAAGAAATCTCAGAAAATCTCTATCCTCTTTAGCTATCTGTATTTGGAGAAAGGCTTTTTCTATGTCACTAACGAAAGCAATTTTATAAAAACGGAACTTTAAAATTATGTCTAATATATTGGGATTTAGGTTAGGACCCGACAGTAAACATTCATTCAACGATTTAGCATCTTTACTTTTCGATGATGCATCAAACACAATTTTAACTTTAGTCGTAAACTTGTCCGCCCTCACCACTGGTCGATGAGGCATGTAGTACATATTTACTTCATTTTCACTGTATTCACATTCCTCAATTATACCCAAATTCAATTGTCCATCCAATATTTCTTTATATTCATTCAGTAGCATAGCATCTTTCATTAGTTTCGATCTTAAACCAAAAAGTCTGTGCCTAGCTTCATCAAAATTGGATTGCAATTCATTTTTATTCTCCTTCCACAGCAATCTTGTTTCATACCTTCCATTCACAAACTTCAAGTTATTATTAAAGGAAGCAATAACATCTAAATCACTTTGCGAAAATGATTCATTTTTATCGTCGGAAATTCCCAAAGTTTCTAATTTCCAAAAGCGTTCCAAATTAAAGTTTTCTCCCTCACCCCCACATGATACAAAATGAGAATTAATGATTTTACTATTTTCAGAATTTGTTTTTCCGACAATCGTATATCCAAAAACTGTATTAGCAACATACAATTTGTCATTAATTTCTTCGACTATGCCTCTTTGAACAGTCCAGAAATAATCTACACCAAGCAAAATGCTGATTTCTGATTAATGCGGGGAGGGGTCTGCCAGCTTCCAGTTTTTCTTTTCTATATATTTCTTAATCGCTTGATCGCATCTAGGAGCTCTTAAGGCTGTGGCACTAATCAAATCGGTACCTAGTACTTCAACAAAAATATAGCGACGAGGATTCAGATTGCTTCGCAGTTTAACTCTAAAAACATCGTATTCCTCTTCCCGTCCTTGACTGATAGCAAAAGCGAAGATTGTTAAATGTTCTCTTCTCAAAACAGGTAGTCTCAATTCACGTGCTAAATCCCTCGTTATAAAACTCTTCTCACTTCCCGAATCAAGTAATAACCTTACACATTTTGCTCCTGAATTGGACTGTGCAGTGACACTACAAGTTTGCAGTAAAACAGCATGTTTAGCATCCATCAAGTCGCAATGTGAATTAGAAACAATAGTTTGACTATCTGTTACCTCAGCCTTTTCGGGGGTTTTAGAACAAAATAATTTATTATGGTCAGTACCTTCACATTTTCCACAGGGTTGTAGCTTGCTCAAACATGCAGAAGATAAGTGAGATCTTAAGAAGCATTTATAACACATTCCTTCCGTTTTTAATTTCTGTCTCTTCTTTTCATCACTAAAATTAGCACACTCATTAGAAGAATGTTGATTATTTTTACAAAAGACGCAATAAGAGTTAAAATTAGCATTTAAAGTATTTGCGTAACTTGGTTTATTCAAATATTTTCGATTACGATTTTCTGCTTGACCACTAAACCCAGTTGATGAATTTCTGCTGTTATCAGCATTAGTTATCGACAAAGTTCTTTCTCTGCATTCTATTTCACATTTGATAAAATAAAGCAATGCAGTTACATCGGAATCCTCCTTTGAATTCCGCTTCTTATAGTGTTCAAGAACTAAATCATGTGGTAACAACTTCAAGTAAATCAAAATTCAAGTAAATCAACTTGCAAGTAAATCAAAAAGCATCTAAAAGTTATTGATTTTTAGATGCTTTATGAGGTAACAAAGTTTTTGATGAGGTAACAAAGTTTTACTCTGTTACCTCCTTGTATGATACAAAATTAGCATCTGAAGTTCGCCTGTTATTTTAAATCAAAAACAACTGCAGATATTTCTTCCTTTTATTCAACTGACTTGTCTGAGAGGTCCCACGTTGCATTCTAAAAGCAATGAATGGAAGCAGATTTGACTAGGGATAAGGAGACACACACAGTAATGCTGCATCTTTGAAACGGTGAAGTAAAACTTGCTTAAAATAATGTAATATTAAGTGATAAAATACATACTTCACATAAATAAGTTATTCATACTGTTTTAATGTATGTACATACTGTAAAATATTAAAGCAATGTCCGTTTAACCCAACAAAAATTTAATACTACTCTGTGCTTTATACTCGTCTGACATTTTCAGGCATCTATGTTTCGTTGTTCTAGACACGAATTAATAAATTCTTTTTGTTACACAAAATGTTATCAGAATTTCTGACAACATAAAAAAACTACAATGGAAACAATTTCATTGCATGGTATTAAGTAACTATCCAATCCAGAAGTTTATAGATTATAGCCCAATCTTGAAATCTAAAAATCTAGTCTTTCTCTTAAGGCCCGTAAGCAAATTACTTTCCATCAGAACTTGTTTCTTTATTACCCTATTTGTATTAGCAACTTTATCAAGATTGCCAAATACCTA
This sequence comes from Cheiracanthium punctorium, assembly GCA_038373885.1. Taxonomy (NCBI): domain Eukaryota; kingdom Metazoa; phylum Arthropoda; class Arachnida; order Araneae; family Cheiracanthiidae; genus Cheiracanthium; species Cheiracanthium punctorium. The sequence continues at coordinate 74,764 of JAWZYV010004239.1, forward strand.
AATAATAAAGAAGTTTTGTATTTTAACTGCAAAACATAGAAATTTTATTCGCCCGGAAGACTCAGATATTCTGACAAAGCTCTGTTAATTGTTGGTGTTAATCTATCGAAAAGTAGATCAAATCCGCTCTTTCTTACTTGACACTGAGCAGAATGAACACTTTCTAGTTTATTTTAAAATTTTTGTTGGGTTTTTGTAGGTTCTCTTAGACAGATGAAATGTTAACAGAGACGTTGTTAAGAATGTGAGTCCGTCTTTGGCTCACCTGACTAATACGACCATGAAAGTTGAGTAATAACCGAAGTTGAAGAATGATTTCATGTATTATAGTAAATAAATATAGATAATTTTCATGTAATAAACATACAGAAAAGATGTCTTGAATGTTATTTAATAAAGAAAGGTTATATATCTGATAAGCGAAATTGATACGATTAAAGCATCATCGAACTTTATAAATCCGTTATTTATGTGCTTCAAAATTTGCTATTTTTAATACAGACATTTCAAACATTTACTATTATTGTGCAAAATAAATCTAATTTACATTACATGTAGAAATATGTATTTTAAAAATAACTTTCGAAACTGTATTACTTTATAAATTGATATATGATCCCCCTAACTTTTCAAAATAGGACATTTTAATTAATATAAAACCAACTACGGAACTTAAAAATTTGAAACTTTGCGCAGCCAGGTAAAATCACTTTGTGCTTCTATTTCGTCTAATTTGGCTAGGTCGCTATTCATATTTTTTCAATATTAATATAATAATTTTATAATTTATAATTCATATTAATATTTTATTAAAAATTTATAAGAATAGTAAATTATGTTTGAATCGTTCAGTTCTAATTGTAAGAATAAAAATCAGCTTTTTAATACCAATATTAAATAAGATTTTTATACGTATCTATGCATACATGTAAGTTTCATAAAGTTTTGATTTACTTTGAATATTACAGGAACAAATGTTTTTATATATGATACATTAAGATTCATCATTAATTTTATTTTACAACTTGCTTTAGTATACAGTATGTGGCCAAATTATTAAGGAAAGTAGTCATATTTTTGAATTTTCTAGTTTAAGTTAATTTTTTAGTTAAAACTAGTTTGACGTTTTAAAGGTATTTCTTTTTACTGAGAGTATTCTACTTATATACTCAAAACAACATATAATGTAAATATATATTGTTTTAATGTAAAGTAGTATTTAAATGAATGAAAATCTTAATGAAAATAATCTTAGTATTTGTTGTTGCCACCATTTGTTCAATTATTTTATTCTTTTTAAAATAATCTACTGCTCTCGAGAATGTCGGATATAAATTTTCAATCTATGAATTGCGGAAACAAGAATTAATTCGTGGACTTATCAAAATTAAAAAGCGATACTTTACAGTAATTTCTAATTTTTTAAACATATGTCACATATTCATGAACGACTTCTAGAATTATTCAAATCATGAAATCGGTGTATATAGAAGTTGAGTATTCAGATTTCTTAAAATAAATTTTTGGAGGGGATATTTTTTTTAAAATACTAGATAAATATTTATAACATATTAATATGTGTCGTAACCCTATAACTACATTCAAAGAGAGTCCTTTGGTATATTTCTAATTGAAATTGAAAAAGTGGCAAGGGTCAATAAATACGCTGAAACATTTTCTCCAGCTTCTATAAGGCGATTAATTGTTTTCGTGACAGAAAAGATAAATGTTTTTCTGTTACTTTCCGAAGCTTGCAAAATAGTGTTTACTATGTTTAAGCGCCAACTTAATACTTTGTTTGATAATTCTATTAGTTTAATATGTGAAAACAGTAGTAAAATATACACACATGATGGTTTTTAATCAAAATTTTAAATTTCCTCTTTAAAACGGAAGCATCAAGTCTACCTCTTTTTTAATAAACAGTAAGCTTTAAGTGATATGATGTTATAAAAATAGGCGTTTGCTATTTAATTTGAAGATTATTTATAAAGTAACAGGAGATAGTGCATATATTGTCATTTGCTGCAACTATTCATATACGAAAAATATGTGAAAACATATCTTCGAAACGCTTATTAAAATGAAATTTCACAATCGTATGTTATTCAATATTTACACAAGTAACTTTTGTTCTTAAATCAATATAAATATATCAAAAAGAAACACTAAAATTAAGGTCAGTAAAAAATGTAAAAACAGACTTTTTAAAATGCAAATAAGTAAAACCTTTTAAAATGGATCTTTTAACTCTTTCAGACCAAGCCACAGAGGCGGATGTTTTTAAATTTTTGGTCAAAACCTATAGATAAATTTAAACTTTTAAAAATCGAAAGAAATAAAAAAAAACATGATTGGCATATACTCAAATCATATAAGAAGTCATCTGTTAAATGATCCTCAACACCCAAAAACTTTTTTACTTTGCAGACAATATTTTCAAAATTTTTATTATTATCTTTTGAATTACAGTCTCCATAATATTGAATTAATTGTCCACGGCAGCCCTTTAACCGTTCTCAAAATCACGACTCTCCATTACGTTATTTATTTTATTTCTGCGTTTATTGTAGGCCATAATTGTTTAATTATAATTTTTAAATATTCCATTTTATTGCCCGTGACACTTTTATATTTTAAAATTTTGATGAAATAATTTATGATTGCTATATGATTCTAAAACTTGTTTTGTTTCATTATGTTTAGTCATAATTGCTTTTATATCTTTTATTTTGCCGATAAAAATCAATTTACTATTATTTTCAAATGAAGGATAGTTTTGCCCTTTGGTGAGGGTAAAATGGCCCTTTCGACACTTTCTAAAAATTCTCGTTTATCTTTATTCATTGTGCTTTCAAAATGATATTGAACTACGTTTATGATGCAAAATATAGTGTAAAATGTGACAGCCAAGAGCCAAAGTTTTTTTTTAAAACATTAATGTTATTTTATACACGTTTTCCCCTTAAAGGGATCATTTTAGGCCTCATTCCCTTGTACATATATATTTGTTTTAACTATAAACGTTACTATATTTTTTCGAACATATGTGCAACATCTTTGGAATAACTCTTTTTGTAAGATTTTTTAAGGGTGCCTAACCATAATATCTACTTTAAATCAAGTGAAAATCCACATTCCAGCTGATCCGGCAGATTTTGGCAAATCAACACTTCCAAACCGATGCATTAGTAGAGAAGAGATTTTTTTTTCCCAATGTCCAGCCACTGCTTTGGATGTAGAGCTGTAGCAAAGCGCATGTAGTCGTTACTGAGATGCGGATACTCACTCAGACTCGAAGTAACGAATTGCTACTTCAGAATATCAGCCGTTATCGGATCGACCAGCTTCGAACTTTGAATACAGACTACCAGGGACACTTTAAACGGGGAGAACTTTGAACCAGGGACACTTTGAGTTCAGTTATCGAGTACTAATATATTCTGTTATTTGTTACTGGATACCGGATCGCGGTTTGAAGAGGAAAATGAGTCTTGGTATTTGAGGTATTTGAGTTGCAGTAGCAGCACTCGCTTGTCTGTGAGTAGCAGTATGTTTCCTTTTCGTTGCTGACTAGTAAGGGGGTTGCATTTCGCATGTGCCGAATGGTCTCGATTTGATGAGGAATGAAAGATCCGTATGTTTTGTTTTCGTTACTGATGACGCAATATCAGTCAGATACAGTATCTGCTGCTTTATTATGATATGGGATTAAACATGGCGTCTGTTTTATACAATGCAGGGATGTACGGTGTATAGTACGTTATGCGTGGGTACCAAAATCAGATTTTTTTGGGGGCGGGCGGCGTTGGGGGAGATAGGGGGTGTTCTTGCAATTATAGAGCAATATCTGTAAGAATAAAAGCACGTTAGTAAGGAGATGCTCGTGCATTCTAACATTTTAGTACTAAATAATGGTGTAATAAGGATTATTTTTAAGGGTGGTCCCGAAGGATTGAGAACTTAGTTTTTAAATGCTTGAGCTAGAACCGAAATATAGTAAATAACAAGTTATTTAAATATGCCTTAAAAATATTTTTATAAAGTAAACGAATTCACGCATTTTTATTATTTAAAATATTATTCGGAAATAATAAAAAAAATATTAGGCATGTAAACTTAAAACACATTTTTTTCAAAATTATCGTTTTCGTTTTAAACAAAAATTTCGAGAGGGACCCGGGATTTTTATACCCACCCCTGCGTACGCCACTGGTATTAAAATAATTCAAAAAAGTTCAGTATGTTCTTAAAATGTGGACGTATAAGGGGGTGGGCGACTTGAACCCCATCTTTCAAGAATCCGCGCTCAGAAGCAACACTAGGCTTTCCGTTATACTTTTTATGATAAGAATGAAAGGCTAAACCAGCGTTCAGAATTAAAAAGGGGGAGGCAGCAGAAGATTTCTATGGGCGCTATCTGAGTTATTCGGATAACACCGGTCAACACGATTTTTGGGTCTGACTTCTACATGTTAAATTTTAGTTTCTCCTACGCCAAAACTAAGGAAAATATTTTTTTTAAATGAAAGTTTGCTGTTGTAGAAATTAAAGCAATTTTTCAATTTTTTGGCAAAAATCACTGAGTTTTTTTTTTTTTTTTTTTTTTTTTTTTTTTTTTTTTTTTTATAATTCCACTCTAAATTATGATCAGAAAAGTTTTTGCTGGATATAAAAGTTTTTTTTATTCAAGATTTGTTGTAAACAATAACATATAAATGTAAAATAATAAGAAATTAATGTCTTAAAAGTGAATATTTTTCGAACTAGTAACGAGTAACGAATACTTAGTATTCGGTAGTGAGTTTAGAGTAACGAATACATACGGGTTTTAATATTTTCGTTACTTTTACAGCACTATTTGGAAGGCTTTGGCCACATCGGGCCGGAATTATTGGCCACTTTATTATGGGGGCACTTAGTAGGTGGCTCAACGTCGCCCCCTATGAAGGAAAAGACAAACGACAACAAAACAAGGACAAACGATCACCCACTCGGGCATCGAACGCCGACTGCCAGGAGTTGAACCCGAAACCGTAGTACGGACTTTACCCACCATATAATCCGTTCGGCAGTAGAGAAGAGAGTCGATGAAGGAATAGTAACATTCTTATGTTACCAAAATAATATTTGTTTGTTTTGCTTTTTCTTTTTTTTTTTTTGTCGGGGGGGGGGGCGATATTTAAACCATTGATTTATCGCATGAACAAGGTGGAATCAAAAATGCTGTCTCCAAAAGTAGTAAATCGATGTTTTAGTTTGTTGTTTTGCAACTTTCAGTTTCGTTTGAGGAATAACTACTTACTTGTTTTTGATCTGATTCTGAACTATTGGCTTTGGCAAAGATAACGCTCGTAAAAATTACGTGACCATGGCATGGCAAATCACAAGAAAAATACGCTGGCCTTCAAAAGTTAAGGAACATCATATTTTTCGAAGCTTACCTTAAAAAAAGATGACACGAATAAACTTTATAGTTTATACAAATGATAAAAATGAACTTTATGCAAATTTATGCAAAAGCGATATTTCTTTTTTTATAGAAATAACAGGCATATATGAGGGAGAGAAAAATATGCAAATAGCAGGCTTTCGTAACTACGCGGGTAACATTTTTTGATTGCAGATTCGTTGACAAAAGGCAGTAGGACCCCGCAGTGTCTGAGAGAAGTTTTTTTTCCCGATTCGTTAAGGTGGCAGGCGGTCGGATGAGTGGAAATGGGGTTATTGCAGGCTGATGCTGGCAGGCGTCTTAATGTATCTCGCAGTGTGGTCCACCGTCTCTGGATTCAATATTAAACCGAAGTTTCTGTGTCCAGAAGACATGTTCCAGGCCGACCACGAGCTACAACACCTGCAGAAGACCGTTTTATAACTCTTTCTACCCGAAGGAGAAGAAGCATTTCTGTTCCGCAACTTTTTCCGCAACTCTCTAGCATCAGGGAGAAGAATATCCGCTAGTACGGTGCGAAGACTTCTTCACAATGCAGGTCCGTATGACAGGCGACCAGTTACATGTGTCCCTCTTCAACGGACGACAGAGAAGGGTACGCTTATATTGGGCAAGAGAACACGGTTCCTGGACCACAAGCGATGAGATTCTGTACTCTTTAAGGACAAGTCCAGATTCACACTGGAGATCGATTCTGGACGTCTGCTGATCTGAAGGGAACAAAGCACCAGATGCTATCAATCCAACACTGTTGAAAGGCACTGTAACCGAGGTGGTGGAATAATGGTTTGGGGTGGGATCTCATCAGGTGATCACACTCACCTGTATGTGCTCCAGGGAGGAACTCTGACTGGTGTGAGATATCAAGATGGGATCCTTGACTCATATGTCCGCCCATATGCCGGTGCAATTGGCAATGATTTCATTCTGAGGGATGATAAAGTACGACCTCACCGAGCTGTAGCTGTTGAAGAATATCTTGAGGGTCTTGGTTGAGAGGGAAAGGATTGACCAGCTCAATTTCCAGTCCTGAATCTGATACAGCATCTTTGGGACTGTCTTGGTAGACAGGTTACTGCTTTAAGTACACCTTCAAGGTCTTTAGGAGAACTGGAACAAAGCTTACTCCGTGCCTGGTCTTTGCATCCTATTTCGGTAACCGATAACTTAATTGACGGTTACCGAATTAAGTTGTCGAGAAGAAAGAAAATTCGATACCGCCAAAATGCATTTAAGCTATGGGTGGGCATATCCCTTATTAAAACTCATTTTTGTTATGTTTCTATGACATTTTACCACATGAAACTGTGATACATTATTTTTTCAAAGAATGGACGTTTCCAGCGAGAAAGATTTTTTTTTTTTTGTTATTGTTGTTAATCATTTTTGCGTTTTTCTTTTGTAAACTTCTATGCTGCAGTCAATACATAACTGTTTCGTGCATATGTTACCCAAATTTGGGTGATTCTACATGCATTCATTTGCAAATTAGGAGCAAAAACCGATTCTTACTTAATTTTGGACGCCAGTATATATTTTAGTGCTGCTATCAAGGCGTTCTGGTCATTCTGATTAGCACTTGATCCTAGACTGCTGTGAAAAATGAATGTGATCATCTCGATATTCACTAATTTTGAGAAAAATAAAATTGAAAATAAAACATTCAGGGGAACGAATGCAATGATTTTCTTAATTATTTAGATTTTCACACGTTTTTCAAAAAATACATATTTTCAAAGTATCGCATATGCTATGCAATTAAGCCAAGATCATTCGATGAAATGTATTTTAAATATCTTACACATTTTTGCCAAAACACAATTTAAAATGTATTTTATTCTATTTCAGGAAAGCTTGCGAGGAAAACAAATGACTACATAATATTCTATAAATCAAAAGCTAGCAGTAATAAAAGTAGAGGAAATTCTGCCAGAGATAGGAAGAAAATTGCCATATAATAAATCTGCTCAGCATGCATATTCATTTTTCACGTATGTACACTTTGCTTCTATGACACTGTAAAAAGTTCTAATGTTCATTAGTTTAATTGCCAGGTCTGTTCTGAGATGGAATATCTATATGGGCTCCTTTCACCGGTACTACGTTGAGCATCTACTTTTTTAAGTTCATTATTTCAGTAATTTAAACCATTACAGAACATTTACGCATTTTTTGTTTATTTGATGTTCAACATAATAAGTGTTATTATGCTAACTGATACTGTTTTTAGTTAAGTATAAGCTCAAATCCCTTTTCAATCAAGTACATAACATGTGTATTTCCAATTTAAAAAGTATTTTGATAGAGAAGGAAGCTATATAGCAGGATAGAATTTGTCTGCCTATATACTTTGAAATGGATCTTTTTATGCATGTGTCAGTGTGTGACCTTGAAACTTTATTCATATAAATGTGTTACTTTGACAGAAATATGGAAACACGGACAAAAATCTATCTATCTGTCTATCTATATATTATATAATAAACAGTAATCGAGATTTAAATCATAAAGAAGAGCGTAATATTTCAATCCGACTTCCTTTAAAGAATGGCGATTACTTGACGCTATAAAAAATATACGCTGTTTTTTTTTTTTAAGTAAGATATACCTCTATTATGTGTAAAGAACTACTGAAGGGATATTAAACCGGTTCTTTCTATGAATCACGGAGAATATCTCCCGAAGTAAAATATATCGTGACAAAAAGATCTATTTAATGAAACTTAATCAAATCCCTTTACGAGATCCTTTGATGATAAAACCCGCACCATAAATGTTTTGTCTGCTCTATTTACAGCAAAAGATAAAGTAATGAATAAAAGAAAGCTTTCTTAGAGTAAATTTAACGTATACGTTGCGAAGATCTTTGAATCCTTTTCAGATTTCTAAACCTCCAGGGAGTTCTACATAGCAGATGCTTGTTACTACTGCCTTTTAAGAAGAAAAAAAAAATATGTCCGGGAAAATGAGATTGTACTTAATTCTCAAAGATAAATATTATTTGACAAATGAAATGTTTTTCAAGTGGAACGGGTTGGTAGGTTTTTATTTTGGTTTATAGTAAAATATGCGAAACATGAAGAAATCCACGTATTGAAAAGAATTTTGCGATAGATTATTCTAAAAGATTATAATTCTTTTAACATACGGACAAAACATTCAAAATTTGTGTTGTGATAGTTATGCATTCAAATATTTTTCTGCATATGTCAGGAAATCAAATCATAAATGCAGAAAAGTTTCAAATCAAATATAATATGTTTTCATGATTGAATTTTCGAGTATGATACATTCAGGGGATAGTTTGAGAAATTTGTGAGATTCTGCTAACCCCACAGTATGTGGATTTATTATTTAATTTAAAGTTAAAATATATGATTTCATGTAAAATATAAATTAGTTTTTTTTAACTTTCAGGGTTGAAAAACATAGATTTTGATAAGTGTGTATCACTAAATAATTAAGCCAAATAACGGCTCATCTTCCGAGCCAAATTCTTTTCTCGTAAAACCACAGGTACATCACATAATAGATACGCTATCACCTGAATTTCTTATTGAAATGCTTCGAGGTAAACAGTAAAATGTTCGAGAAATTATAAGAAGGCATAATTTTGTTGTACATATATTAAGACTATTAGAAAGTACTGAATGTGAAGTGTTCGGGAACTTGTAATATAAATTAGCACCCTTCCATCAGGTACTGTCTTCGTGCAAACTAGCAGCGGTGATTCGGCAGACCAGTTTTCTCAATCTTAAACTCAATGCACTCTTTCTGGTGGAAGATCTTCCGGACTGCTTCTATGTCGCTTTTGCTGTACGCTAACTCAAAAACATCGCAATTTCATCCCGGATTTACATTGTTAGTTATTTTAAGAAAATGAATAATATTATAAACAGATATTTACAAGTGAGTTAGATTGTTATAAAAAGATATAATTGCTTTTTAAATTGAAAATTTTAGTCCTAATTGCTTCTAAATTTATGTTTTAAAAACAGCGACTTTTCCATGTCATTATTCATCACTTGTTAGAGCTTCCTTAAAATTTATATAAATACTGACTTGTTAGAGCTTCCTTAAAATTTATATAAATACTGACTTGTTAGAGCTTCCTTAAAATTTATATAAATACTGACTTGTTAGAGCTTCCTTAAAATTTATATAAATACTGAACACTTGAAGGAAACAATAAAACAAAAGCTCTTGTACCAACAGAACCATATGCTTCAGTCTTCCTACGTAGTTACTATTGGAAAAGCAAAGGAATAGCTAAGACATTATTAACACCATTTCTTAGAAAATGCAATTCGTTATTTGAGTGTAAGAGTAAATAATCGAAAAATGTTACAAATTCCAACTTTCGAATGCAGACTGTTTTGAAAAGGTGCACGTGACTTCCGCACACCACATAATCGAATGCCCGATAAAGGTAACATGGGACCTTTTATATTAAATTTTTTTTAGAGCCATTTCTTTTCGGCACGACAGGGGCATTTAATGTCGTACTTACCGGAAAACCAGTTCTGCGAAAATTTATCCTTCGTCATATACCGCTCTAAAACTTGCGATGCTCCGAAAGATCAAGGAATGAAAACCTAAGACCATTTATTTTGTCTCCAAATTGTTTCAGCAGTTTAAATGTCAGTGATAAAATTTCACTAGAAGACGAATGGAGAGATATTTTGACACCAAAACGTTAACAGCGTTACGGGTTCATAAATCACTTCCCACAGTTTGCTTGAAGCTTATATTTTATAGATTTTTTTTTTCATCATAAAATAAAATTTGATTTCGAAAGTATTTGCTTAATCTACTATGAACTGATAGAGAATTTATGCAATGAGTTTTGGGGGAAAATTGGCTTAAGTATGTTTTATTACAGAGAGAGAGAATAACTTAAACCACTAATGAATTTTTTTAAATTAGATAAAATAATGTAGGAATTTTATTCATTTTTCATTTCAACCAACAGATTTTCATATTTTCATATATTGCTATATTTATAAAAAATTAAGATACGTATTAAAACTTACGGCATTTACTAGAAAAGGAGAGAGTATTATAGAATAGTCGAGAAATTGAAATACCGAGATTTCCACTCTGTTTGGTCTTGCTGTCATGTAGGAATACCATGAACTACTCTAGAAAGACACCTCTGAGTCAGTGCAATGAGCGTTGACGCCTTGTTGTTGTCGAACCACTCGCTGCAGACCGAAGTGTGTTTTGTGATTTTCAACTGTATTTAAGGTAATTTTTCAAACATTTTAACCTGCTGGCATACGTGTAATTTGAACATTGACGTCTATTTTCATTTGACGTCATTATTTTCAGTGAAACAAAATAAAAAGTAATAGTTATATAATCAAGCCTTTCTTCTTATTATAACTATCCATAATCAGTCTCCATAATCAACATTAGAGAGAGTCTTTTATGTATAAAAGAAAATGATAAATGCATAAAGAAACACAATTCGCCAGCGCTAGATTTGCTTACCTCTTTCCCTTTTGCTATCATTTCTACTCGCTTTAAGTTATTTTTCAGTATATGAATGCGATTGCATATTGAATACGCAATTATCTTTAGACATTAAATCATGCTTAATTATTTTAAAGTTTCTCTCAAAGTAAGTAAATACTTTTAAGTAAGCATTTGCTTGAACTTTTTTCATTCCCTGACACTGAGCGAATGACACTCCTTTAAATTGCCTTGATAATATCAAAGTTTTTTTGAAAAAAATTGCAACCAATCATAATCTGCCTTTTCTTTGGTTTTATTAAATTTGTGTATTATCTTTTAACAGTTCAGCAAATTTAAAAACAATAATTCTCATATTTTTTTTTATTTCATCATTTTAAAGACCAGATTTTTGTTTACTTGAATCCTAAAGCTTTCTTGTTAAAACCATTAATCGTTTCTTATCCTTTACAATCTTTTCCTTCTCGCAAGCGTTTCTCGAGTTATGCGATAAATGAAGGATGCTCTGTGCACAGACATTGCTCCAATTTTTATACAATGCATAAAAAAATTAAAACGATCTTCTGTCCAATTTCCACGCGTATCAACAACTTTCCTGTACTATTTGTTTGTTGTATGGAAAAATTATAATCCAGCATTAATTACAAGAAAAATAACATAAACTAATACGCCCATCTTAATCTGATTTTATGTGGCCATCTCTTCTTTTTGAACGGTTAACATAGATATATTTGAAATCAAAGTAATAAAAAGCAAATCGACCGCCAATTTGAGGTAAAATTAAACCTAGAAATATAAATTATGCAATCAACTCACAAAAACACAGTTAATTAACATTAAATATACTGTTTTTGGATGATATATCACTCTAGAGTAAAAGTTTAGCAGTACTAAGCAATATCAAAGCCTATTTAATTATTCTTTATTTAATATACATTCCTGTTTTTCTTCATATGTTGCTCCCGAATGTTGTTCGAGGTGAACTAAAAGTAGCATAGATCCAACAAGTGAATGCATCAAAAATATTTCGTCTGGCCACTTCTAACGTAAAGCCATCTCTTACGAATTACTAACCCTAGTTATAGTATGTAGGAGAGAAAGGGGAAATCGTACTACCGTGTTGAAAAATGATTTTTCCTATACTGTAAATGACTTAATACTTTAAGTAAAGGGGTTATTTTGTTTTACAGTTTCTTACGCGTGACATAAATACGTTAAAAAACTTAAACCAGTATGGGGGTTTTAGTGTTTCTTAAAAAGGAGTTTTGAAAAGCATTACTTTGGAGTGATTACCGTGTCGTTTCCGCTACTAAAATAAAAAAGCAATAAAATAACAAAGAAAAGTGCTTATCTCGATGTATATGAAGTCAGATGTTAGAACGAAACAGTTGAAGACAATATTTTCTGCTATTACAAACAGATTGTTTTGATCAGAATATTGAACAACCGGATATTGTTCCTTATGTTGCTTACCATAGTACAGCACTTACCGCGACTTAACAGTATCTGTTATTTTGCTGTTTTGAAGGGTAGCACAACAATGTATGGTGTAATTCCCCAGTTTCCCTTTGTCATGATGATTTTCAGTTTTTATTGCAGAACCAGTAAATTTACTTTTGCAAATATAAATACTATTAAATAATACCCTCCTCTCCTCTACTTCAGATTATGATGTTTTGTAATGAACAAATTTTTTAATAAATATACAATAGCTTTACATTAAAGTTTTATATAAACCTTCCACGTGTTCAAATGTATAGTAATAGACACAGTCTTAGTAGTATATAAACAAGAGCAAAGAGCACTTCAGATAAAAAGACGGAACAAAAAGGCAACAAAAGGCGTCTAAGATTTGCACCATGATGAGGAATATGAAATACATCCGAAGACCTTGTTGTAAGTTTCATGAGGTTTTAATCATAGACATAAGGTGATGTGTCAATAAATGCGATTTGTTGACCCTGAAAGCGGGACCATTTCAGGAATAAAATTATGTTTGTCGAATGTTATGTATGATATAGTTTTGTGGCAAATGATAATGGATTATCCAGCTGGTGGGCCTTAAGTAAAAAACAATACTCTTGACAAAGAATTTTTTTGTATTCTTTTGAGGTAGAATATTGGTGCTCCGTATAATTTGCAGATGATTTTGCAAACACCCAGTTCTCACACTTTCGCCTGAAACAGGAAAACATTAAGAAGAAATCAGTTATTTTTTATACTAATTTACTGTCACAATTTTTGCAAATGGTAAATACAGATGTGGACACTAATAAGACCTTGTACGCTCCTCGATTGAACTGGTTGGGATAATTGCAATGGATATTTGAATTACTGTCTGTTTTCTAAAGGCGGAAATAAAACAAGCAAGACGATTTGGGTTTGTAAACGGGGGATAAGTTCATTTGGACATTTGCTGAAGGCAGATTTTACGCATGGTGTCTTTTGTGAATTTATCTATTTTCAACTTCTGTCTTCCGAATTCGTTTTCATTTGTTCTTTAATTTTAATAAAAAAATAACGGCAGAGCGTTTTAGTAAATTTTTCCCTATATGTGAAAAAAAAAAGCGAAAGTGAATCTCCTATCCCTATTTTGATAAATCCTTATTTTGATTAAAGTAGACTTGACGCATTTGTAATGTGCAGAGGAAACAAAACGGACAGTACATGACAGTTGAGCTCAAGGTGTGCTATTGAAAATAAGCGAGGAAAAAAGGGAACAAGAAAAATTTTGAAATATATGATAAAATGAATCAAGGCCAAAAAAGCATAATTTCCCAAAGAAGCTTCGAAATTCAAGGCCTAACATTGGATCCTACTTTAACTGTCTCCGCTTTATTTTACTTTACCAAATGACCCTCAAAATGGAAATCGAATCACGAGCATGCGAAATCTCATTCCAGTAAAACCATTAAGAACAACTTTTACTTGCTAGATGCGCAGCGATCATATGGTCGAGAAATAACTAGTTAGATGTAAACTTTCAATAAGAATTAAATTTATTCTGTTTAATATATGTATGTATATATATATATGTGTGTGTGTATGTATGTTATTATAAATTCAATATCAAATGCGTTTAAACGGTTTTTAAACTGAAGTAAAGAAACAAAAACTACGTAAGATAATCAATATATGCAGATTCCTACCATCTATCCACTTTAAAAAATAGAAAATTCCTAAACCAAGAAAAAGATATGAACGGAGCAGATATATCTTTTAAAAGCTTAATAAATTTCTCTGGAAAAAAATGTTGGAAAAAAAAAGGTAAAGGTAGTAAGATTTTTTTTCTTTCCTTATGAGTGTACGCATCAATACGTTTTGCTCAGAAAACTTAATTTAATGCGCTAGTTTCTGCTTCACTGATATCAGATTGAATGGAATGTAAAATGAAACTTGTGTTCATGCTGTACTATTCGATAGTCTTATTTAGTTTCAGTAAAATATTTTACAAAGTGTACTTCATTCCGAAGTATTTCATTATGTTTTGCGCACAGTAAAATATTTAACGATTAGCTGTACTCATGTATTAAAGTATGCTTCGGTTCTTAAAATTAAAATATGTTTTGAAACTACGTTTTAAAATGCACGTTGAATGATATTAGATACATATTATTATTAGAAAATATGTTTCCTGAATTACGTAAAACAAGTTTTTAAATAAAAAATTATATATCTTTCTGTATAAATATTATTTTAACTTTATAATTTAGTTAATTGTAGTAAATAATGTTAAATACGTTTAACATATAATTAAAATAAAATGTATTTGATTTTAAAATCACTTCTGGAAAGGTTTTGTAAAAATATACAAAATATAGACTATCCAAGTATCCCTACATAATGTGGAACGTATCTGAAAATATGTATAAAAATTTACACAGTCCAGTTTTTCAGAAGAAAGCGTACTTTCTTTCTTCTGAAAGATATTTAGTCGCAAACGAAGAGAGATAATCGGTTTACTCTAGAATATAATTTTGTGCAATAATAATAATAATAATAATACATTTACAATAAAAATAGAAATAATACAATAATAATAGCAATAATGATAACGCAAAACTATTAAAGAAAATCATAAATATAGGTCCACTAACTTTTATGATTTTAGTTTCTAAATGTAGAATTATATTATATTAAAATATCTTATTAGTCAAATATCTTATAACGATAACCCCAAGAATATTATTTGCAAATGTATTTCTCAATATTGATCAGAAAAAAATTAAGAGAGTTTCATTAATTTATAGCTCTGAATAAGATTTATTTCTTCATTTTTCTTGAATCTTGAGATGTCTCTAAGGATTTCCACGGCACTAATTTTAAATATAATACGTCAAAATTGAAATGAGATGCTTGCCAATCATATTTTTTTACTTATTTCAAATTTTCTCATTTTGGGACCTTGAAGCAAGCCTTTTCAAAACTGTGTTCTCTCACGCATTTAAAAGACGATAAGACGAGTAAACACCGTCTTGCTTACGCATATTTTCATAACAACTGCGCAACTAGCGTAAATACGGGTTAGGAACCCTTAGAAACACCCACCACGGAGGGCAAACCCCCCCCCCGTTGTGTTGTCCTTCTGACGTGGATTTATAAGCGGGCCAAGCCAACAAATTCGAAATACATGTTACACAAACAAACAAATAGCAAACAACTTTTATCATTCATGTTATTGAAATTTTTCCCCTTGACCAATATATGAAATAACATAAAGGAATCGAAACAAACGTAGAGAATGTGTTCCATGATGGTTTTTATACTGTTACAGTATTAAAATTGATGATATAAAATTTTACCATTACAAAATAAAATGTGTATGTTATTAATATAACCAATGTCTATTTTAAATTTTAAATGCTTTCAAAAATGCATTTGTAATATCGTCATAGCTTCGCTTACAAAATAGACTCGTGTGTAGGAATCTAAGAGACTTGAATTTCTTCAAAGGAAGAAATAGTTAATCATTCATTATTACGCTTTATGCATGTAGAAATAAATATATAGGTTTAAATCTCACGTGTTAAACATATGTAATTAAAACGTAAGTTTAAGTAATTGCAATACCTTAATCACAATCAATTATGAAGGTTAAAAATTAATCAAAATTTCCAATTTTCGCAAAAATGGTAAACTTTAAAGATACATTTCCATACATTAATCATTTATAACTGAGAAAGAAATTTAAGGCTGATAAGCATTACAATAGAAGGTAAAATTTACATAAAATGTTCAGTTTCAAAATAAATGAGAAACAGTGAAATTCACATTAAATATACGTTTTGAAAAACAATAAAAATTTCCTGTTTCATTTTTTTCAATCAGTGTAATTACTCATGCAGATAAGTACTTTTTTAGTTTATGTTCAATTTAATTAAAGTTTAAACGTTGGCTTCTGCTTTAAACATATTTTTTTGTCCGTTTTTTTTTTATTGCCGTTGAGTAATGAAGCGTATTTACATGATAGATTCTTTTTATAGTTTTCCCGTTTAAAATACTGCCTAAGTACGAATGTGGAATCGATAAACTTTTTATATGACATCTGTGAAGTATGACCGTGTGGTTTGTTTTATGGAAGGTTGACTTGGACAGCGAAGTGAATATATACAGGATGCCCGGTGTTAACGGTGCTCAATGGCTATTTCCTAAATCGTTAGTCAGAGACACATAGTTCTAATTGCAAAAATGTTCTATATTATATAATCTATTATATCAGAAACAATCGAAGCCAATAAATCAATTCCTATATAAATTACGAAACTTAAATTTTTATACGGTCCCCCGGTTCTATCAGTTTAGAAAAATTCTCTTTATACACATTACCTCTTTATAGTTATTCACCGGGTTATTGAGCAGCAAACATTTTGATTTAAGTCACTTTTCCACCTCTAAAATGTAGCGGTACGGTAAACCGTTAAGGGGCCATTTGAATATTGAAATTTTAAATTATAGATTATAATTTGATTTGCGGGCATAATGCGGAGAAAGAAGGAAAACTAATTTTAGAATACTAAACTTTAAGCAATGGGTTATAGTCAGGCTCTGTAAAAATCTATCTGGGATCAGACTTACTAAATCGTATATATGTGTAGCATGCAGATGTGTAGCTCCGAGTATGCTACGTAAAGCACAGGAAGAGTTTTCTACACGGGTGCATATTTTTATTGCAGCCGAAGGAAGCTGTAATTTTAGCAAATGTTACGCTAACAGAAATTGTAACGTTACTTTAATTTCTAAAATGCATATTTTCGTACTTCAAACTGTTTTCATTTTCAAATTTAATGTTTAATGAAGTGTTTTATTCTCTTGTTTTTGTATTTTAAGATATTTAACACCAGGTCATTTAAAAAACTATTTAAAAAATTCTATTTTCAGTATAAGATGTATTTTTATGTTAATTTATTGGATACACATAGTTAAATGTTAATCCATCCTCTTTATTGCAATCTACAATCGTAAAATAACTGATGAAATGGATAATAAATAATATTACGAGGCTCCAAACCATGTACATTAATTTTTCTCAAATTCATTTTGTATACAACCCATATTTCGCATCTCGAAAAGTGCTCTAACTTTAAGCAGCTGTAACTCTGTGAATTTTGGTCGTAGAAGGACGATTTTTTTTTATTGTGCGTGATATTGTATAAGGAGATTTTTTCCAAATATAACTGCTAGAACCGGGGAACCGTATACAAATTTAAGTTTCGTAATTTTTATAGGAATTGATTTATTGACTTCGATTGTATCTGATGCAATACATTATGCAATTTAAAGCACTTTTGCAACTGGAGCTACGAGTCTCTGACTTACAGTTTAGGAAATAGCCATTGGCACCGTTAGCATTGGACATCCTGTATAGTGACGGGGTCGCCGCGACTGAAGAAAGAGAGAGGAGAACCCTCCCCCTCCCTTCCCGGGGGCTCCGATAGTGAGCTCTAGTTAATCTAAGACTTCGGTTTTTTACTTAAAACGTAAATGTAGGTATAATAATCAATGTTTTCCAGAATTATTTAAGTATGAAATGTACTATTCGGATCATATTTCCAAAACATTGGTGAAAATATTTTCATCTTTCCGAATTTATGTCCCATAAATAACTTTATTTAAAACACAACAACTTTATTATTATTATTTTTACATATATATGTTTGAAAATTAATTTAGAAGCAACTATGTGTGTTTTTTTTTAAATGCATTTCACTGTGTAGTTATGTATTATTATTTCAATTAATATAATTGAATTTTTTATTTTCTATTTTACACTAAACAACTGGTATAAAAGGGAGCGATTACTGCTGAAGAACTTAATTTTTTACTTTTTCTTCGATTAAAAGGCATATATTAAACGCTTAATTTTTTACTGTCGTCGCGGTAATTTGATCGTTAGAATAGTGAAAACAAAGCATCTAATGAAAGTAAATGTGATCATTTTTAATTAATTTTAAAATTTCTTAAAATTTCTTCTGCATTATTTTCCCGAAACACATCGCAAATTTTGTAGAGTTTTTCTGAAGTCATTTTTTTTAACATTTCTTATATTTATGTAAATGATTGTCTAAATAAAATACGTTTATAGCTGTTATTTGAGATTATTATTTCTCTTTTTAGCTTGAATTCTTCAGTATAGCTATTGCATATGGGAAATAGAATCCTTGTTACATTTTTTTTTTTATAATTTTTATTTGAAGTACTTACAAACATTTTCCCTAAACACCTATACTATTAGTTTTCAGAAATATGATCATTTTTTTTCGGATTTGATATTTTAATAAAAAAATATTTAAGAAGAAGTATTAATAAAAATAGATTTTTATATTTTGTCAAATTTACCCAGCATGAGGTGAGTTGATAAATGAATGAACATGAAGGATAAACAAATTAAATAATCAATATTTGAAACAAATGAAATGAATCTTAAAGTGAAAAATGATGCATCAGAAATTCCTTTTATCGAAAACTGGTAAGAAGTTTGAAATGAAGAGAGACATTTTTTTCCCTCTGACTAACTTAAATACCAAATTGAACATTTTAACACTCACGTGTGCATAAAGTAATACAACTATTAACAATTAGTCTAAGCATAAGACACCGGAAAAATTCTTAAGTAGCTGAGTGTAAAACTAACAAACTTAGTTATATCGTGTAATCATTGAAATCTGATTTTGATATTTGCAATACGTAACATAAAGTTGACAATAATAATTTTTTGTATAATCATGCTAATAGAAAAGGGAATCTGCCATCAAATAGGAATACACATTGCAGCATAAAGTATATGTATCTTCATGGTAATTATATTTTATCCTATGAAAGCGGAATAACGTGCTCTATCTGCATTCACATTTACCCACTTTATAATTCCACTTACGGCTACTATGCACCCACTCATAAAAGTATTCGAGTGTAAGACAAATTTCTTGCATCGATTTCTAATAACCCAGTCTGCGTGTAAAACTGAGTTATTGAAAATAAAGTACGGACCATCAAATTTCTATTGAGATACATATTTTGGGAAGAATACTGAATTATTCATCAAACTGACTTCGGAAAAATGCCTCTTACTAAAATATTTTTTTGAGTGACTGTCTACCTTAAAAATAAGTTTTTTAGTACACGCATCTCTTTTGACATATAGCTATGCAGTGCAAATGCATTTTAAAAATAAAGTAACTTTTCAAAGAAACTATTGAATTATTCCCTATTGACTCTTGGGGACTATTGTCTAAATAGTCACAATATATGCTATTTCCATTGCGATTGCTAGTTTGCAGTCAATATCTGTTTCAAAAATACTCAAAATATGCATTTAATTATACTGCAAACGTAAATTTGAAGTTAGAAGACAAATTTATAGATCGTGTCTTCGAAATGCTTTGGCGCGATTACGTAGAGTTCTGCAGCTAAAACCTCTTAAAAATCAAATTTAATACACACTTTTAATAGCCATCATGTACGTTTGACTTCCAAAGTAAAAACATTTTGATAGATATAATCATGAAAATCATTTCCCGAATATGTGTTTTGCTAAATAGGTAATAAAACCACTATCACCTTTACTAGTAAGTTCTAGTGAATCAAATAAAGCAGTTTCTTTTATTTCCTTTATTAGTATACATTGCGTCCGAAAAACAGACCGGGGCTTTTATTCCTTAATTTTTTATCATAATCATATAGGAAAACTTACAAAGTCACGTAAAAGAAGGTACAGAAATTAATTGTATCGATTAAATTTTAATAAAAACAAAATTTTATTTTTTGTACTACCCCGTTACAAAAAAATTCAGTTAATAAAATGTGTCCCATACATTAATTAGCTGATGTACATTTAGGTCTTTCATCATATAAAGATTCAGAGCCATGTTATTGTTTAAAGTTGTTAAGAGACTATGCAGTACCAATATTACCAATAGTCGTATTATGTATCTAAACAACCATTATTTTCTTTCGCGATTTGTATACAGCCCCTTCAATGCAAACATTTATGTTCACATCTCTGAGGCTTTTAATGATGAATGGCTGAAATTTTGTACATCAGGTAATTAAAGTAAGAGGCATATTTTACTAACCTGGAATTTGTTTGTATGGGAAACATATAAAAATTTAAATTTGCATTTATTGTTATTTAATCTCCTTAAAATTTTAATTGGTACCATAAAGTTATGTAGTTGTTTTGTTTGTTTTTTACGTAAATGTGTAATTATTGAGTACAGTCACCCAAGCCACCCAAGACAACATTCATGCTAGTACCAGCAGCAAAAATAGGCTAGTTATTAATAGTTATATATTTCTATGTCTGCTAGATTTCCATGCTATTTTTTGCTTTGTAATGCTAGGTAACATCATATGATATATTCCAAGCTTATACAGAAATGGCATGACAAGCTATAAACAAGCATTTCAAGCTTATTAGCTATTCAAGCTTCTTCCAAAGCATGGGGGATAGGTACCTTAACAAGCTATTATATGCTTTTTTATGCTTGTCGGCATAATATGCTGTATAGCTATCTGAAGCAGAAATAACATGAAATCTATATACCAGCAAGAAGTGCTAATTAGCTGTACAAACTTCCTCCAATCATGGGGAGGTATGTACCTTAATGAGCTATGATGCATTTTTTTATGCTTGCTACTCTAATACACTTTGTAGGCAGCTTAGGTAAAAACAGCATGACATGCTGTGTGCCAGTAAGAAGTGCTAATTTGATGCTCAAAGCTTTTTCCAATCACGGCAAGGTACCTTAATGAGCAATACGTACTTGTTAAACTTTTTGAAGTAAAACTTCTTTAGGCGAAACTAGGGAGTAACTCAGATTTTTTTTTCTGGCGGAAGTAACGCTCAGTAAAGGAAGTGACGTATCTTTTTCCCCCTTCCTACCTTCATTTGCGGAACAGCTCTCGGGCGTTTGTTCCTGCGAACGTCGACTGTGCTCCCTGCGCGTCCACATTACTCCCTACCTGTTTTGAAGCAAGATCTTGGCTGATGACTCTGTTCAGTGGATAAGTGGACCGGCTCTTGTCAGAGCCACTGTGGGAAACCTTTCGCTGAACAGGCGGCGAACCTGCTGACTGTCTCTGACTGTTGTTCCAGGCGGCGACCCAACCCGTCACCTCCGATAAACAAGGCCTACGCACCGAATACAGAAAGTGGCACTGTGGTGCACCCCGTGGTCCAAGCTCCGTTGCTTTACTTAGGTTTTCAATGGCATTATTACAATATTTAATAGAATTATGAGTTAAAACTTGACATAATTGGTTTCCATGATACATACATATTGTTTGTCTGTACTTAAATAGTATGTAATCTCTTAATATTGCTCATGTGTTTTTGAGTTATTTATAATAATGAGCCAAATGTAAATTTTTAAGCAGAATAATACTTCGAGCAAAACCAGCAGAGGAAAACAAATGTTTAAGAACACTGCCATAGAAAAACGCAATAAGAGACCCTACGTGCATTCGATACCAACCGACAGAAGAAAACATCAGTTTAGGAACACAGTTAAAGAAAAATACCACAACATAGACATTCTCTCGATTCAACCCCTACTGGAAAACGTTTTAAGAAAACGGTGAACGAATAATAGTTCAACATGGACACTTCCTGGATGCTAACCCGATATCCAGTCGGAACAACGGTTTAAGAACACGGGTATGTAACACCACAAGGAAACAAACACTGGCTGCAAAGGGTTTAAGAACAAAATAAAAGAATAACAAATGGACACTCCGTGGATTCTAACCCAACCTCAAGACAGAGCAATATTTTAACACGCGGATGGAACTCCACAAAGAAATGGACCCTGGCTGCAATCAATCCCAAACAATAGACAGAACCTGCAGTTTAAAAACGCGGATGCAGAATAATAATTCGAAACCTACCAGCAGACGAAATCAACCTTTAAGAACACTGTGATAGAAAAACACAAAAAAATTACACTACCTGCATTTGAACCCAACAAATAGAGGAAAACATCAGTTAAAGGACACAGTTAAAGTATAATACTAGACTATGGACATTCCCCCATTCAAAGCCAAATTCCAGACGGAACAATCGTATAAGAAACAGTTTAAAAAATAATACTACAACATGGACACTTCCTGGATTCTAAATAATTATTGTGATTTACCGATGATTCTTACTGGAGATTTTAATGTTAATTTTCGCTATCAAGAATCTCAGCCGTCAGTTGATTTTTTAAAAAGAAAAAATTTGATCTAACTATGAATACTTCTCGAGTTCAATCAGCAACGCGTTTCGGTACAATAATAGATGCTGTATTTTCAAGAAAATTTGCAAATTTAGAGAGTAAAATTTATGTTTAACATTATAGTTACCACAAACCTATAATTTCATACATAAAAAATTACGATGACATTCAAGTACCTATTTCCAATGACTAATATGAATATAATATTTATATAATCTTTGTAAAGTACATGAATAATAAATATAATTAAATTATAATATGATATTTATTTTAAGTTAAAGTTTAATTATTTCAGTGATATGTGTCGTAAACGTCAAAGAAGTTTTACTTCAATCGCGCGTAAAGATTACACGCACACACTTTTTTTTTCAATTTAAAGTCAATTGCTTTGAAATTTTTATACTTTTAGTCTTGTTAATAGAGGGCAAATACAAAAGTAAAAGTCAAAGTATAATTAAAGGGATCGCGATGAAATCTGATAAAAGTGGGTCACAAAGACCCATTATCTTGAAAAATATGGTTTTTGCATAGACAAAACCTACTATGTGTGTATTTTTTTGCATCACAGTCAACAAAATTTGGGT
Organism: Cheiracanthium punctorium; assembly: GCA_038373885.1. Lineage (NCBI taxonomy): Eukaryota > Metazoa > Arthropoda > Arachnida > Araneae > Cheiracanthiidae > Cheiracanthium > Cheiracanthium punctorium. Next base: position 97,989 of record JAWZYV010004239.1, read on the forward strand.
AAATTACTCAAAAAATATTGTATCCGGAAGTTTTTCATCGGATTATCCTAAAATTTGACAAAATTGTTATTTAAAGTAATATCATAAAAATTAGCGATCAGTTTAATTTGAATTTGAAAAAACATGAAAAAATTTCTTATTTATGCCAAATTTAATGTCCCTGGAGCATTTTAAAATACAAAGTTCATTCAAGAAATTTTAAACTTTCGGACCCCGACACAGCCGAAATCAATCGAGTGCCCACATTCCCGTAATAGCAGAGAGTAGGCGACTAGGAATTTACTCTCCCCTTACAGCTTACTGGTGTGTCCGGATTAAAAAATTTGAAGAATGAGGTGGGACGATTTATGAAGTGAAGCGTAAAGTTACTTTAAAATTTTGTCTTAGCCACTTTTCCTGTGTTCTGGTGTAGATACAATAGACCGTCTTTCGATTATCACAAAGGAGGGAATTTCCAAATTGTCAAAAATCAGTGATAAAAGAGACCGTTTCGTTATATTGGGGAGGAAATTTTCGGACGTTTTGCTCGGAACCAGCATCTATGAGATTTTCTTGGAGCTGGAAGCTAAAGAGTTAATATCTTAATTAATTATAGATTTTTATATAGTATTTTTGTATAGTATTATACTAGTCCAGCAAAGAAATACCAACATGAATTTTGATTTGGGTTCAATAAATCTTTAAGGAGTAAAATACTAGGGCAATGTTTTTGGGATATGCTGTATACTATGTTTAAGGGATGTGTATGAATAAGGAAATGTTCAATATGAGCAACTCATTATGCGTGACATCTCTGTATTAAAGGCAATTACCTAAATAGTTACCTTCTTTAGACGACAAACCTTTTTCTTGTAGTTCTTCAAAATATTTCGCTATTTAAAGCATATAAAATATTTTAAGAAGCCCAGTGGTGTAACGGTTAGCGCATTGTGCTTCCGTGCCACAGGTCTGGAATGCCCACCTGGGCACTTGGTCGATACATATGCTTACACCCCCCCCTCGAGCCCAGAATTGTGAAGGCGTCGTTGGGCAGCGCAGGCCTTGGCCCTGCAGTAGGCTGCTGCGCCAATGTTTAACTTAACTTAAAATATTTTAAACAAAAAAAAAGTTGCATCCTTAAATGCTGTATAACAGACATTTATGCACATTTTTATTTTTGTAAGTGTTATTTAATCGTAATCTTTTTTCCTCAAGTTTGACCCGTTTTGTTGTTAAAGAAAGCTCCAGACTTTTTCTACTTCCTTCCTTAACAATCCTGTAAACAGGAATTAGTAAATTAGAACACAGCTCAATAAGCTTTTTTCAAAGAGAAAACATAAACATAAATAATAAAAGCAAACCTACTTGTAGCCCTCAAACATCCATTAACATTTTCCTTCTGTCAAACAGGACTTTACTTGCGCATCACTCTTTTTATTACTTAGCGGATAAAAAGTTTAGAAATTCGTATACACAATAAAGTACAGATTTAGTAAGTGACAGTTGTAGAAACATACAGAAAGTTGAAAGAATATATATATATATTTATTATATATTCTTACTAGACATTAAAACGACCTGAAATTCGGGAAAAGTTAGCTTCCACGTAAAATTTTATAGACAATTACGAATGCTATTGGCACTTGAGGAATAAATTTTTAAAGTTTTATCTAGTTCAAATATAAGATACTTGACTGCTCTATTATACAGTTGAGAAAGTAATGATTGTTCGAATTCTTTGTATTTATATAATTGTATAGCCTTTATACGATTTCCTTGAGGAAAAAGAACCTATTTAAAAACTCACACCTTACTTAAAAATTGATAAAATTACTTTCGATTACAAAGTCTGATCACCATTTTAAATAATTCAAAGCTTAATATTTTGTTACCTTCCAAATCTTTTTCATCTTAACTTCTTAGAGGCTTTTTGTATTACCCAGATCCTTAAGCTCCTTGGCTATAGTGATTCGTCCATTTTTCTCCAACTTCTTCTAATTAATTTTCTTTGCGGTTTGAATGGTGTTGTTTATGTGTTAGAGTTAACAAAACTGTTTTATTTTATATTACCATGTTCCAATTAATATGTTTTTATCAGTTAGCCTTTTTCATAGATCTTGGGCGATAATGATCCTGGCATACTGAGACTGAATCGAACTTCAAGGTTTCTGCTTACTGTTTCTTTTTGCCTCATTAATATTTTGAAAAGAACTACCCAAATTACTGGCACCTTTCCTAGAATTTTTTTAAAGTAGATTGCCTAAACCAAGTATTTTTCAAATGTCATCTAGCTTTGTTATTTAATATAAAGCTGTAAATGTTTTATAGTATTTCAAATAAACTCGTGTCAGTGTTTGTAAGGTTGTGACTGAATTAATGCAGTTAGAACTAAGGACTGCCAGGCAGGTTGTTGCAGACCACATGTATTATACAAGACACGGTCAGTTTTTTCATAAAAGTTAACGTTCCTTAACTATAAGTAACCGGACGTCTAAAATATTACCATCTATTATTGTACATAGGGATTAATAGGAATTCCAGTGTATGTGATGGATATAATACATTCCTTCACGAAAAACTAGAGCTAAAACTACGATCGAAATTTAAATTATTATTTACAGTACGCACGCTTTTATAGATTTTTCCTCCAGTCAGTTACATAAAATAACACTAACGGGAAGCAATTTACCATGAAAAAGCAGACAAATTTCGTGACTTTTAAGCAATAAGGAAGCAAGAAGCAAATCATGCAATCTAGACCAAGTGCAATCCAATAGTGTTGTAGAAACAAGTTGTACCTAGGGAGATAAAAATCCAGAAAATAGATGTATCTAACATCTTTTCAAAATGGAGAAAAGCTACGGAAATTCTGTAAAACATTTGAACTCGTCTTTAAGGCAAGCAATTCGAAGCTTGTATTTTTTTTTGTCGATTTGAAGATTGTTGATAGAATGAGCTTACAAAATGGGATATTAAATAAATAAAAATTCTTTTGGTTAATTTAGTAATTCTGTTCCACTTCCTATCAGATTATTAAATTAATAAAATATTTTTTTTAGAAAAGATCAGCTAAATAGTAGATGAGGGGAAGATATTATTGAAAATCATATATATTTCTAAAGATAACTTTATTAATTTTTGAATAAAATCTGAAAAACATTAAGAATGCATACTGCAATTGCAATGAACTGCCACTTGTAAAAACATACTAGTTATTTTTTTGGTATAAAAAAGTTATTTATTAAAATTATAAAAGGAGGTTGATATGAAACAGTCGGATAATATGGAGTAGGTGGTTTAAACCTCGGAAAAACGAATTAAATTAAAAAAATAAACAGTTATTTTTAACGTAATTTTTAAGTATAAAAACCATATTTTTAAGATTATGTGCAAATCATTTCTGCTTTAAAATCATTTACAAAAGTCACAGATACTATAACCTTCTTCCGCTTCTCCCGTACAGTCTATGTGAGCCCACAGATAACAGCTGAAGCATTGCAACCGAATATCCTCTCGTTGATCTTTGGAGAATCTTCCATTACAGAAGATGCATTCAGCGTTTTTCGTTCGGGTTCTTATAGTTCATGGCATGAAATCTTTTACATTATAACCTTGAATTTCATGATACCCAACATACCATCTCGAAAATGAACTTATGAACTTATGGTCGAAATATTTTCAGCTATAAAACAATTACAGAATAATTCTTTTTGGGTACATTATGCTTATAATGTTCAAATCACATTAGCCAGTTGTATGCCAGCAGCTTAAAATGCTTGAAAATTTACCTTCAAAAACAGTTGAAAATCACAAAACGCACTTCGTTGTACAGCGAGTGGTATGAGTACAATATGCAGACAACTCTCACTGCAGTTCATAATAGGAGTCATTCTTGTATATTTCACGGTATTACCAAGTAGCAGCTAGACCAAGCAGAGCCTAATTCCATAATTCCATATTTTCCGACTATTACATAGTATCCGTCTCTCTTCTACAGCAAAGTTTTAAGTGAGAAAAGAAAACCAACTGTTTTGTGTAACATGCATCATTGGTATTTAAAATTGCATTCTGTAATAGCATTAAGTTTACTGCATAATTAAACAATATTATGAGTTGCTGGCGTATTGCTAGATCGGAAGGAGAAAGTAGGACACAAATGCGACAGCTTTTGACAAGGCTAACATAATATTGCTCATGGTTTTGTTGTTACCCACGAAAGGAAGCCGGGTTTAGGGTTTTCGATTATGTAGCTTTGCTGGGAAAACCCGATTTTAGAGCGTCACTGGGTAAGGGTCATTACAAGATTCACACCTCTTTCTCACCTACCGACCTACCCAGCGAGAGGACGAACGGCCCCACAGATTTAGCGCGCACGACCGCCGCATGTACATGGTGATCTTTAGTTAGCCAGGATGCGAACTTGAATCTTTTAATCCAGAGTGTGGCACACTGCTGTGATGCAGATCATATATCTTTCTATTCTAAAAAAAGTGTACTTCAGTTCCGTTTTTGTAAATCCAATATTTAATATTTCAGTTTTATTCATTCTCGAACTCGCATTTCTGCTTGATAAGTGTTCCCGTTTTATTTATGCCCGACTGTATGTCTGTGATAAAAACAGGAATTTATATCTAACTTATTTATAGGGTTATTTCTAGGTGCCCATATGCATGGTTGCGAAGCTTGTGTCACGGCGTTCGCCAAATCTGCCACTCCTGCAAAGGCGAAATATGTTTGACTGTTAATAATTTTCACGTGGTCACGTCGGCAGTAGCTTGTGATTGCATCACTTTGTCAAGCCAGGATGTAAAAAGGTGGCCTTTTTTGCATAACATATTTAAAAACACTTCACTTCGGACTGCTATTCTGAAGTGCAGTATTTTTTCGGCATGCCGGGTGGAAGTGCGACACAATTAGATTTATCTGAGTTATTTTGGATTTATTAACGCAATGTAAAGACACTGAAGTATTATTTTGTATGAGTTTTATAGGTTTTAATCTCAATAAAGAATATTGTATTTAGCACACTGGTGTCATCAATAGATTATCAACTTCTGTTTTCTTTGTCTTAATTTTCTCGTATGCATTCATTACTACCACTATACGATCTTCAGGTAGCCTAGTACAATTTCTATTCGTGCTACGGAGAAATTTCTCATGCCTGCCAGCCGGGTTAGCACAGTATGTAGCGTTGATGTGTGCTGTTTTTCTTACAGATAGTTGATCAGAAAATGTACTATTAATTTCATGCCAGCATTTTCTCCTCGTGGCAACTAGTGGCAATGTGTTTGAACCTTACAGTGTTCGTTTTTTTTTAGCTTTCGTACGGCTTTCATATTTTTTGGTAATTATTTTGAACAAAAAAATCACTCTTGGATTATATTCAGAAATATACAGCAAATATCATTTATTTATGTCAATTAATATTATTAAATACTAGCTGAAGTACCCGTCATTGACGGGTTAGTGAATGCAAATTTCCAAAAAGCAAGAACTTTCGTCAGCATTGTAGGAGTACACAGAATGGATGTAGTATGTTGCCAAAGTAAAGAAAGCGAAGTTATATTTTTATGTATTGTTAAAATATTACAGGTTAGAGAGTAACTATGTAGTATCATTTCATTCGCTTTAGTCGTAATTATGTGATGCGCGAACGAATATTTACGCATATTGAAATAATTTTCGCAAAATCTCAAAATCTAATCAGCATTTTTGAAAAATTTGAAGCCTAGAATTTAGAGACAACCTATCATGCCACCCAATTTCGTTTCATTCCCTGCAGTCTTTATTTCGTGATGCTGGAACAAAATTTCAGCATTTTAAAACAATTTTCGCAAAATCTCAAAATGTAATCAAAATATTTTAAAAATTCAACGCCTATAAATTAAGATTAGCAACTACCTATCATATCATTAAATTTCGTATCATTCGTATTGGTCGTTATTACGTGATGTTTGAAGAAATATAAACGTTTTTTGAGAGAATTTTCACAAAATCTCAAAATCTAATAAAAATGCTTAAAAAATTGGACACCTATAGTTTATGTTGAGCTACCATCTATCATGTGACCAAATTTCATATCATTCGCTTTAGTCGTTATTACGTAATGCGGGAACAAAGATTCACCCAGTTTTAAACGATTTTCGCAAAATCTCGAAATCTGATCGATTGTTTTTAATTAGATGCTTATAGTTTAAGGTGAGTGACCACCTATCATTTCACCAAATATCATTTCTTCACCTTTGCAGTTATTACGTGATGGGCGAACACAAATTTACGCAGTCTGAAATGATTTTCGCAAAATCTCAAAATCTAATAAAGATTTTTTTTAAATTGGAAGCCTATGTTTTAAGTTGAGTGACCACCTATCATGACACCCAATTTCATATCATTAGCTTCAGTCGTTTTTACGTGATGCTTAAACAAAAAAAGCGTCATGGACAGAATGACAGAACGACAGACAGACAAACTTTTTTTTGATGGTCGCATCGGATTCCCGGATGCTTGAAACGGATAGAAATCGCAAAATTTTTGAATTCCAAGAAATGTACAGACAAAAGTCTAATTTTATTTATATAGATTCTGTTCGATTTAGAGGACGTTGTAGCTCACGTCACCGAATGTGTTCTACATTCGGTGACGTTCTTGGAGTTTCCTGCTACAATTTAGTTTTTTATCAGAAGTTGGAAGACATCCAAAACTGGTTCGCAGCGTTGCAACAACTTTTGATATTACGAATTTTACGTGATTGAATGTTCTTGAGTGGTAATTTAGGAATCAAACGTGCAACCCTCCTGTTACTTGTCCGACGCATTAATTTCAGGGTCACCACGACCCATTCTTCTAAACTTGTACATCAACTGAGAGCATAAAAGATGTAATCGAAAAATCGAGAATAGTAGATCCGTAAGCCACATAAAAACATTAAATGCTCCCATAAAAACATAAATATGCAAGAAAGAAAGAGAAACACTCAAGTGTGGAATCCGTTTTGGAGTGCATCTAAAAGAAACTTAACAAATGCCAGAATGTTTGGAGTATGGAATAATTCTTATCACATTTGAGCTATGCATTCTTTCGTAAGAGAATAAGGGTTCTGTCTGAAGAAGACACTTGATCGATTCTCTCACCATGAGGAGTTCAATACGGTGAAGTAGCTCGATAAATTTTAGTTTCTATATCGGAAATAGTTCATGTGAATCTTTTTTCAATGAATCTTAATGATACATTCCTGCGATCTTTAAAATTGAGCTCCAGTCTATGGTAAACATATTGTATTCCTGATTTTATTTCAAGAGTAAACTAAAGCGTCTCATGAAAATAAAGTTTTACAAATCGATTTGTATTTTTTTGTGATTAAGACAATACCATAAAAATTCGCATGACTTGTTTTTATGTTTCAGGTGACTTTAGTTAGATATTTAATGAACCACAGAAATAAATTATGAAATAAACCCTAGGACAGTCTTATTACATGCCGACTGTTTTACCATACAATTGAATGTTATTACCTACATTATTGAAGGAATTAAAAGTAATTTTTTCAGTTTTAAGTAGTTAGGAGTGTAAATAATTAAAAACTTTTATTTATAGTATTATTTTACTAAAATTTTGAAGACAAAACTTTCTTGGAGATAAACAAAGCCTTTTAATACATTCTGCTTGAGTTATATTTAATTGTGGATAACATTTTAACAGTCACATTATAAAAATTATGAAAAATTAAACAATCAAATAGTTTTATTTTACAATTGAGAACAAAAAAAAAGAGAAAAAAAAGAAGAAACTTGATTATTTGCAAAGAAAATTGCAGATAAATTTCAGGTAGTTTTACTATTGAGAACGAAAAAAAAAGAGAAAAATAAAGAAGAAACTTGATTATTTGCAAAGAAAATCTATAGTTTAGTCTTACATTTATTGTTTTACAATGTGTTTTGGTAATAAAATAAAATCAGTAATTAAATATTCTCTAAGTTTTGAGTATAAAAATATATTATGACTGTACAGTGACTTAAGAGCCAGTAAAAAACAGGCAAATTAGACAACCTTGGATAGTTGATATTTTTCTATTGTATTGCTATTTTCAGGACATAGTCTTTATTTAAATTTATTAGACCTATATATAAATATGTTTTTTTTTCAAAAAATATTTTTTCGTTTAGTTTTGGGTGTTCCAAGTTGAAAAACATCCATCATTTTAAGAAAGACATACCAATTAACAAAGCCAATACTTTTCAGGTAAGAGTGTACCACGGCAGTGATAATTATTTTGTTTTCTGCTATTTCCACACTGACTGTTAAGACATTAAGACTTATAATTGAGTCTTTGAACAAGGCATGCATTCAAAATTCTATAAAAAAGGTCTTTTTCTGAAACTTTGACAGTCAAAGTCTTCTTGTGTCTAAAGTGAAGCACAAAGGTGTATATTTCAGTAAATGCATAAATGAAAAATACTGAAAAGGGGTAAGATATGTGTGGTTGGCACTTAGAGGGAAGCAATTTTAACCTCGAAATTGCAGAAAATACACAATTGCATGATTTTAGAGGTCATTAACTGTTTGCGCCAAGAGTGACCAGGTATGAAATTAGCTAGAAAAAATCCTTAAGTGTAGCATAAACAAAATAAATTCACATATCTATAGTAACTACGGACATGGATATAGGACAACCATGGACTAACGGCAAACGGACTTACTAGAGTCAGCCTGTCAACGGAATTCCACGACCACCTTTTAATGATTAACTGCATAACCTATAACTACGCTCAGTAGCGACGCATACAGACAAATCATGATGCAATCTACAACAAACGCATACATGCCCACAGCATAAACTTAATCGCGACTCACAACGCCATCTTACAGGAAATTTTGTTTATGTCATTTAGAGTACATCCATGATCGTCCTATATCCAAATCCCTGATGGTAACTTAAATGTAATGCGGCTTAATACTTTGTGCGGAACACGGTTATTTCATGACAAACTTTTACAGACCGTGTCCATAGATATAACAAGGCGTCATTCTAATGATATCTTTGGGAACATCCATAATACTTCTGGAAAATGACATAAAACGAACATATAAACACCCCAGTTATACCTTTATATGGACATAAGTGTGAATATCAAGGTCGAATTCCATTTCAATGGGGTGTTCACATGGGGTAAGGATTGAATAAGGCCAATGTCATATCCAATTCTTAAAGGTCAAATTCCATGATATGCTTTTAATGAGACATGGGGTGGACATTTAAAAAACCCAATTGACAAAAACGGGAAAAGCCATCTTGAACTAGTACGTGCCGATGTTTAGAACATCCTCATAAAGTATTATTATAGAAGTCGTATTGTGCCATCGGGACAAGTTATCGACTTATTATGGAAAAAATATGGAAAAGTTATGTTAATATCAGTATGTGAATAGCTAGTCGAGTTGCCAATATGGATATATTCTGTACAAATTTGTACTCTATGAAAACATATGCTTCATCACAAACCATAGATCCGCATTATATATAGCTTGAATAATTTACCATTCATATATGAATTCCTTTTTTTTCTGCGATACTCGAGGCTTTTTTTTCTAGTTACTTTCATACCTCGTAACTCTTAGCTTAAGCGGTAGATGACCCTCAAAACATGCAATTTTTTGTTTTCTGCACTTTCAAGATCAAATATTTCTGCAAGCCAAAAGTCAAACAATCTTACCCTTTTTCCGTATTTATCATAAGTATGTATTTAGTGAAACAGTTTAGTGATTCACTTTGGCACAAGAAGATTTTGTCTAGCATTAAAAAAAAGCATCGGTTGGTTGTGAATTACTGCTAGAATAGCATAAAGTTCAAGCAAGTGGTGGTCTTGATTGCTGCTAGACAAGCAAAATATTCAAGCAACACAAGCTGGTTTATGTATGCTGGACAAGCAGAAAAAGTGTCGAAAACACGGTATGACTTGCTGGTAAATTTGCTAGAAGTAACAAGTATTTATGGTAGTTTATGCTTTTTCTCCCAGCTTGGATCCAGCATTTGATGGTAGTCTAGCAAAAAAATACCAGCATGAATTTTGACTTGGGTGCCAAAGTTTCAGAAAGAAGCTTTTTTTTTTTTTTGTAAAATTTTGAATGACCCGTATTCTTTTACTTCTTATGTGTGTTTTTTACAATGTTTTTTAATTACTATATCGTTTAACACCAGTATTTTGAGTGTTTTTTCAATGACCCGTAGTCTTGTGCCAATAGTTAAAAATAAGTTTTTATACCTTAACACTTTATGTGGAAGTAGTAGAGCACAAAACAATTGCCTATGCCATAGTTCATTCTTCTCACAAAATGTATTGTTTATGTACATTTGTATGTTTTTCGTAAATAATAAAATAAAGGACAATTTTCAACTTCCCAGCCCCATCAGTATACAAGCGCATAGTGCTCTGAACTGGGAGAGCGGAAGGTGCCTGTATCAAAACCAGGTCGCGTTTGCAGACCTAACCGTTCGGAGTTTTCCGTGATTCCCTCCGAAATTTTGCGTAAACACGGTTAGGCCTCCTTTGAAAGACCCCATGGAGGGCACCCCACCCATAGGCTTAGATTTCCATAATATAAAACGTACCTTGTTTCTGAACATTATTTGAGTATTATTCATGCATTTTTCTTTTATTTAATTCTTTTGCATTTTTCCATTATCAGACTTAATGAAATTTGTACACTTATTTTTAGCACAAAATAATGAAAAGTGATATATCAGGTAAGTATAGAGTTCTTTCGTCCATATAGTCTTTTCCATTTAGTCGTTTCCATTTTTCACTTTTTTGCAAGTTTCTGTTTGTCATGTCTGTTACTTATCATAGTAACAGACACGACCGATAACAGTCATAAGATTTCAAAGAACAAAAATTCATGATTCTAAGTAATACCACAAGAACGTGAAAAAGACATTAAGTTTCACTAAAAAATAACAATCTAAATTAATAAGTTGAATAAAAAATATGTGTATTTTATACAACTAATTGAGGTAACAGATATGACCTGCAGTAAAAATACTTATCATAAATAGACGTTTGCTTTTTCAGTCAAATTCCAAAAACTCAAGATGTCTGATTACTTTTCTTTCTCGATCACATTCTAATGGTAAACAGGTGTTGCTATTCCAAATTTCAATTTCGTTGTTTAAAAAGTTGAAAATAATGTATGGTAACGGACATGACATCAATGTCCAGAAAGCAATATTTAAGTATAAAAAGTCTTGTATTTTTCTTAAAACATTAAAAAAACTTTTAATAATGTAATTTAAACTCTATTTAACAATGTTAAAGCATGTCAAAGCAGCAATTTTAGTTTTGGTTATTAATTCTGCATAACACGTTTTATATTCTATGTTTCTTACAGCTTCTAAAAAAATATTTTACACTCGGACAGCAAATGGCACCGAATTTTGAATATTGGCCCTACTAAGATGTTTAACTTAATATTTTTCTTTTCAATATAAAACTGTGCATTTTCATTAAGAAACAAACATGAGACTCGATCTTTTTACATCTTAAATATCATTTCGCTTTGCACAATAAACTTTTATTAACCAAAACTCCAAAATGACAAAGCCTTTTAGCGAATGATAACAGATGAGCGCATTATGAGTATAAATACATACACTTCAAATATTTTTTGTTAAAATAATAAGCATAAATATACACAACTACCGCATGAGAGTAGAAACAAAGGAAAGAATAACAGTGGAATAAGTATCGAAGATTGAAATAAAATAGGCACTTTTCATAGTAATGTGTTGTCTTCGTGATTGTAGTTTGATGAACTGACAATACAGAGAACATGGCTTTTTATTAGACTCTACATAAGGCTCATTTCTTACTTCGCATGTAGATGTACGGCATAGCTGTTTGTTTAGAAAATGAGGTATTAGATTAATATGAATAGTTATTATCATCATAATGAAATAAAATTTATCTTGAAAGTTGCTGAAAGATAAGAAAATGTCTTAAAATTTATTTTAATTTAAATAATTTTGAGTACACTGCATTAAATTTATTATATTTTTGATTATTATGGAAAAATTAGAACAATCTACAAAATAAATTAAGGAAACATTGTCTTTATTGATTGATTATGGACATTTTTGATTATTATTTTATTTTGAAATAATACTATGCAAATCTGAATGCTGCATAAAACAACACATTAATACTTATTGAAAAAATCAAAATTAATTATTGTATTTTTTCATTCATATTACTTCTTATTAAATAACCAAGATGAGTCATTTTCAAATTTTTAAGTAAAATATATTTAAGTTCATATATCTATTGCCTGGAATCACTTAACCAAAGATCTTTTAAAAAAACTTGCAAAATTAGACATTTCATTGGCAGGGACATCTGATTTTGAGACGTAACACATTTTACGCACACGGAAGAAGATCACATTCATAAATTGAATTATGTACATCTAAGAAAATCAACGTACAATAAAACTACTATTCTGATTTTTCTTTTCATCCTTTGGATCAGGAGTATCACAGAACATTCTTTTTGTTGTTGTTGTTGTTATTCACTTTTACAATGCACTAAAATATACTTTTTTTCTTGAAGGGGGGGGGGGGGAACTGGACATGCAAAAAAAAAAAAAGAGTAGAAGGAGGAGCCATGCTGAAGAGTTACACACATGCGTTAGGAAAAATTTTCTTGACCCTCACCAACGGAAAATGTATTTCCCCAAAAACTTCCTTCCAAAACTAAACTGAAAAACGACCAGCAGGAAAATTTTTCTCATTCCCCTGCACCGTTCCAACTGATCGTGGTTGCTAGGCAAAACCAGTTTTGCAGCCTGCTGGGTTTAAACCGGTACTGTCCTGCAGCATCTTCTCAAAGCTTTTGACTTGGCTCCGCTCTGTTTTGTAAACATTGTCCATAGTGAGAGCATTTCTGTTGTTGTTGTTGCTACATTTTTGCAGCACTATTCAAATAAAGTTTTGGAAGTCAGATGTTGCTTTAAGTTTGCCAGCTTAAAAAAATGTATTTTTAGAAATAAGACCAAAGGCATACACTATTCGACGGATGAAGTTAAGATTGAAATCAGTACTGGCAATTTATTTTACTAATAACAACTCATACTTCTCAAAGCTTGCATAATTATATAGTCCAAAAGAAATATTTTTAGTCGATACAAATATAATAAATCTTAGATATGTTAAGCATCTAACGTCGAAACTTTTGGCACCATAAATAAAATTAATAGTTCAAAACTGACTAACTTGTGAACGGTTACGTTATTATTTTTCTTCAAATTTCCTTTACATCTGTAACCTGCTTCAAATTCAAGCCCTATGCAATACAAAGATATCCATTGGTTATCTATAAAGAATCAGAATTGGATAATGAGTATATCTATTAGAAGTTCAAGATCCTTGGTTATTCCTCCAGATAACATAAAATGGACCTCTATAAGAGATTTGGGGTGTGATCTCTCTAAGGACCAGACAACATCTATAATATCCAGACAGAACGTCTGTAATGGATTTTTAAAAAATTCGTTAGATTTTGAGACTTTCTGAAAATTCTTTCAAACTGCGCAATTTCTTTTTCGCACACCACGTGATAACGACTAAACGAAATTTCGTGACATGATGGATGATCACTCAACTCAAGCTATAGACACCAAATTAAAAACAAAATCCTTACTAGATTTTGCGATTTTTCTGCATATATATCCAACATATATATCCAATATATATGTCCAAATAGCATAGATATCAATTGGACGTCCAAAATATCCAATATTTCTCGGGGGAAAAGTGAATTGTGACGTCATAACTACGACTTTTTTTTACACTGAGTTTTCTTCCACCATTCTGTGAATTTTGGTGTTGCCATCTATTGTCTATTATCATACATAAGAACTTCAAGTTACTTTTAAACTGAAACCTATTTTCTTCGGCTGGTATCGAACCATGGATCCAAGGCGTGAGAGGCGAGCGTTCTAACCACCAGACCGTTTCGACTTGGGGTGAGAAGACTAAAGTTCGAAGTGATTGTTGCTTGAATTTCGGAATGAAAACACTTTTATGTAATGAATAAATAAAATTAGAATTCGCCGTACACTACTAGGTATCACAAAATTTTGCGATTTCTATCCGTTTTAAACATTTTGAACTCCAGTACAACCGTAAACAAAAGAAAAGTTTGTCTGCACGTCACATAAATCTGACTGAAGCGAATGAAATAAAATTTGGTGACATGATAGGTGGTCATTCAACTTTAACTATAGGCGTCGGATTTTTAAAAAATTCATTAGATTTTGAGATTTTCTGAAAATTCTTTCAAACTGCGCAATTTCTTTTTCGCACACCACGTGATAACGACTAAACGAAATTTCGTGACATGATGGATGATCACTCAACTCAAGCTATAGACACCAAATTAAAAAAAAATCCTTACTAGATTTTGCGATTTTTCTGAAAATCCTTTCAAACTGCGTAAATTTTTGTTTCAGTAGCCATCCAATCTTCTACGTAAATAAAGATGCCCACAAATGCATCTCTTATGGATGTTATACATGCGAATCCAATAGTTTTCTAGCTTTGGATGGCAATTAAATGTCTGTGGGGCATCTATTTCATTAGCTACATAAAATGTCTACTGATGGAATTATTATGGATGTCATGCATACATTACCAATAGATATCTTGTTTCGGATGACTATTAGATACCTAAAGGCCCTTTAAGGATATCTTATAGAGGTATCGATTTAGATTCCTATAGATATATATTTTTCTCCGCATATAAATATCCTTTAAATGTCCTGGATGTTATAGATCAGTTTGGATATCTATTAGACTTAATTTGGACATAGTATGCTGTGTGGGTTCTACTTATTAAAGAATTTATGAAAGTATATTGTTTCTAAAAAAATTTTTTTTGATTCATAAACATATTTTTCAGTGACAATTTTTAATTTTTTGACATTTTAAAATTTAGTTCGTTTAAAACATTATAATAAATGATTCAAATGTTTTGCAGAAGAAGAAAAAATAAAAATTTACCCCCCCCCTCTCCCCCCAAACAAGGTGCGTTACTTAACAATATTAAAGCTACAGTAGGAAGCGAAATAAAGAAATTATAAAAAACAAATTTTTTATAAGATAGTTGTAAAAAAATAATACAAGCATTCAATGTTTTTGTGTGTTTTCAATCGGTTTTAGAAAGATTTTTCAAAAGACAAAAACATCACAACTCAATTCCAGCAGAATGAAAAGATAGAAATTAAAAAGAATTTTTTATTCTAGAAAGTTGGTAGTGATGCACTCAATTCTGACGTGACGACTATCTATTATCTTAAGTGATTTCTTTATTATCTTAAGCCTACCTTAAGTGAATATCTGCTATTTTATAAAAATTTGACGTAAGTTTTTTTTTCTTTCCAGCGAAATATCTTGCTCTGAATCCCTGAAAATGTTGAAAAAAGGATTACTGAACTAGAATTTTTTTCGAAAATATGAATGATAGAAACCATTAAGCAAGATTGAATGATAGAAAGCGCGTCAAAAAGTGATATAATATTTCTTTCATTTTGGTCGTCGTTTACTCATTAAACAAAGGAAATGCTGCTCGAAGACTGCTTTTATACAGGGTATTCCAAAAATAACGATTTATTTTCTTGATCAGCATGTTTAATGAAGGAAACGAATAAGTACATAGAACAAGGAACATATATACGTAGGATTTTAATGAAGTTCCACATGTCCAAACTGCATCTGAGCATTTCTTAAAACGCCTGTGAAAGAAATCAGTTCATTAGTGTTTTAATGGAAATGGATCGTTATTTTTGGATCACCCAGAAGTTTGCGAGGCTTTTCCAGTGACATGTTTCATGAATTAGTTCGCACCATTTTAATTAATTCTCTGAATATGATACACATAGCAGCACGGCTTGATTCAGTTAAGCATGGCGTTGTGCGAAGTAGATTATAGAAAAAGCATTAGACCCCTGCACTAGTAAAAAGCTTCATACCTCCAGATATGTCCCCCTCTTTTATGGGACATTTTTACGAAAATCAGATTTTTTTCTCAAGAGAAAAATGAGTAGACAGACGCTATAAACGAAAGATGGAGACAGAGTTGTAAGTGCACATCGGAAATCGCTTTTTTTTTTGACAACACTGGAGATTTTCATTCAAAGAAATACATAGCTTGTATATGCAACTATTTTGGAGAGCACCAAATGAGTTTTAGTGATTGATTAACTAAATGCTCTGTGTTGAAAGTGAAAAAATGGGGTAAACCTACTCTCATGATTTAATGGCCTTTAGTTTAAAATTAATATTCGAAATCCAATTCATTTACAACTCTGCTAACTATTCAGAAACGATATCTTTCAATAATTACATTAATATTGTTATAGTCACATTTCACAAACTAAAAGTGGTTATTGACATAACGTGGTGATAAGCAAGCAAATTCCCCTACCTATATATAGATCTATATGCAGGATGTCCTGTGCTAACGCTGTCTAGGGGCTATTTCCTAAACCGTTAGTCAGAGACACATACTTCCAGTTGCAAAAATGCTTTAATTGTATAATCTATTATATCAGAAACAATTGAAGTCAATGAATAAATTCCTATAAAATTCACGAAATTTAAATTTAAATTTAAACGGTCCCCGGTCCTATCAGTTATATTTAGAAAAATTTTCTTTATACAATTTCATGCACAATAAAAAAAATCGTCCTTATACGACCAAAATTCACCGAGTTATGAAGCAGCAAACATTTTCACTTAAGTCACTTTTCCAGGCTCAAAAATGTCCCGTTATTGAACTGTATAAATATTGAAATATTAAATTATATGTTTTAATTTAATTTTCTGGCATAATGCGGAGAAAGAAGAAAATTAATTTTAGAATACTAATTATAAGCAGAAGTTTATAGCGAGGCTCTAGAAAAATTTATCCGTGGCCTTTCTAAAATCTTTTCTCTACATGAAGTAAGAGAATTTTAATATGTTGTGTAAATAAGAAGATGTTTTGTCGAAACAAAGAGAAATTTATTAAAAAGACAGAACATCTTAACTTTTAACAAATTTTTGAGTATATTTGAATAAATTGAAATGAAATATCGTATTTCAGGTAAAATGGTTGGCAGAGGATAATTGCTTGCGATTCAGTTTTCCTGCAGATGTGGCAACAGACGATAAACATTAAATTGTAATATTTTACTGGAGTTGAAAAACTGTTGTTTAAGTTACTTTGTTAGTGTTTGTCTAAAGTTCATGATATTTGAATTCGTAGCTTATTGAGTATAGAAAACGAAAGATGATGTTTAATACTAATGAATACACTGAAATGGTGTTACTTTACGGAGAATTTCATCGGAATAAGCGAGAGGCTGCGAAGCAGTATACTATAAAATTTCCGAATGACACTCACCCATCTACTAGTACAATATCAAACGTAGTGACGCGTTTAAGAGAAACCGGTAGCGTTCTAAATTGTACAAGATCAAGAAGCATCATGGATTTAACAAAGCACGTGCATGTGGAAGATGTCCTAGGATATGCTCTCGCCCATCCACAGTCTAGTGCAAGAAGCATTCGGGAAACATGTTGTTATTTTAAATCGCAAGTATGGAATATTTTAAGTACATATGGTGCATATTCACATCGCCCCATTTTGGTACAAGGTTTACTGCCTGGAGAGAAAGAACATAGATTTCATTTTTGCAATTTCATTTTGAAAATGCAAAATGATAATATGTCGTTCGTTAGTGGCATTATCTTTACTGATGAGTGTCAGTTTACAAGACAAGGTATTATAAATGCACAAAATAATCACTATTGGTCTCTGAAAAACCCGCATATCATTCACCCGAACAGACATCAAGTGCGTTGGTCGATAAATGTTTGGTGCGGCATATGAAAAGAGACCTTAATTGGGCTATTTTTTTCGATGGCGCTTTAACATCCAAAAGATATGCACAGATTTTAGCGGGCTCAGTGACTGACTTCTTAGACGAGTGTGTTTCACTACGAGATCTGTCACACTTGTGGTTTCATCATGATGGTGCTCCAGCACATAAATCACTAAAGCCTCGTACTGTTCTAACAGAAGCAATTGGAAATAATATAATTAGGTACGTCAGTCCTGTTGAGTGGCCTCCAAGATCACCAGACTTGAATCCCTTAGATTACTTTCTCTGGAGTTTCTTGAAAATTAAAGTATATGAAAAAGAATCAAGAAGTCCATCAGACTTACTAAATCGTGTATGTGTTGCATGCAGATGTATAACACCGAGTACGCTACGCAAAGTGCAGGAAGAGTTTTTGACACGGGTGCATGTTTGCATTGCAGCCGAAGGAAGCTTCTTTGAGCAAATGTTATGTTAATAGAATTTGTAACATTATTTTAGGTTTCTGAAATTGTGTATATTAGCATTTTAAAATGCTTGATATTCTGATTTAATGCTTATTGAAAAGTTTAATGTCCTTGTTATTTTATTTTATGTTATTTAACACAAGTTCATTTAAAAAACTCTTTAAAAAGTTCTATTATAGGCTATATTTTTATGTCAATTTATCGGATACACATAGTTAAACGTTAATCTCCTTTATTATCAATCTACAGTCATAAAATAGTTAATGAAATTACTAATCAATATTACAAGGCTCAAATCCCTGTGCATAAATTTTTCTCAAATTCATTTTGTATACAACCCCTATTTCGCAGCTCGAAAAGTGCTCTAACTTCAGGCAGCTGTAACTCGGCGATTTTTAGTCGTAGAAGGACAATTTCTTTATTGTGCATTAAATTGGATAAGAAAATTTGTCTAAATACATCTGATAGGACCGGGGACCGTCTAAAAATTTAAATTTCGTAATTTTTATAGGATTTGATTCATTGACTTCGATTGTTTCTGATATAATAGATTATACAATTTAAAGCATTTTTGCAACTGAAACTATGTGTCTCTGACAAACGGGTAAGGAAATAGCCATTGGACAGCGTTAGCATTGGACACCATGTATGAATACGTGAAGGAAAATCTTTTACGGCACCCTTTTACAGCACATTGCGCTAACGGAGGAGTGTGAGATTTTCCAATTCTTAAAGTTCGTATTGAGAAGGTTGCGCAAATGATTAAATTTATGTACATTATGTTCATGCACTGTAAAAAATTAGAGAAATAAATTAGCACGCAATATTTTGTGCCAAGTCGGGCGATGGTTCCATTGCCAGGGGGTCAATTTTGAAATAACAGCATTAAGTTACAACAATACTATAAGCTTATAGTATTACAACAAAATTTGCAAAAAATGAAGTTATTCCCCAGTTTGGTGAAACACCAATACGACTAAAATGTATTTTAGACCTCTGCTTGGCGCCTTTTTTTAGATGGGCGATAAGTGTACCAAGTGATGTAAATTCCATGTTTTAAAGCTGTGGAAAAACGAACCGAAGAGGGCAGCTTGCAATCCCTAAGACTTTCCACAGAAACGCACTTTGACAATTTGTTGATAATCGCCACAGTAAGCTAAAGTACATTTTCACCAAAAATATTATTGAAATACCACAGCAATTAATAGATAAAAATATCCCTTACACTATTGAGGCGATCTACAGCATTTGAGATATCATAAAACGTCTCGGAGATATCTTTAAACAGAGATGATTAGGGGATATGTTTGAAATTGTATGTACACTTTTATTGCTGGAGTACAAAAATTATTTTAATACGTAATTTCTGTACGACCCCTGAAACGCGATGTTCCTACGTGATTTTTTTTCCCTTCTAGAGTCATTAAAAAGTGGTTGAAATGTGAGCAACCAAAGATTGTAAATAAATTCCTTTGGAACGATGGATCCAAATTATATTTATTTGGAAGTGATAGACGGCGTTATGTTAGTAGTCTCCCAACTGGACCCCGGTACGTAGGGATGGACGCGAGACGCGAGAATTCTCGCATTGTCTCGCGTTCTCGCATTGTCCCGCGAGACGAGACAGGCATTTTTTTTGCGAGACGAGACGCGAAACGAGAAAAAAAATATTTTGCGGGACGAGACGCGAGACGAGACAGAGTCTTGTCTCGCGCGAGATTTCTCGCGAGAATTCTCGCATTTTCTTCCGTCTCGCATAAATACGATCTGAAAAGCGACAATTTGCCTGAAGCCTCTACCGTTTAACTTGCGTCTCCTTCGTTTTCGGTCCTGGTATAGTATCAGCACTCTACAATACGCACAAACACGTAACATTTAAAATTAGAAGAGACGAGAGATATACAAAACACACAAAGGAGAGGATAAAGAAAGAGGCGGAAAAAAAAGAAAACAGAGAAGAGTTGAAAGAAAAATAATAAGTAAATAGGAAAGGCGGTACGGTATGTTCAAATCTGACCACTTTTAGACGGGGCCCGGGGCATTAAGTTTGGGGCCCCCCTTACTGTTCCCTTTTTTACGCATTAAGCCCCTTTACTGAGCCTACCTTTTTTAAGTATTTTAACCCAGTTTTGACCGCTGCTGTACTCGAAAATTGCATTAACTGTAGTTTATTATTTAAGTTAACTGTAGTTTTTGTACTTTAATCAAATCGTATTTATCACCCCAAAAAAATATCTCTAACTTGATCTAGTGATAGACAATTAGGTAATACCTATATTATAGAGGAAATTCACTTTTTTCCCCAAAATTACTATTTCAGTACATATGAATTTATAATTTAGATAATCGGGATATATATGGGCCCCCTTTTTCTTCAGGGGCACCGGACTACCGCCCCCCCCTTGCCCCTTTGATAATCGGGTTTCGGGTATATCAGAGGGAGATTACAAGTAGAGCAACTTGCATTCGCATTGATGCTTAGTCTGAGTAGGTTGAAAAATGGTTGAATATCCTTGGTTGAAATATCCTTGTACCGATATTATCCTCAAGCTTTCCCCAAACACACGTTTCACCCAAAAACACGTTGCGGCGCGCGTAGGGGGGGGGCACCCACCCTGGTGACAACTTTCTAGGGGCGGTTAAATCCCTATCGTTGGCCTATTTTAAAGAGATTTGAATGACATTTTTTATTCTTATATATTAATATCGGACGGAAAGAAATGCAAGCAATTTTTTAAAAACTATTTCTCTTTTCGTTTATATTATCATGTTTTCCCTTCCTTCGGCTTGCAAAACTTCAGAGTGTGACACATTTTCGTGTAAAAATCTCTCTATTCTAAAAAAAAGTGAAGGCCGCTGTCGCCGCCGCTGTCAAAAGCTTGTCAGCGTATCTCCTCCTAAACCGTGGGGATTTGAGTTTCGACTAAGGTGCCCACAGACAGTAGCGGATCCAGGGGAGGAGCTAGGGGGCTCCAGCCCCCCCAAAAGAGATTGATAAAGGGTAACATTCTGCTTTATTATACACTTAAAATAGCTAAAATTATCATATTTTATAACTTAGCCCCTCCCAAAAGCATGCACATTGGTTTAGACTAAAATTTTGGTTTATAGTACATTTTAAATAAGCTTTTTTAAAAATTTAGACCCTCCCAAAAGAAATTTCTGGATCCGCCACTGCCCACAGATTCGAAAAATTCCGAGGAACCTGCTAAGCTGATTTAAATTTAGAAAATCGAATTATTTTAGAAGATATTAATAAAAAACTGAAAAAATAAACCGAATGGTTGCCAGATTTGGCATAAAATCATTCATTCCGTTGCAACAAAGCGTTTCCAAGTATCTAGAATCGCGTGAAATTTACAAACATGAGTTAGAATTACGCCCATTTTACGCCAAAATAAAAACTATATGAAATAAGTAACTCAAAACACAATGTTGACAATTTTCAAATAGTAAGTTCGCTTAGACAACAGGAGTTTAGAATTAGCGATTATTCCTTTTTCCAAAACAGAATAACTAATATCTTGAAAATAAAAAATAATTAAAATGCAGATTATTTTAAAGCCGGTTCTCGTCCAGCTGGATTATTTGCTACCAGTAGAAATATTTGGCGGCGTTAACTATGCCATTATAGCAGTATTTGCTAGCGCGACGAGATGGTATAATTCGTGGTGCTAAGTACGCCAATCTGCAAACGATTATGTAAATGAAAATATGGATAATGGTTTTCCGGTAACCTTACATGAACAGTAATTATAGGTTGTGAGCATGTGTAAATCGCCAAATAATGAAAAGTCGCCATTGGTGGCAAGCTATCCTATCTGTTCGGTAGCTTTTATTAACTTTACATGTACGCAAGTCGCCAAATAATGAAAAATCGCAATGGGTGGCAAATTCGAAGGGTGTCCAATAGGTTTTACATTATTAAAATTACAACTGAAACAGATGTTCTGATTTTATTATGCTTTAGCTCCTAATTAATATAACTTTTGAATGGCAACATTGAAAATCATTGTGTTTCTGAAGAGTGCAAATAATTTTTCCAGCGATTATAAGCGGAGTCCGCACGCCAGGTGTAGTATAGCTCAGGACCCGTACAACACGGATTCCCATAACAAAATATCTTCCGTGTTATGAGGGGGAGGGGTTCTACTGTAGTGTGAAGTTTCAATTTTTATGTACCAATGAACATGCAAGAACCAAGCAATGCGTAGCTCAGTAACATTCTATCTGATCCAATCTTCGGGTTTTGTCTGTTGAAATTATGTCTTTTTTACGAATAAGCCTGATTAGGGGCCGAATGTCTCATACGAAAAGCGAGCGTAGCGAGTCTGGGGGCCTTGGCCCCTAGTGATACAAAAAAAAAATCACTTCACCAAAAGCTATAGAGGCAATGGGGCTACTGTGCACTTAAAAATCAGGCCACTGACCTTGAAAAATTATCGGAATGTCAACTTTCAATAGAGATAAATACAAAATACATGAATATACCTCTGTTTGCGCCCTTTCGGATGCCCACTCCTTTACATTTTTTATCCCCCCCCCCCACACACACACACGCACACTCACATTCATTTGGAAAAATAAACCCATTTAATGTTGTGCGGTTTTTCTCTTTCCACTGCTTTTTCACTGGTTCTTCAAAAAATGTACTATGTACTTTTATCAACAGTCACCCAGTATTCATCATGTCCAGTGGCGTACGCAAGGGGGGGAGGGTTTGGGGGTTCACCCCTCCCCCCTTGTCAAAATTTTTTTAACAAAATGTCCACAAATTTTCAATTTTTAGCTTAAATATTACGTTACACAATATTAAATTTATACACATTTAATTTATACACATTTATACATTTTCACACATTTATTTTAGCTTAAATATTACATTTTAACACAAAGTTATGTCTATAACCCCCTCCCCCCCTTGAAGGAAGTCTGCGTATGCCACTGATCATGTCAAGAAAGAAGAAAAAAAAGTAATAATAAACACAAAAATTGCCTTTCAAAATGAGCAAAAGCGCTATACTTATAAAGAAATATTGTAAAATACTACTATATGTATAAGATCTTTTCCTGTTTTAAAACTTCACGCTATCAGATGAGGAACAACCCTCGCAGAATTTCTCTTTATCCTTAACGCTTCCTCCAGTCATTTAAAAAGACAAACTTTGAACACAGGACTGGGGCCGAAAGGAAACGCATGCTTTGTGTTGAGATGCCAAAGCTTTTTTTTTTTTTTTTTTTTTTTTTTTTTTTTTTTTTTTTACGCAGAATATCAGACATCGGAGGGTCCCTACTACAGAGTTCCAGTTAAAACAGAAATGTCGGGAGAGAGATGTCCCGAGGACATAATTGCCCGGTGTCTTTTGGATTTGCCGACACGATGGATGACCTCTCACTCCAGAACAGAATGGACCTACGGAGGGCGAGCTATCTCAGCACGTGGAAGTAGGTGCGCCCTATCACACCGGAAGAATTTTTTCCCCTCAACAATAGGACACCTCCGAACAGATTGCGAGATAAGGCGCCAGAGCGGTGACAAGTTGCAAGATGACCGCTGCTTTCACAATTGACATGAAGACTTCCGTTCGCTATTCCACCCACAAACAACTATTGAGTGACCGTTTTTTTTTCCCGGAAAAAAAACAAGGGTGAGGAATTAATGTATCGAGAATTTCGCTAATGATCGGTTTCCAGACAAAAAATAAAGTATGTGGATTCTGGACACTGGAAAAGACACCGATATATGGTTATTTTTTATCATCCTCCAAAGGTATGGGGAGGGGGCTCGAGCCCCAAAGCCGCCCCCCATTTCGTACGTCACTGCAGAAGCGTAACCATGGAGTGGGATATCGGGATATACCTCCCTGCGAAACTTTCAAAATTAGTTATTAAGAGCTTTCAGATTTTTGTCGTCAATAAGAAATTAAGTTTATCAATACAAAATTGTATCTTATACAACCCCCTCGACAAAATTTTCTGGCTGCGCTCTTGCCTCATCGACTAGCATATAACGACCATGTTACATCCTATGTCACTATTAAAAGTCGCGTTTTTTCCGCTCACCATTGGGGAATAACACTCAACATACAACATGGTAAGATGACTGAATTGTGAAGGTCTCTGTGAAGGTTCTGAAGGCAGGGTTCTATCCTGCCGTGCGGCTATCGAAGTTTTGGGCGGTTTTCTCCAGATGTAACGTGAATACGCGTTAGAGGTCCTCCTCCCATTGCACCACTTCTAAGCAGATAGCTCTTTCGTAGCTTTACCTTAACACAAAACATCACAGAAACATTAATAAATCATCAATATAGCTCTTATGTGTTCATGATGCAAGTAGTATTATTCCTTATAAAAGCGTTTTTAGCCATTAATAGAGCAGTTGGTTTGTAACAACAAGGTATTTTTAATTTCATATACTGAAGTATTTAATGGATTGTACATGAATTCCAGCTGGAATATAACATTTATTTTTATTTTTAATTTGGGTTTTTATACAAATAATTATCGAATCATTTGTATAATGAATGTAAAATAATGTGAACTCTGATTATTGCACAAGTAAAAGAAAAAGACGACCAACAAATATTAAAATATTTTGCAAGAGGGACTCAAACCATTGGTTTTTGGCAAAGACATTAGAATATACTCGTTCTAGTATATTCTAATGTCTTTGGTTTTTGGAGGGGGGGGGGGAATAAAGGACAAAGTGTCAATTTAAGTTGGCTAATTTTGAGTTTTACGATATGCGAGAAAAGGAGAGCGTGTTAATTGGCATTTGGACCTTTGTATGCCATGCCATTCCTAATTTAGATCCTCATTAAAAGGAAAAAGAAATTTCCGAGCATTGACTTACTCTATAGAAAAGTGTGGTTCAGCTCCATATATTTACTATGCTCAGTGGCGTGCACAAATGGTGTGGGGGTGACGATTCAGTCCCTCCCCCTTTGTCCATGCATTTTTAACATAAAGTCCGTACAGTTTTAATTTTAAACATATAGATTATGGCTTTTATTTAACCAAAAGATTACTTCCATTCCCCCCTTCTCTTAAAGAAAGTCGGTGTACACCACTTATTATGCATCTGCACATTATTTGTAAGTACATAAAATATTTGTAAGTAATAATTACAACAAAAAGGAAAAACTGCCATTTGCTTTAAATTACCTAAGTGATATGATAATTTTAAGAAATAAAAGGGCCCCCCAAAAGGGATGCTTGCTTCAGAGTGGCTTTTTGAGGCCCAGATCATGTTTTTCTAGAATACAAATAAAGGGAACACAAGGTCATTAGTTAAAGAACTTTGGTTCTAGAAATACTGGTATGTAAATTTAACTTTTAATAATCAGCTGTACGTATCGTAATACAGCGGATCTGTTGGTGAGCTGTTAGCTATTTTGTAAACAGTAAGCAACTTTTTTGTTTTCTGCTTAAACAGTGTTAGGTGATCCGTTTTGAATAGTAAATGTACAAATCTAAAACGTTATAAAAGATAAAAAATCCAAGTGGTTGAAGAAATAGTTGTATGGATTTTGAGGCACCTACATGTGGGGGCCCCGGGCATTCGCCCTGCCATGCCTCCCTATTTTTACGGCACTGTTTTTCGCCATAAGCCAAGCTATGCGAACGCAAATGAATGATCTACTGGAGTGATTGCGCAAATCCAACGCTCACAAGTCCTTTCTGTTGTCTCTTCTTTTTGATAGTGTAAATCACATATCGGGAAACCCTGGCCCGCGGCCCGGATGTGGCCCTCCAGGGTATTTTATCCAGCAAGTGGAAGATTTCAAATTTCCATAGACCAGTGGTCCCCAACCCCCTGTCCGCGGATCAAATGGTACCGGGTTGCTCAAGAAAAATTACATTATTTCCATTTTATTTTCTGTCGTGCATTTCTCTCGAGGTCTCGAGTTTCTTGGGTTTGTGCTAATTTATACAGAACAGATTTTGTAACAGAAAAAAATCTCATGACTATTTTACATTATTTTACTGCTTATTAAATATTTCAAGACTATGAATTAAAATTCCAGTCTTTTAAATCCCTATTGCCATTTCCAACAACCTAACTGTGTGAAGCGGGATTTTCTGCACTGACAAGAACCAAAATAACAGAATAAAGGAATGAATTGTACATAAGCAACACACTTTGGGTGTCATTGCTTCTTACCTCCAGATCTAACCAACTCGTTGCAAAGAAATAAGCTCAGTGTTCTCATTCATTTAGCGTCCTAGTGAGATAAAATCTTAAATCATTTTACATTCATTTTTTGTGAAACTGTATATATTTTGAAGGTATGTTTAAGCACAATTAAATTAAAACAATAGGCGTACTCCCTCCCCTGACCAGTCCGCGGTAAAATTATTATCAAACGCTGACCAGGTCGCGGCGATAAAAAGGTTGGACAGCACCGCCATAGACAATCAATATAACCCAAATCAAAATCCCACTTATACGGTCCGTGACGTCCCTAACATCCTAAATTTTGGCTCGCAACCTTCCAAAGGTTGCCCGTACCCGGTGTAAATGAACAGGTTAAACCCGGGTTCCCCCGATTAAATATGAAACCCATATCTCATACACTAAAACGGGAGGGGGATAAGTAAGCTTCACTTTAATTATTCACCATTCCGCTCACTATAATTATTCACTATTCCGTACATTGGGGCCGTTTAATTAGATCAAAATTTTATTTGCCCAACATGTGTCCCTGAGTTCTGCAACATATCTGACAAAATTCAAAGCTTTATATATTTTCAAAAGCAAATGAAACTCCCATCAACCATAAATATTACATTTACGCAGTTACGCAAATAAATAAATTTTCGGTGTCATGTCACATTATATATACGGATTAAATCTGAATTTTTATCATTTCAAATAACTATATGAGTTAATATGGTAACTAATATATGTACTAATATGGCAATATGCAACTAATTGCTATTGTTAATATTAATTTTCAATAACTAGCATTAATGTTACTAAAAATATGGTAAAAATTCGCAGTCCTTAATTTTGCGAGACTCGCGAGACGTCTCGCGCGAGACGCGAGACGAGACAGGCAATTTCTGTGCGAGACGCGAGACGAGACAAAGTGGTTGCGAGACGAGACGAGACGCGAGACGAGACAGCCCTATTTCTCGTCTCGCGCGTCTCGCGTCCATCCCTACCGGTACGAATGTCTAACAGTGAAACACGAAAATAGATCAGTAATGATCTCGGCAGCCTTCCATCAGGATAATGTTGTCCTCCTCGTCTTGTACACATAAGTGAAATTATGCATCAAAATGTTTATAAATATATTTTTGAATATAACATGCTGATTTATGGTCGTAAAAAGATCTCTCGTGGATGGATGTTTCAGCAGGATAATAATTCAAAGCATACCTCCAAAATGGCACAAAAATGTTTTTTGTACGTGCGATTCAGTGATCTGATCGCAATCTAGCTGGACACCTCTGGGAACACATCGGACGAAAAGTCGCAACGGGAAAGCAGTCTTCAAAGGTACAACGTCTTCAGGATCTTCACTCGAAATGGATGGAACTCCACCATTGTCCACCTTGCAAAGTCTTGTTAACTGCATGTTCAGACAATGCGTCTCAGTCCTCAAAACAAAAGTAAAGACAACTAAATACAAAATATTTTCTGTATTTCGTTCAGTATGTCGATTAATTTCGATGAAAATTTAGAAATACTGAATCGTCTCAAAACTTGTGCTTCCAATTTTTCAAATTCATTCATGGTAGTTTAAAATTAAGAATTTTTACACAGATTATTAGTTGCGTACCATGTAAGATGATTAAAGCTACAAATTACATCTTTAAACATTTTAATTTACATCTTTAATAAATTTCTCTAGACGTTAGGACGGAAAAAGATTTCGTCTGAAAACTTAGGCGAGCTAATGTATATAATATAAATATAATATGATAAGTTTACTCACATACTGAAGTATTTTCTTGATAAAATTTAGCGTCAGATATTGATATATACACAAAGATAGCATATTTTATAATACAGAAATTATTATATGGATTATTGCCTAATTTGCGATCACATTATTCGTTAAAAGCATACATTACTGAATTTGCAAAAAGAAAATACGGTGATATATCACATATTTTCACTCTTGATTATAAAATTCAGTACTGTGCGCCAAATAATCTCTTCAAAATGGAAATCACTCTGCGTAATACCCCATCACCACATTCCACAAATTTTTAAAAAGAGCTTATTAGCAATGCGATCGAGGTTTTCCGAATAATTTACTCGTAAATGGCGCTAAAATCGTACTTTAGCATTATTTGCAAACACTGTAACGAACAAAATGCGATGCTTCCTTCTTCAGAATGAATAACAATAACGAAATAGATTTTGCGTTAATGGAAATCGATTGCTGAAATTGCATGCATCATTTGAGATATTATGAATGTACTGAACTAATGAAGCTACGAACTAGAGACAGAGTGAGAGAGCGTATGTTATTCTGAAACTACACGTATTGATAAAAGAAGAATATAATGCTATATTTTTAGATTTGCGTATGTTCGCTTCTTTCTCGCATATTTCAGCAACAAATGTGTTCGCCTGAAAAGTAATTTGTACTTGTCAATTCGACATGTACAGTACTGAGTACTTGAGCTGTGTTTGTCGCCGAAGAACAATGCTGCTTAGTAAAGGTGTTTATAAAGCCTTTATACATTTTTGTTTAAACGAGCATTATTCTGAAATAAAAGTTATTTAAATGAAAATGCAACATAATAGAACACTAAATTACTACAATTTAATGTGGACCTCCATGAGTGTCTAGGCACATTGCCACCGTTCCATTACTCTAAGAAACACCTGGGGGTAAGGCTTTGGGCTCCATGATCATCAGACTTAACTCCCCTAGACTTTTTCGTATGGGGTTTTGTCAAATCCAAAGTGTACCGAGAGAAGGTTCGCGGCATTGAAGAATTAAAACAGCAAATTATAGCTACAATAGCTGAAATTACACCAAGAGCCTTCTAGAAGGTGTTCCGCAGTGTAATGGAGCGGTGGCAATTGCACTTAGACGCTGAGGGGGTCCACATTGAACTGTACTAATTTAGGGTTCTATTATGTTGCGTTTCATGTAAATAACTTATATAGAATATGACATAGAACATTCTGTTATGTAACAGTATAGTGCCCGTATATGCAAGAATGTATGGAGAGCTTATAAACACCCTGTACAAATTTAATAATTCATATTTTCTATATTTGTATGCATTTTTATGAACTTTCGTATAAAAACAAGACAAAATTTAGTATAAAACAAAATAAAAAACTATGCTTCTTACTATTTGCAACTATTTAGAATATGTTTCGAAGACATCTGTAATTATAAAAATGTTGCTCTTTTTATATGATAACTAGCTGAAGTACCCGTCCTTGACGGGTTAGTGAATGCAAATTTCCAAAAAGTAAGAACTTTCGTCAGCTTGTAGGAGTACACAGAATGGATGTAGTATGTTGCCAAAGTAAAGAAAGCGAAGTTATAATTTTTATGTATTGTTAAACTATTACATGTTAGAGAGTAACTAAGTAATATCATTTCATTCGCTTTAGTCGTAATTATGTGATGCGCGAACGAATATTTACGCATATTGAAATAATTTTCGCAAAATCTCAAAATCTAATGAACATTTTTGAAAAATTTGAAGCCTAGAATTTAAGTTGAGTGACAACCTATCCTGTCACCCAATTTCATTTCATTCCCTGTAGTCTTTATTTCGTGATGCTGGAAAAAAATTTCAGCATTTTAAAATAATTTTCGCAAAATCTCAAAATGTAATCAAAATATTTTAAAATTTCGACGCCTATAAATTAAGATTAGCAACTACCTATCATATCACTAAATTTCGTATCATTCGTATTAGTCGTTATTACGTGATGTTTGAAGAAATATAAACGTATTTTGAGAGAATTTTCTCAAAATCTAATAAAAATGTTTAAAAAATTGGACACCTGTAAATTATGTTGAGCAACCATCTATCATGTGACCAAATTTCATATCATTCGCTTTAGTCGTCATTACGTAATGCGGGAACAAATATTCACTCAGTTTTAAATGATTTTCGCAAAATCTCGAAATCTGATCGATTTTTTTTAATTAGATGCTAATAGTTTAAAGTGAGTGACCACCTATCATTTCAGCAAATATCATTTTTTCACCTTTGCAGTTATTACGTGATGTGTGAACACAAATTTACGCAGTTTGAAATGATTTTCGCAAAATCTCAAAATCTTGTCAATATTTTTTTTTAATTTTACGCCTATGTTTTAAGTTGAGTGAGCACCTATCACGACACCCAATTTCATATCATTCGCTTCAGGCGTTTTTACGTGATGCTCGAACACAAATTTACGCAGTTTAAAAGGATTTTCGCAAAATCTCAAAATCCAATCAAGATTTTTTAAAAATTGGACGCCTATGTTTTAAGTTGAGTGACCACCTATCATGACACCCAATTTCATATCATTCGCTTCAGTCGTTTTTACGTGATGCTTAAACATAAAAAGCGTCACGGACAGAACGACAGATTCACAGAATGACAGAATGACAGAACGACAGAATGACAGAGAGACAAATTTTTTTTTGAGGGTCGCATCGGATTCCCGGCTGCTTGAAACGGATAGAAATCGCAAAATTTTTGAATTCCAAGAAATGTACAGACAAAAGTCTCACTTTATTTATATAGATGACAGGCTTTATCGTTTGGCTATTGTAGTATTCATTTTTACAAGCACACTAAAAAGTAGATTAAGTTCTGTTTGTTTCAGATTTTTCTTAATTTACAAAAACTGCGCCCGTTGGCAACCACTACTAACAGAATATTAGATAGGTCAACCTAGAATTGAGAACGTTATGAAATAGGTCTAAATGCTCTTCAAAATAAGATTTTTAAGTAGGAAAGACAAAATGAAAAAATCACTTATTTTATTTTTTAAATGCTAACCATTTACCATACGCGCTCGTGGGGTCTTTTTCTACCACATTCTTTAACTGTACAGTCTTCTTTTGGGGTTCCCCCTGTTTGTCTCCTATTTAGATTGAGACACATTTAGAAATAAAGTCTCCAAGTGAAATATCATCGCATCATTTAACAGCCGTGGTTCATCGGATTCTGATACTATCTGATCTCATTCGATCTAATCTGAAATATTATCAAATGTGAATAACTGAAGACTGAGGCATTGTTTATTCTCACATGTCCATCCGTTAATATGTAACAAGTATTTTGATCTTAATAAATGTTCATGTTTCTCTAGTAAATTACTCCGGATAGAATTTGAAGTGCAATCATTTTCTGTCACTATTCCAAGTAGCATCCATGTATGAATATGTGTATTTTAATAGGAACTAAACAATGTTGAGTAATGTGATTAAAAACAATGTAGTGTTTCAAAAATAACGAAATGTGTAGAAAAAGTAACTATAACTTTTTCTGTTTTTTCCGCACTCAAGTTGTGTAAGAATAAAGTTTTATTACTTTATTTTTTATTTTTTCTTCACAGTGAAATGAATTTATCATGGAGAAATTTGAGCTCCTTAGTACATAGTTTTAATGTAAATCGTAAAAAAGATGCCAAGTTTCTTGGCAAAATAAATGGCCAAATTAAATCCATGTCGTCAGTATGGAAACTTATAGGGCACCTATATTACATTTTACTATACTATAACTAATGCAATCGCATAAGAAATAAAAATCATTCAAATTACTTGTCACACTAGGATTAAATATTAAAAATAGTAAAAGCATTTTTGCTTTTCATACTTTTCCCCTTGAATTCAGTTTAATAGAAATTTGTGAAGATAATAATATGAATTCTTTTATGCCATGATTTGTGAATATAAAAAAAAGAGCTTTTATGAAGCTAAGTCAGTATTCAATGACTAATTACTTATTTAAACATTGTTTTAAGAGAAATCATGATTAAACATTTTTATGTCTAAATAATTCTCTTTGTAAAAATATATTACATATGAAGCAATACTACTGTATAAATATTCTGCGGGTAAGCATATAGATAATACTTTGCGATCAAAACAATGATTGCTTTATAATATGATTAATATAATTAATATAATTAAAATTTTCTAAAATTGCTCATTTTATAATGCTAATGGTTTCAATTTAAATATTCAGAGCAAAAGCAGTTAATTTTTGTGACACTTAGTTTTCCAATATAATTTTAATCATAAATGTTTTTCACTCTATATAGTAGCTTAATTTTTTTCTCTTATATGAAGCTGGTTGAATCAAAATCATGTTTGGATGTATTGATCAAAATTTGCAGTTTGTACTGTCTAGAACCGTTCAAAAATTTATTCAAGTGTCTTAAAGTAAAAAAAAAAAAAAAAGGAAATTTGTAACTATAATTTTGCTGTTTTTGGATAGAATTATAGGTTTTATATATCAAAAACTGTGCCAGAAGGGAGGTTTTCAGATGATGGTTAAAACAATGGTTAAAACTGGTTAAAACTTGTCAACCCTGTAATGATGCAATTCTCGATACTTCAACACCAAAACTGTTGTTTATAAATCTTGCTCAAATGTAGAAGGTGATTATTAGATGGCCCCCGAAATGAAAGTTAAGGATCTTTTTTATTTAATGTAAAAATTTTTTGTTTTCTCAAGTTCTATCACTACTTGAAGTTCGTTCTATAAGTTTAAAAGCACTGTTAATGTAATTAAAACGGATCTTTGGTATTTTCATTATTTAATATTTTTTGTCTTTGCACCAAGCAGAAAGCAATATTTTGATTTTGAAAACTAAATATTTATTTGGTAGAAAATATCTCACACACAGTTATCTAAAAAATGTAAGTACTTTTAGCGTAGCCGGTTTAAAATTCTTTTTGATCGTTTATATACGAAATTCTTTTCTCTAATTGTAACGTAAAGTACACTCAGCAAAAACACATTTTGTTGGTTGATGTTTTTACGGTCGTAAATTTCGTTTGATCTACAGGTAGCATGCAAGATAAACGAAAGAATGATTGCTTACCTGTTATCACTCGTTACTGCATGCAGTCGGGCAAGAAACATCTAATCACTTAAGCATTTATAAAGTCTCCTGATTATACAAAATTATCTAAAGATAAAAAAATACATTCTAGCATTGGTTACAAATATATTAGATAACGCACAGCATAAGAAATACGTCATTGCGTATTCAGGGTTCTTTTAAGGAGTAGGAGTATTAGTGAAAAACCAAAAAAAAAAAAGCTCTCAGCGCCACCTTCCGGTGAAAAGGCCAAAAGCCCGCCAGAGAGAGCTGGATTATTATTAAAGGGAGTCTAAAATTTGCTCCCTTAATACACCTAGCTTAAATTAAATTTACTCCTCAGATTTGGAAATTGTGGCTTAGGAAGAGCTTTCGTGAGTAAACCAGCCACCATATCTTTATTGTTACAACAGCCCATCTGGATAATGCTCCGTTCATGCAATTGTCTGATGTGATGGTATTTTACATCTATGTGCTTGGTTCTGGAACTGCTCTTGCCTTACCATGCCACAGTGGTTATGTCACTGAAAATGATAGCCAGACGAAATGTGAAGGTTCCGGGTTCGGGTCCCATCGCGCGGGTGTCGATCTAACGGTCTGGTTTTTGGTAGGTTTTCTCCAGATGTAACTTGAATACGCGTTAGAACCCCTTAGGAAGTCCTCCTACCAAGGCACTCCCCAATTCTTGGCAGATAGCCCAAACGTAGCGTTGCCATTATCACACAAACAAACAAATAAAACTGGAACTGCTCTTACAGTTCTGGGTCGTGATGATGCAATATTGTCCTCAAACATGCTTTGGTGCTCAAGTCCGAGGTCTTTCAGGAGGTTTGTCAATCACAGATCTTCAGCAGTCGATTGGGCAGCAGTGATATACTCTGATTCCACCGATGACAGAGCAATGGAGTTTTGCCCCTTGGTGACTCAAGAAATGTCTTTGTTCCCCTAGAAACAAACACTTCGACTGGTTGATTTTCTATGGGTTTTATCACTTGCCCAGCCTTCGTCAGTGTAGCAAGTGAGTACTGGGTCTGCTTTGTTGTCAGTTGTGAGGTTTAGGTCTTTGGTGGTGTGCAAGTGTCTCATGACTTTTTCTACAACTTCCCAGTCTCTCTTCGTTGGTTTCTCATTCTTTCTGCTAAAGATGTTGACAGCTAACGCTATATCTGTTCCTGTTACAGTGGATATATACAATAAAGCTACTATAGCTCTTCGGTATTTGTTGTTATTTTCTAAGAGATCGCTTTCATTATATTTTTTCCCGTACGATTTCCCCATAAGAGTGTATGTGCGTTTGAAGTCTTCACTGTTAAATCTTTCTAATACATCTTCAATTTTAGCTTTCTGCCTCAACTGAAAACATCCGTCTAAGTCTCTAGGAATACTTATACTAAGTAAGTTTTTGATAGCCAAGGTTTTTTGACTTCCAAATTTTCTCCTAGCGTCTTTATTACTTTACCGATCTTCTTCTCATCGTTACTGGTAATGAGTAAATCGTCCACATAAAGTATAATCATGATATCTTCTTTGTTTTCTCTCATCGTGAAGAGACAAGGATCTGACCCACTCTGTATGAATTTGTTCTCCTTTAAAATGTCACTAATCTTCTGATTTCATGCTCTTGCAGCTTGTTAAGGCTGTAAATAACCTTTTTAATCTTGCAAAAGGTTTTCTTTTCGTCAGGTTTTATATAGCTCTCTGGCTGTTTTATGTAGATATCTTCGTTCAAGTCACTGTGCAGGAATGCTGTTTTTATGTCAACATGCTTTACATGCATTCTTTGGTAGCATGCAGCAGCGAGGAATGCTCTGACTGCTGTGTCTATGCAACAGGCGCGTAGGTTTCATCATATTCTCTTCCAAACTTCTGGCTGAATCCTTTCTTTACGAGTCTTGCTTTCTAGCGCTCAATTTCTCCAACTTTATTTAATTTTTCCTTGAAGTGTCTACATTTATCCTATCGCTTTCTTTCCTGTAGGAAGATTAACTAATTCCCAAGTCCCATTATCACTCTGGAAATTCATCTCTTGTGCTGTCGCTTTGATCCATTTGCGTTTTTATTCTTTGTTTTCCATTTTTTCGACTTCTTTCCAGCTTCTCGGTTCTACACCTTTCCGGTGGCACACCTTTTGTTGCTCTTTCGGATTTTCTGGATGGTATATTTTATTCAGTGTCTTATACTTTAAAAATTGTTCCGCATTGGGTATCTTCATCTCCGTTTTCATCTTCCTTTCACGTGTTTCCTAATTCGTACTCAATTTCTTTCTCACTTGGATCTTCTTCTTGGATTCTTTCAGGATATTTTCCTTGTCAAGAGAACTAGTATTTTCAACGAATTTGGCTAATCTTCAAATCCTCACGTCATTGTCAGCTATATAAATGCGATATCCAGTATTTCTATTATCGTAACCAACGAAAATTCCTTCGAGGGCTGTATCATCAAATTTTCCTCTTTTATTCTTGTGCACGTAAGTGAATGCTTTGCATCCAAATACCTTTAAGTGTGATAGACTCGGTTTTCTGTGGGTCCGTAGCTCATATAGAGTTTTCTTATTTGATTTCGTTGGGAGACGGTGAAGCAGAATGACATTCCCCTGCGCCAGAAGAGGGCGCTTTTGAACTCTAATCCTTTTTTTTGCCTTTCAGATGCAGCGAAGGCTTCGATGAAAACTGACGTGAAAAAGGGGTTTTCCGATGTCTTTTGTAAATGTTGTGTAGTGTAAGATGTGTTTATTTAATCCAGAAATAAATTGTATTCGTCCTTTAGACACTCACTTGATTCACTGAGATAGTAGCAGGAAACAGGAAATCAAAAGAAAAGCTACCAGGGCAGGTAGGCTAGATCTTCTTTTTTGAACTGTATTCCTTTATCTATATCACAATTAAAACATCGAAAGAAATACAGTATAACAATTGTTTCATCTGGTGCCTTAACCCTCGATTTTTCCTGCTGATTGTTTGTAATTGTTAAGTGAAAAAAAAATGACGTCCGAAGTGACGAATAAATTGAAAACACAAAGAGGTGGCTTGAGAACAAGCTTCACGAAACTGACTCCTAAAATCGACGAAGCCTTGGCAAAATTAGATGAGGAATATTTGGAAATTGCTCTCGCTCAGTTGTCAGAAAAGGAAAAACAAATAATTGAGCTCGATAAGTTAATCATAGATGAAATCGAAGACTGTAAACAAATCCCAGCCGAAGTTGAGGCAGCTCAAGAATATAGAGATAAAATCATCATGTATAAAATTAAAATTGAAAAAGTTCTAAAAAAATGCACGAATCAAGAAACAAAAAATTCTAGTTCCGATATTTCAAATACAATTATTAGCGGCCCATCCCAAAATTCAAATGTTCCAATTAAGATTAAATTACCCCAAATTAACATCGAAAAGTTTGACGGCAATCCTGAGAATTTCCAAGAATTTTGGTCTCAGTTCAAAAACGCGATACACGAAAATCAAAATCTCAATAAAATAGACACATTTACATACTTAAAAAGCTTATTAAAATCAAAAGCTCAAATCGCGATACAGGGATTATCGTTGTCAGACAAAAATTATGATATTGCTGTTAAAATTCTTGAAGACCGATATGGCAAAAAGGAAATTTTGATTAGGTCTCACATAAATAATTTATTAAATTTGTCACCTATTCGTAATGCATCAAATATAAAAGACCTGCGCGAATTGTACGATACATGTGAAATTCAAATACGTAGTTTAGAATCGCTTGGTATTGAGCTAGACAGTCATGGTAATTTACTTTTTCCTATCATAACTAAATCAATTCCTGATAGCTTAATTTTGAACTACAACCGCGAATATAAAAACGAAACAGACTCTTGGAATGTAACGCAATTCTTAGAATATTTGAAAACCGAAATCGAAATTAGAGAACGTACATTTTCGTTTCAGAAGAAGGAGTCTGATTACTTTCAGCATAATTCTAAAAATAGAAATGAAAGGGATTTAACTAGATTGGGACAAAATAATTTTTCGAAACCAAAATACGCCAAGAATCCGAGTGCTGCTGCTTTTAATGTAGTTAGTAATGAAAATAAGTGTATATTCTGTAGCGATGACCGTCATGAAAGTAATGAATGTAAATTAAGTATTTCTGATAAAAAACAAAGTCTATTACGTCAAGGAAGGTGCTTTAATTATTTACAAAAATTTCACGTTGTAAATCGATGCTTTAAGAAATCCGCATGTAATTTCTGTTTCCAAAAACATAATCAAAATATTTGCGAAAAACGTTTGGAACCAAAAGCAGAAGTTCCCCAGAGTGAAACGATCGTGTCCTCCGTTACAGGAGATAGAAATTCGAACACAGATATTTTACTTCAAACTGCAACAGTATTTGTAGAAAATAAGGTTAAACCAGCCGAAATGCGGTTATTATTAGATTTGGGGAGTCAAAGATCATTTATTGAATCGGAACTCGTTAATGAATTAAAATTAAAAATAATAGGAAAAGAAACTATAAAAATATACCCCTTTGGTTCGAAAGAACCCCAGAAAGAAATTATAAATCGCGTTCTAGTGAATTTGAGAAACGTTCGTGATCCCACGAAAAAGATACAATTAGAAGCTTTAGCTACTGACAAGATAAGCAGTGCAGTAATTTATCGGCCAGAGCGAGAAATAAAAGAACATTGTGGCATAAACAAATTTTCACTGGCAGATGAATCATCGGATCAGCTGTTTCGAAGTGGAAATGAGCATTCCCAACTCCTTGATTTCCCCCCAGTCAGAATTCTGATAGGCGCCGAACATTATTGGACTCTCGTCTCCGGTGAAATACGCAGGATACCGAATTCTTCTGTTGTTGCAATGGATAATCTTTTCGGATGGGTTTTGAGCGGTTCTTGTGATTTAGAAAATAAAATTGACACTGAGAGGAGCGCGAAAATAATGAAGGTAGTTGTAGATTCTTCGCGAGAAGAAAATTCCGATCTGATTTTACAAAATTTTTGGAAATTGGATATAATGGGCATTGAAAACGAAAAAAGGGATTTATCCAATAATGACGGAGAAGTTGTCTTAAAGGATTTTGAGAAAAATATAAAATTTCAGAACAGCAGATACAAGGTTAAACTACCGTGGAATGAGAATGCGGTTAAATTAGAAAATAATTATGAAATCGCAAAATGTCGCTTAGGAAAACTGGTCAAGAGATTTGATAGAGATAAGGAATTTTACCAGCGGTATAGGGATGTACACTCATGTCCATAAATTAAGGATAATTCAGAATCACACAGAAATTGATCTCTAAAATAAAAATTTCACCTGTGGAATGATCACACACATCTTGAAGAAGAATATGCAAATTACAGGAAACCACCAGATGGCGTGGACGGTACGTCACAATGACGAGAATGTAAGAGAGGGGTATATAAGGAACGGTGGCAAAGAAGTAAAATTGTTCACAAGCGCTGTGAAAGCCTTTCAGTGCAAAAACCGCATAGTTATGGCACAAAAGAGGCATTTGGATGATGTTTTACGTGGCAGAATTATCGGACGACTGGAATGTGGACGTACCCAGCTGGAAGTATCCGAGGAACTTGGAATCGCCCAGAGTGTCATCTCCAGGCTTTGGCAACTATTCCAAGATGATGGTAATGTGAGTAGACGTTACAGCACAGGTCGCACCCGAGTTACA
This sequence comes from Cheiracanthium punctorium, assembly GCA_038373885.1. Lineage (NCBI taxonomy): Eukaryota > Metazoa > Arthropoda > Arachnida > Araneae > Cheiracanthiidae > Cheiracanthium > Cheiracanthium punctorium. The sequence goes on from JAWZYV010004239.1 coordinate 137,043, forward strand.
ACGCCGAATGAGGACCGCTATTTGGCAGTTACTGCCAAAAGAAACAGACGGAGTACAGCATCAGACCTGTCTCGTCAGCTCTCTTCAGCTACCGGTACGACAGTTTCAAGGCAGACCGTGTACAGACGCTTAGGGCACATTGGTCTATATGCTCGTAGGCCTGTCAGATGTGTTCCACTTACCGAAACTCACTGTCGCCTGCGATTAACCTGGAGTAGAGAGCATGCATTGCGGACACCGCAACAGTGGTCTTGTGTGATGTTTTCCGACGAGTCCAGGTTTAGTTTGGAGTCTGATTCTCGCCGGACATTCATCTGGAGAGCGCCAGGTACCCGTTACCACCAAGAGAACACCATTGAAAGACACCGTTGCGGTGGTGCAGGATGGCTCGTTTGGGGAGGAATTATTCTTGGTTCCAGAACTGACCTGCATGTTCAAAGTGTAACGATGACAGGCCACATCTATCGGGATGTCATTCTGGAACAACATGTACGTTTGTTTCGGGGCGCCATGGGTGCTGAATTTGTGTTTATGGATGACAACGCCCGTCCTCACAGTGCAAACATTGTAGACGAATGCCTTCAATCGGAGGATATCACCCGTATGCATTGGCCAGCATACTCACCGGACTTGAATCCAATAGAGCATGTGTGGGATATGCTTGGCCGACGAATTGCAGCCCGTCAACCTCCTCCCACCTGTCTACCGGAACTTCGGAGTGCATTGCTTGATGAGTGGTGTAATATTCCCCAAGATCAGACTGATCATTTGATACTCAGCATGCCTAGGCGTTGTCAGGCCTGAATTGCATCGTCCGGGAGACATACTCCGTATTAACCATCCTACTAACCATGTTATACTGTTTTTTGTAAATAGGTTCTTTTTTGAAATTTGGTCAAGGGAGTAAAACTTGCAATTTTTATTAATTATGTCAAACATATAGCATCTTATTTGCTCTTTACTTTTTGTTTAATAAATAGACTTTACAAATAAGTCAAATTTGTTTTGCTTCTTTCTCTTTCTTTGCCTGAACTTCATTATCCTTAATTTATGGACATGAGTGTATTATTGAAACAGATTTGCGAGGGTATAATCGAACCTGTAGAATTTAAAGAAAAGGAGAAAATGAATATCGATAGAGAATATTATATGCCTCATCAGGCCGTTATTCGTGATGATAAAATTACAACGAAGCTAAAGTAGTTTTTGACGCCTCATCACACTCGAAAAATAAATTATCGTTAAATGATTGTTTACATTCCGGACCGAATTTGAATCCTGACTCACTAAAATTACTTATAGATTTTAGAAACAAACCAATCGCGTTAACTGCCGATATAGAGCAAGCGTTCTTACAGATATTGTTAGATGAAAATGATAGAGATGCGGTTAGGTTTTTATGGCTTGAGAATGATTATGAAAGGAATGAGAGTTTGAAACCTACCATTTTTAGAATGACTCGTGTTTTATTTGGAGCTACTCCAAGTCCTTTTTTATTGGCTGCAACTCTCAAACATCACATAAGAAAGTACGAACATAAATATCCGTTAGCATATCGTATTTTAAATTCCCAATTATACGTTGACGATTTAATTTCTGGATTAGAAAATGAAAATCAGTGTTTTGAAATTTACCGACAAATAAAAGAAATTTTACACGAAGGTGGATTTAATATGCGTAAATGGAAAAACAATTCGGGTTGTCTTCAATAAAGCTAGATCAGGCTGAAAACTGTAACGAATCTATGAGGGAAACTTCGAAAGTTTTAGGTTACCTCTGGAATTCACACGATGATACGTTAAAATTAGCATGTGAATTTCTTAAATTTAATCAAAAATTTAATCCGTTAACTAAACGATTACTTTTAAAAATTGCCTCAAAATTATATGACCCCATTGGCTTTATTACTCCCTTTACGCTGAGACAAAAAATTCTTCTTCAGGATATTTGGGATCAAAAATTTAAATGGGCTGATCCTCTACCATTTGATATAATGAAAGAATGGAACAAATGGTGTGATGAATTAGAAGATTTAAAGGAATTTGAAATACCCAGATTTTACCTCAAGGACGCTAACGAAAATGAAGATTTTGAACTTCATTGTTTCGTCGACTCGAGCAAGCGAGCCTACGGTGCAGTCCTGTATATTCGGTATACAGATTATAACGGACAGTTTCGGACATCGTTAATTTGCTCCAAATCCAGAGTTGCACCACTTCAAAAATTAACTCTTCCAAGACTTGAATTGCTATCAGCTGTAGTTGGAAGTCGACTATGTGAGTACGTAAGAAACAGCCTTTCAAATATAACAAATGCACGAATTAGATTCTGGACAGATTCGATGATTGTGCTTCATTGGATTCGTGGAAATTCTAAGAAACTGAAAACGTTTGTCCAAAATCGTGTGAGTGAGATTTGTTCAAGGACTGATGCTTCATTTTGGTCGCACTGCCCTGGAGATCAAAATCCAGCTGATGTGCTGACTCGAGGCGAATCTTTACGAAATCTGCTTGATAAAGAACTGTGGTGGAAAGGACCAAAGTGGTTGAGAGAAAGTGAAGATTATTGGCCAAAAGAAAGCCAAGAAATTCCGGACATTGGAAATTGTGACGAAGTGAATGAGTCAACCGCTTGCACTATAAATGTCGAGACCGAAAAAATTATTGACATTGAAAAATTTGGGCACTTAACGAAACTCTTACGCATCACTGCCTGGGTAAAAAGATTTATCTTTAACCTTAAGAATAAAGAAAACAGAAGATCTGGAACTCTTAGTAGCGAAGAGTTACAGTCAGCAGAAGAATACTGGATAAGAAAAACTCAAGAAGAAAACTTCGGGGAAGAATTGGAAGCCCTAACGTGCGGGAGTGAAATATCTCCAAATTCCAAATTGAAAATTTTTTCCGTTGGGTTAGATGAAAACAATATTATTCGCCTTCGAAGCCGACTTCAGTATGCTGATATTACTCATAACGAAGCGTACCCGATGTTGTTACCCGACAGAAGTCACCTTACCAATCTCGTGATTCGCCGCAGCCATTTGCGGTTAGGGCATGCAGGAATTGCGGACACCTTAACACACGTTAGAGAAAAATTTTGGATCCTAAAAGGACGACAGCGAATCAAGAGCATTGTGTTCAACTGCAGTCTTTGCAAAAAATTTCGAGTGAAGCCTTTTACCCAAGACGAAGCTCCTCTTCCCCCAGATCGTATTAAGCAGACTCATCCATTTGAAGTAACGGGTATCGATTATGCTGGTCCCCTTTACGTAAAAAGTACAGACGGAACAAAAAAAGCCTACATTCTGCTTTTTACGTGTGCCGTCACCAGAGCTGTCCATCTTGAGCTCACCGAAGATCTGAAAACCAAAACATTCTTACTCGCGTTTAGAAAATTTGTATCCAGAAGAGGACTATGCAGAAAAGTATACTCGGACAACGCGAGTACATTCAAAAGAGCTAAAACCGAAATAAATTTTCTGTGGAAACTTTTGAAGGAAGAAGAAATCCAGAACTACTTTGCAAATAAAAACGTCGAGTGGAATTTTATCGTAGAGAGAGCAGCATGGTGGGGAGAATTTTGGGAAAGACTTATAAGATCCACAAAAAATTGCCTAAGAAGAATACTAGGAAAATCATCTCTGACGTTTCCAGAACTAGAGACTATAGTCATAGAAGTTGAGGCTATTATAAATTCCAGACCTTTGACATTTGTCTACAGTGAGTTCGAGGAACCTGAGCCACTTACTCCTGGACACTTCCTCATAGGTAGAAGACTTGTTGCTCTCCCTCCACACTCATCGGTAGCGCCAACCTTCACCAAGTCTGATCTAAAGGGTAGGTGGAAACATAAAAGCGCCATTTTGGAAAGAATATGGAGGAAATGGCAATCATCGTATTTGTTAGAACTGAGATCTGCCCACCAGTCAATGCGGTCCAAATCAAATGTTGAACCGACGAAAAATTCGACTGTCTTAGTGTATGACGAAAAGCTTCCTCGACTTATGTGGAAGATGGGTATAGTCATCAGTGTTCATCCCGGACGTGATGGAAAGACTCGTGCATGCACTATCAAACTTCCCAATGGAACTATACTGAAACGACCCATTCAACTTTTGTATCCTGTTGAACTTAATGTAGATGGAAAAGGACCTAGTGACTGTTTGTCCAAAGGTCCTTTGGGGCCGGAGGATGAAGCAGAATGACTTTCCCCTGCGCCAGAAGAGGGCGCTTTTGAACTCTAATCCTTTTTTTTTTGCCTTTCAGATGCAGCGAAGGCTTCGATGAAAACTGACGTGAAAAAGGGGTTTTCCCATGTCTTTTGTAAATGTTGTGTAGTGTAAGATGTGTTTATTTAATCCAGAAATAAATTGTGTTCGTCCTTTAGACACTCACTTGATTCACTGAGATAGTAGCAGGAAACAGGAAATCAAAAGAAAAGCTACCAGGGCAGGTAGGCTAGATCTTGTTTTTTGAACTGTATTCCTTTATCTATATCACAATTAAAACATCGAAAGAAATACAGTATAACAATTGTTTCAGACGGTTCTGCATTTATACTGCTGTGCTGAGGGCTTGAAACCAGAATTTCTGGGATAAACCGGTTTCAAGTAACATGCTTCTGGTCATTACCGAAAGTGTTCCGTTCTTTCTTTCAGCAACTCAATTTTGAGGTGGTGAATACTGAACTATGGATGGTTAATGCCTTGTTCATTGTAATATTCTTTGATTTCATGTTTTCATATTCCCCTTTTATTGCTTCAATTTTTCGTCCGAATTTGCTTTTCTTCATGATAACATATTCCTTTAACTTTTAGAACACTTCACTCTTCCGTGGCATTAAATAGATTGCGAAACGACTGTAATCGTCGATGAATGTAGCAAAATATGTTTTTTCTTCAACAGTTGGAGTTTGAATAGGGCCACAAACATCTGAGTGTATGAGTTCTAGAGGTTTTCGAGCCTTGTTTGTTTGTTAGTTTGGCTTTTACGCAAGTTTCGGAAATCTTTTCATGTAAGCAGTTTTCAATTTTAATAGCGCTCGATAAATCTTCGGAAATTAAACGCTCTATAGAATAGTAATTTCATCTTTTCTACTCATTTAATCTGAATGATGGTTTTTATGAAGTCTAGGGTCAACTCTTCTTCCGGTCTGGCTTCCAAGGCTGTAATTAACCCCTTATAGTGAGTAGTAGGGGAGCCCAATGTGTTTTTGGGGATTTACTCGTGCGCGGCAGATGAACATAGGGGGGGGTAGCTTGCATCATGTTGAGTACCTCCACCATATATAAGCCCTGTATGTAGGGCCGTGCGTCTAGCGGAGCTCATCAGATTAGTAAAAAAAAAAAAATTGATCGTCAGAAATACTGAAGCGCGTCAGATTAAGATAAGGTGGGTTAATTACTAGCTAAAAAGTGTAGATTCAGAAAATCTGACGATTTGAGTGTAACGTAAGGGAGTGAGAGGGTTACAAGGTTGCAAAAAAATAACGTTGTCTTGACATTCTCGAGCGCGGTTGAATTTTTTTATTTTGAAGGAAATAATGCAAGAATCACGAAAAAAATATAACCTGTCGATTTCCACGAGCCGAAGTAATAAAAATACGAGCCAAAGCAATAAAAATACGAACCAAAGCAATAAAAATACGAACCAAAGCAATAAAAATCGTCAATGAAGATTACAGCGTGCAAAGACAGTTCGATCAAATATAACGAGCACGCTCTTCGAGTTAGTGTAGATGACAAGGAGTTCTACATCTCTGGTCCTCAATAAAAAAGAACAGCAAATTTTCAGAAAGAATTAAGAAATATCAAATTCAAAGAAGCTTTTGTCAAGTTTTTAATTCATCATTGAGCTGATCAGGAGATGGCTACTATTATTAGTAACGAAACAATTTATCTTAATCATGATATGTGTTATGTATATTCAGTTACCGATAATAAAGTTACCTGAACAATCGACCATGAACTCTCATGATCATGAAGAAGCAGATACAAAAATTGTATTTTTGGCAAGTCAAATTAAAGAAGATTCCACAGTTACAATCAGAACTCGAGACACAGATATTGCTGTCATCATGTTGGTCAATATGGGACATCTCCAAGCATCGGTTAAAATATGGATGGATCTTGGAGTTAACAATGTACGCTGTTATATTGACGTATATGCTCTCTATGCTAAGCTCGGCCCAATAATTTCGCGAGCGCTACCAGCTCTATACGCGCTAACAGGATGCGATTACAATCTGGCACTTTACAGAGGAAGGAAAAGAATAAACCCTCAGCAAATTTTTATCGGTTCAAATGTTTTTCGGAAGTTATTTGTAGATCTAGGCTCAGAGGATCATAATACAGAAGATTCTTTTGATATTTTACAATCTTCTATGTGTCACTTGTATGGCTAGAAAAAATTAGCTGATGTCAACCTAGCAAGAGTAGAAATCTTTCATAAGACCTACAATGTGTCAGATACGTCGCAGCACTTCTCATTGAAAGTCCGTAATTACGATGCTTGATGCTTGCCTCCTTGCCAATCTGAGATACGGCAGCACTTATTGCGAACGAAGTATACTGCGTGCTTGTGGAGGGATGTACACAATAAAACTATCATTAACATGTCATAAACAGATTACGGGTGGACAAATGTCGATGGACAATTTGAAATGACTTGGTTTGTTGGCAATCAGTTAGCTGATGCATACGAAGATGTTGTCATAACACCAGTTATTGACGAAACTTCACATTTAGGCATATTTCATTTTAATACTTTGATAGCGTGTTATTCATGAAATCAATAAAATTGTGTTAACGGTTATAACGATTTCTTATTACAGATACGAAAACTGCAGACAAAATTGGAAATCCAATTGAATTATTAGATTTGATAGGTATGATAATTCTTCGGATGACGACGAAGATTGAAACAAATTTTTTCAACAGATGTGTTTTATTTTTATATTATTTTCTAAAAAAATTAAAGTCTAAATATTTAAATAATTTTACGTGCTTTTGTTCGTAACATTTTATGGTTATTGAAAAAGAAGTCATAATTTTTTTCTAGCCGTCAGATTAATGATACCTCTCAAAATAATCGTCAGATTTTAGGCTACCATGACTGGAACATCAAGTTAAACCTTCTGTATAAAAATCTGACACGCTCGAGTATTTCAATATGGCGATTTTTGTTTTTTGCATTTTACAAGATTCGCTACGAGCTTGCTTCACTTCCGAAACGCCAGTCTTTTGAATGGGAGAGTTTTTAGGGTTCACTTAATAATAATAATTGTATTCCCTCTGAATATCTGACGCGCTCGAAAAAATAATTTTTTTTTCTATTTTCTACCCTTCCGGATGCCACCCCCCCACCACGCAAGTCTACAGATGAACATACCTTTGGTATCAAAGACACGCTGGGGCATTTAAATTATCAATATCTGACGCGCTTAAGTATCTCCATGTAACTGGTTTTTTTTTACAATCTTTGAAGGTCTGTATACGCTTCCCCCACCACTGAAAGGAAACATTATAGAACTTTTTATTCTTCTTATTATATAAACTACAAAATCTAATAGGTTCTCACGACGCTCTAGTAAATCCCCAATTAGCATCATATGGGCTCCCCTACTATAGGTGGGACTGAGCACAATAGCAAAGGTGAGATGTGAGAGTCCTTTATGTTTTCCCCGATATCACAGAGCTTATCAGTCAGCTCGAGCATATGAACATAATATCATTCATATGCTCACCTTCTTTAAGTTTACTGCTATATAATTGTGAGCAGAAAGAGATTTCTGGAGAGATTTATCTTTCATGAATTTGCTTAAGTGGATCCCATGTGGCTTTTGCAGTCGTTTGATATTTTACGTGCATTATTTCGTTGTCTTCAATACACAAATGATGAATGCACGCGTTTTTTGATCGTGCTACTGCCATTCTGCTGCTTTTCGTATAGGAGGCGCTTCCAGAATGAGATCACAAAGCTCTTCCTTCATTAGAAGTATCTCCATTTTAAATTTCTATATGGCATAACTGTTCGCGTTCTATTTCCCTATTGTTACATTATCGTTAAGAGACATCATTTTTATTTTTCAGAGTTTATCAATATAGTTATTTAATTAATGTATTTGTCCGAAGACCTTCAGTATCATAATATGTCGTCCCAGCAAACACACACAGGTTCTCTGAACGTCTATTAACGTTTAGAAGACGTTTTCTGAACGTCTTCTGAACTTTAATAGACGTTTAGAGAACCTCTGTGTGTTTGCTGGGGTAACTTTAGTTTCATGTACAGGTAGCATGCAAGATAAACAAAAGAATGATTGCTTACCTTTGATCACACGTTAGTCCAGGCAGTCGGACAAGAAACATCTTAATCACTTAACATTTTTTATATATCTTGATTATACAAAATTAACTAAAGATTAAAAAAATATATATAACATTGGTTACAAATATATTAGACAACACGCAGCATAAAAAAATACTTCATTGCGTACTGAGGGTTCTTTCAAGGAGTGGGAGTGTTGGTGAAAAATTAAAACAAACTCCCATCGCCACCTTCCGGTGAAAAGGCCAAAAGCACGGCAGAGAGAGCTGAATAATTATGAAAAAGAGTCTAACATATTACTTTTCCTACATTTAATTCATTTAACTATTACATGCAAAGTAATAGAAAATTTGATGCATTAAGTTACTCGAAAATGACTTTTTTCGGTTTTCGATGAGCAGCTAAAGACAGCTCTCACGAATAAATGCTATATATGCAGGTTATTTGTAAATTAGCATAGCATCAAATTACATTTTCTAAGAATTAATATCTTCAACGCTTATACAGATCAATATAATATCTTTAACAATGGATAATATCTATGAAATGCTTTAAAATACTTCACAACTCTCTTTAGGAAGGACATTTTTTAGATAATTCAAATTGAAATAAATATTTCTAAAATATTTATTCTGTTTATTCTTCTCTTTTACCCTTTTTCCAACCCTTTTAGGAAGAGAGCGAATGCTCTTCTTTGTTTTATTTCAGGTTCAGTTAAGTTAGCGAGGTGAAATAACATTGAGGTAAATCCCGTGGGAGTCCGAAATCGAGACAGGGAAATAATTTAACTCCACTTCCTGTCGGTAACGAGACAAAAGAATCATTGAAACTTTGTTTCAGATTAGACTATGTTTTATCATCATCATCATCGCTATCCAACAGAGTGGGTAATCGTAAAAAGTTTAAAAGCAAGAGAATGGCAAAATATTTTAAATCGATGTTAAGGCACAATCAGCTTCCGTGTAGCTAGATAACCTGAAGTACAATCGATAGAAACTTTATTTATTAAAACTGAGACTATCAATATTATTTTACTTTAGAGCAATATGAAAAACTTATAAAGGTCATTAACAAATGTATCTTTTGGAAAAGGATAGAAAGCTGTAAATTACTAAAAAAGCCCTACTTTACTTCCACAACATTTACCTTTTTAACAATGAAATACTGATGCATTTATTTGAAATTTAATTTATTCGAATCACAGCTACACAAGAAACGTTTTTAGTAAAAATTATCAAAAATTAAAATTTAGCGAGCAGATTTGAGGTTCTATTTTATGTTTTACTTCACATTTTAGCTTTCACTTATAAAGTGCAGCTAAATATTGTAATGATTTATTCAGGACATAAAATGTATGATTAGTGTGTCCATATTTAAATACTGATCACCTAAAAAATTGTATAGATCTGGAAATTGGTTACTTTCGTGAAGGCTTTTTCTTTTCAACTATTCCTATCTAGGGATGAAAAAATAATATTTTATTAGGACAGAAGCTGCAAAATAACTAAACGAATAAGTGTATGTGTGCATCTCAGGAGAAGTTATAATTCACATTCTATTTCATTGTCGTAAATTGTAGAACCTGTTAAGCGAGTATTGAGAATACATCAATTCCGATAAAAATATTTCTTCAAGGGAATGCAGAAGTCAGTATCCGAACGGGCAGGATTTTCGCCGTGGGCTAAGTTATGATATAACAGTATGCCTTGTCACTGTGTAACGTGTCTGCAGGCAGTTTAAATGTTGTTTATACAAATAAACAAGAAGTCACATCATAGACAGAAATCCATCTTCTATTTATTCTGTTCTTGTAAGATTTTTCTTCTATTTGTATAGGTGTAGAAACATTGCCTGTAAAACATGGAAACCAAAGAAAGTTTGGGCGGATGAGAGTACGGTGAACCACACAAGACAATGGACACTAAGATGCATCGAAAATTTTTATTTTCCGAAATTGAAATGAGAGGGATTTCTGAAAAGTGGTCACTTGGGTTTATAATAATTTGTGAGTTTTCCCTGATTTTTAGTTCGACCCTAAGATGGCTCGACAAAATATAAGAGATTGTAGTTTTAGCATATATTCCAGGTCTTCCAGCTACTTTCATACTAATTATTTATTTATTTTTAATTACCAGACTCTACCGTTATATTATAGTGATTTGGAGCATTTAAATATATTGAAATTGTAGAAACTGCTCCTAGAGTATAAAAAAAAGTTAGTAATTATGCTATTTCTAACATACCCCCCCTCAACCTTACTGCAACGAGTTACCTCTCAAACATCTTTCAAGTGACCTGTACAGAAAACTACTGATCCGACCACAATTAAGGCTGGAGCTCATGGTGCGGGCAACGGTCGTCACCCCAGGGTGTGGGGGGAGTTTTTTATTGGCCAATTTGCACTTGCAGAGTATTGTAATCGAAATATTTATGGGATTTTAATGACCAGTTAGGATACAGCGACAAAAGCTAACCCGTGAAAACTCAAAAGAACGCCCCCACACAATGGAAAGACTTTTCTCCGCCGTCCTTGATAAGGGACGGGATAATACATTGAATTACCATTGGATATCAGGACAACGCCCGCACATAAGATCCAGCCTTTACGGGACCAATAGGGAAGATTTTAGCTAACTGTAAAAAGAAACACAAAAAATAACAGAGTTATCAAGGCATCCCAGCAAACACAGCCGTATCGGGTTAGGGATGGGCCGTCATCGGCAGTACCGTTTCGATGTCGGCATTGGCATAATGGTAATTGGGACAGTGTCGGTTCTGTGCTGGCAAAACGATTTGGCGTAGGCAAATAAAAGTTGATTTCGGGCATGCAACGGTCCGATAGCGGCTAGCCTTTTAGGGTTAACATGTGATTTTGGCGATGTACTGCACCAAACGTCAAAACCGATATCGGTCCAGAAGTGTAATTTCTAAACTGAACGGTATAAAGCCAGCACAAGCAGCACATATATATTGTTATAATAATTCTTTTTAATTTATGATTTCAATACTTACTATTTACAATGTTTTGAGTACGTTGGATTCAAGTGCCTCCTTCACATGCGAAAAAAAGGAGGGAAAGGGGGCTATCATTCTATCTGGTTAATTTACCTGAGGTCCTGTCCAGCGTTCTGGTCTACCGCGCATCTGTCAATCTACAGTTTAGATGTTGGTGATTTTCTCCAGATGTATTGAATATGCGTTAGATAAGTTAACCAGTTTTTTATGACTTAGTATTGAAGGGGTTTCTAAGCGCCCACCCCCACCCCTCAATTGGGGCAGTTTCTGTCTAGTTATTCACAACTCTGAAATAATTATATGACTATAATTTTCATTTTATATAAAGTGATAGTTGTTAAGTACTTCTAATTTAAAAATAATAATAAAATTAATTAATTAATTAATTAAAAATAAAATACATACAATGCATAACATTAAACGCTGCATTTTAAAATTTCACAAAAGGAGCCCACCATGGCCGAGTGGATAAGACACCGAATATGGTTGAAGTCATTGGCGGATCCAGAGCCCCCCCCCAGACGAATGAAGTTTACACTATAGAGCATTGACTTGTTTTGTAAATTCAAGTCATTCTATAAGAGAATGTAACAAAAATTGTCTTGCGCACCCTCCAGAATTTTTTTTTCTGGATCCGCCGCTGGTTCAAGTGTGAAGGTCCAGGGTTCAGGTCTACCGAGCATCTGTCAATTTACAGTTTGGATGTTGGGTGATTTTCTCCAGATGTAATGTGAATATGAGTTATATAAATTAACCAGATTTTTGAACATAGAATTGAGGACAAATCACCGTTGTATCCCCAATTCTGGAACAAAAATTGGGGATATTTTATAAATTTTATATAAATTCAAAACATTATCTAATATTTATAAAATGAAGGAAATATGGGAATTTTTATAAAATTAGGGAACAAATAATTATTATAATTACTGTTCAACCCCAATTTTATTGCTTATTAATTGTTTTATATATTGGAACAAACGCTAGAAGCCTTCTTCCGCTCAGAGCACCGACGCCCTAAGGCTTAACTCCTGTGTTTTTGCCTTACAAAAAACACAAAACAACAAAACTTTCTGAAATTAAATTAGATTAAAATAGTAGAAAAAATACCTTTTCATTAGTATTTCCATAAAAATAAAAAATATCAGTATAATTTATAGTTAAGGAATTTTTTTTATAATACATTAGCTGCTGGTGTTAAAAAAATAATAATAATAAAATTAAATAAATAAATAAAAGTTTTAATTCACTATACTGAATAATTATAAATTGAAAAAAATAATAATAGTTTCATTTTAAAATTATCACTATGAATAATTAATTTAATAGCATTTATTTGAACAACTTGTTTGTCATGTTTCTGTTCAAATAAAATAATAGTAAAAATTACGCCAAAATCATGTTTTGCTACAGCATTGTAAAATGCTGTTACAAATTAAATAAAATTTAATGCTCTTATCTCCTTAAAAATGAATAAAAGTAACCATTTTTTGCTGATTATAGTACTTTATCTTTCTAAAAATTAATTGATTAATTCATTGCAGATATTGAAGTATAAACTATTTTGCAGTAGAATAACACTAATTTGTTTTATTTTTTTCCACGTGATCTAATTTAAAGTGAATAATTTAAAAGCTAAAATCCCTGGGACTTTCTTTTCCAACTACCCCGTCCCGTGTCCGCGTACACATAACATGTTGCACAGGCGCAGTGGGGGGGGGTGAGGGGGGACGAGTGCATTCCTAAGAGCTTTCCACCCCTTGTAGGAACCACAGTATTACGCAGGAAGACGAAATGGACCTTTCCCTATTATATCGGTCCCTATTCATGGTCAATCGAAGAGCGGAAGTTGGTGGTTTGTTTTTTTTTTTCGTTTGCTTGTCCATTCCATTCCAAGGCTGTAACAGAAATCATCTCGCAACGTAAACTTTTCAGTAACGTGGATTTTGAGCTTTCTCAGAGCAATGAAGATGGGAGATTGCTGTATTTTTCTCTGGATAAATTGCGATTTTTTTTTTCTTAGACTAAATGGCACTGACTGCAGCTAGACAAAAATTTTAAAATAGTCTGAATGTGGTTAGTGCTTTTTAGTTTTAAATAGGCTAAGTTCTTACGTCAGTTAGATCGGACTTTGCTGTAGTTTTCTCTGGATAAACTGTGATTTTTTTCTAAAGACTAACTGGTATTAACCTCAACTAGACAAAAGTTTTAAAGTTGTCTAAATGTGGTTAGTGCTTTTTGGTTTTCATTTTGCTAAGTTCTCAAGACAGCTAAAAAGGGGTAAGTTGATTTTTAAGTATATATTAAGAATTTGTATTTTTTCTTAGCTAGATTTTTTTATGTTATCTCAGGGACTACTAAAATAAGATGTAGTTCAAAACTGCTAATTATTTCTAAATAATGCGAAAATGAAATTTATAATTCAACTAAGCAAACTTGGAAACTATTAATAAACAAGCAGGACGGTATTTTTAATAAATAACTTACATACTTCATTGAAAAATGTGTCTATTTACTTAAGTACTTAATTTCATATTACTCAAAACAACAGAAAAAAATAAGTATATTCTGTTATAGAAAGTTCCTTTCTTCTACTAAAGGATAATCCTATGAAAATTCAGTAATATATAAAATATTTACTTAAAGTAAGTATCTTCTAATAATAAACATGGTTTTATTAATACTTATTAGTTTCATATATATAGTTTAGCACTAATCAACCTATTAAAAATAATTATTATTATTATATAAATTACTTTACATCACTGGGGCTAATTTTGAAATATACAAAATACTTAGTTATTAAGTATAAACAAAATAATTTGTTTGTATATGAAAATGTTTAATTATTTTGAAGAGAAAACGTTTTTATGAAATTAACCGTTTATTTGTAGAATCAGCCAATATTTTAATTTCTTTTAACGTATGTTGTTTACATTCTTCTCTAAAACAATATATATAAAATCAAAAGTCAACTTTATTTTGTATTATGACATAACTTAACAAAAAAATAAATTAAAACATTTTTTAAAAAAGCATGTTGTATAACTTTAATATATTTTTTCTCTCTTTTTTTAGCATTGCATGAATGTTTATTTATAATCTTTGGTTCTAGAAAATTATAAATTTTCTTGGCTTCTAAAAAATTTTTGGAAGAGAAAAAGGAACATTGTATAGTTGAGCCTAATATGTTGTTTAAAAAATGTATATGGTCTGATAAACATATAGTAACACGTTTAAAAAAAGTAAACCATTGGTTGATGCATAAAAAAATAATAGGGTTAATTTTAAAAAGAGCTTTCCTTCTTAAATTCATCAAATATTTTCTTAAAAACAAAATAATTTGCCAATTAGGTATTTTTAATAAATTTAGTCCTAGTGGTGTAAAGTCATTTATATAATAATAATTATTATTTCTTTAATTTGTTGATTAATACTTTAGAGAACTAACTACGGAGCTAATTAGGGTATTTTGGGAATCAATAAGGTGCTGGCCGGTTTTCGATATTTTGTCGTTGCCGATACCACACCAAAAACGTAATGGTTTTGGTTCAAAAGTGGCACAGGGCTGGGCCGACGCCGTTATCGTTTTTGCCGACACCGAACCAGAACCACCCCATCCTTTCGGCCCGACACACGCCCAGGCGGACGCAATTTTGTCGTTTTCGGTACCGCGTGAGCGATGTCGCCCCGGCACATTCTGCGCCGGCATGCCAGTGTCGGCCCAAAACTTATCCGATAGGGCTGTGTTTGCTGGGATCTCTATTTACGCTCCATGTACAGTAAATTTCGACATAAAAGGATTGAGTACCGATAAGCGTTACCTTTTCGACATTTGCAAAGAAGTTTCAATAGCATATTGTGACCTGTCGTTGGCACACAGAGACCCATGTAAATTGTAACACACAACGTTGAACAGAGTTCTGGATATATATGCCACCAATCATGGGGATACTTGGCGATCATGGGGACTCTACCCAACTTTGTGATGAAAGTGTAGGCGCCATCACGGTTCAACAGAAAGAAAAATTCATCCTGTCCTGAAGATGTTAGAAACATTTATCATATTGTGTCGTCGTGTAGGTGCCTTGACGAAACAACTAAAGCCATCATCAATTCGATTCTTCGCAGAAATGCATTTTTCGGATACCCGAAAAATGTTTTGTTGCTATGCTGACAGATACCAAAATTATTTCTGAAGCTGAGCTTGGAGAAAAGTTTAGAAATCACGGACAAGGACAAATCGAAACCTGGACTATCAATCTAGACGCTGAAGATTAGATGGATTTATGAACTTCAAAGATCACCGAGCCACCTTTGATGACAATTTTTACAGAAGAGCCGGTAGAACAGTTTATCTTTTGCGGATACATTTTGGAAGAAGCAAGTGTTGTTGACATTCCATGCCTTACTACAGCAAGGGAAAAGCATGTGAAGATTGTTACGGAGGTAACCAAAGGCGGATCCAGGGGGAGAGTGCAGTGGGCGAGCGCTCCCTCCGAGAAAAATATATTTACGCTAGATAAATGGGGCTGTCACCAATATTAAGTGAGCTTTACCCTAGATAAAACGAGTATTCACGATTTGCGCCCCCTCAATAAAATTTTCTGAATCCATTATTGGAGGCCACCGCCGCACATTAATGATTTGAGGCTCGAAACTGGCAAATTCGAGCGAAATTGCAATCTCGGGAACTCATGACGGCTTACAGAACCATAAGTAGCTATGTAACTTCTACTAAAGACTTGTGTTAGCTCAATTGGTTTTTGTAATGGACAAGGTGGTCAGAATGAAAACATCCCTACTCTGAGCTCTCTATTCATCGAACTACTCGGCGCCAATGCTTCAAAATTCTCCAACATACACAGTAAAAAAATTCAGAAACGTAACATACTTATAGCGGAAAGGTTTCCGAAAGTATAACGTAACCTACCGATGCTCTACTCGAACTCACGATTTCGGAAACATAACCCATATTTCGGAGTAAAGTATTTACAGGGGAAAGGAAATCTTTATTTGGGACTTCGCGCGCATGCGCCAAATGCCAAGAGACAGAGGGATAAGAGTGAACGCGTCTTCACTAATAGCACAGATGGTCACAAAAGAGTCGCTGTGACGTCACAGAGGGTCACAATTGTCTCAGGACTGTCATATTCTAACTTCTTGCACAGCCCGATTATGACCAACAGGGGCCCCGGGCATTGATGAATTTGGGGGGGGGGTCCCCATCTATAAAATTTGTTTTCTTTTTCATAATATTTTGACATATAAAATAATATTTCAGAACAACATTTGAAACTGGGGGCCCTGGGCAAAGTCCCGATTTGCCCATGCCCGATTTGTCCCGATTTGCCCAATAAGGGTCTGGTAACTTGTGAGTGATGTAACTTCACTGTGTGTGGTCACTGTGAAGTTTATTTGTGACCAGTCACAAGGTGACGCCGCCGGATGAATACTTAAATAAAACAGCACATTCTCTCCTGAAAATAATTTATGTGGAAGAAAAAGGATTTAAGATTTTTAATTTATATTTATTAATTATGGTATTTTCTCTAAATTTACAAAATTAATTTACTTTAAAAAATTTTAAGTTTCCAAAACAATCCGTACCACAACAGCAGTTACTTTACTTTTAAAGCAAATTCCGGCACGAGAATCGCAGCGTCGCGGTAAAGTGCTGTCTTCGGTTCGATTCTGATCGCTGCTCCTGTCAGCTCCTTCCGTTAGTTTGGTGATGCCATCTAGTTGATGTTACTTGAAACGCTTCATCTAGTGCATGTTACTTTTTCTGAGAAACTCAGAAAGGTAATTCGTTAATTCGGTAACCTTTCCGAAATACACGGAAAGGTTACTCAATATTTTACCAAAATATACAGAAACGTTACCCATCTTTTCAGAAACCTTACCTAAAATGCAGAAAAATAGGTAAATATGTTTCCGACATATGCAGAAACATTTCTAAATACTATTGTTCGGAAACGTTTCCGCAATTTTAAACTACAAGAGCTGCCCCATTTTTTGGGGTAACGTTTCCGAATTTTTTTTTTACCGTGTACTAGTCAAGACACTTGGAAGCGGATTACGCAAAAAAAATTTCTTCCATAAACACCGATAGATGGCGCTGTACAACAGAAAATATGCTGAAAAGGGACAATCACAAAAGAAAAACACATGTGATATGGAATTTTTGGTTTTTAATTTTCTTTGCTGATATGAAAAAAAAGGAATGTGTAGAAGCTTGAACGGTCATCTTAAGTGCAATTTCGCAATGTAAGCAAAAAATTTGCATAAACCCTTGATTTGCAGCTACTGTTTTGGGCATAAAAGGGGATAAAACTGGGAAAATGCCATCCTTATCCGCAGAGTGCGAATTGACGGGGGGGGGGATTCCGGGGATTGTCCCTGGCTGAAGAATGTAATATCCCTGGCTAGAGAAATATTAATGGATCCCTGCCGGGGATACTATTTATCGCCTGCTGAAGAAATGTTAAAATTAGTCTCTGTCCTTACAAATTCAACAGTACCTAACGATTTTAAGTATTGAAAATAGAAATTATTTTATTTACTAGACAAAGGAGCAAGTTACAACCCTTTGAATTCGATATATACATGCCTGATGCCACTTCTCATTCTGCTACAAATTAAGACTGTGAAATAAACGAACAAGGGCTGTTCCACCGCGAGCTGAATTTGAGGGTGGACGTAGAATCGAGATAGGCAAGATTATATGTGCACAGGAAATCGGGGTTGACTTTTGTTTGAATTTAAGTCCCTTCCCAGACATGTTGACGACTGCATTTTTCATGCAATACTTGACATGACAATATGTGAGTGGAGCATTTTACGCCTTCCCTCCATTTTTTTCTTTTTCAAATGTCCCCTCCAGAAGAATGTTTTCTTTCAAATGTCCCCCGCCCCCCTGGAGAAGATGTTCAATTCGCGCCCTGCTTATCCGTGATGTGATGACTGCCACGCTACCAGAACGCGCTTTGATTATAAAGTTGTTTTATAAAAACAGCGTAAATGCTGCAGCTGTTTCCAGAGTTTCGTGGACTTAAGACTTTACACAAGTGATCATTATTCCCAAAAGTTTTCAGGAGAATGATCGCTCGGAACAAGAAAACGGGGCATCTCACAGTTCAGCCTAGAAGAGGACGCAAATCGACTGGTTCAGATATCATTGAAGATGTTGCCACCGCTATTGTGGAACAATCAATGGATAACGTTGAAGGCGGTAGTAGTGCACGTGCAGTGTCAGGACACTTGGGTGTTCATTACAGTACAGTGCGGAACGTACTGAGAAAAATTTTGCATTTTTTCCATACAAAATTCGTTACAATCAACAGTAACTGGCCGTCGACGGGGGGGGGCGACTGACCTTTGCATTGATATTCGATGCATCCTGGCCATGGCAGATTCTGTGGAGTGATGAAGCGTATTTCCATCTAAGTGGAACAATCAACACCCATTATTATCGCATTTGGGACACGGAAAACCCTTCTACCTTCCAAGAGACTTTACTTGACTCACCGAAAGGTACAGGGTGGTGCTGACTCACAACCGTATTCACACTTTTCTTTTATTGAATAGGCTACTGGCCTTTTAACATTCACTTATTGGGCAGGCGGTAACAAAACATGCTCGAAAATTTTGTTGTGTCCCAAATGCAACAGCGATATTGTCTTGATTCAATTACCTTTATGCAAGATGATGAGATTCACACATTAGACTTTGTGTACAGTAGTTGTTTCGGCAACATTTTACTGTTGATTAAATAATTAGTCGTACGTTTCCGATAGCCTGGCTGTCCCGTTCTCCAGACCTTAATTCGTATGATTTTTGGCTGTGGGGATATTTAAAAAAATTCGTGTTTATCGAGGACGGCAGGTAATCTTGGCAGATTCGAAAGACTGTATCTCTCTGCATCTGAGAAGCATGTCAATCGACTAATTAACGATCTGCAGTTGAATGAACTGTCCACAGACTGCGTATTTTGTCTTGAACAAGAGAACCGTATTGAGCAGCATTCCCTGCATCGATAAGGTCCTTGTGATATGAATGTTTGGTACGTTGGAATAAAATGTGTTACAAATACGTATTTTGTGCCTTTTCAGAATATTTTATGTTATACAGCGCCATCTATCGGTGTTTTGGGAATTAATTTTGTTTTAGCGTAATCCGTTTCCTCATGTCTTGAATAGTATGTTATACAATTTTGGAGCCTTCACGCCAAGTAGTTCGATGTATAGAGATCTAATAGTAGGAGTGTTTTAATTCTGACCACCTTGTATTTACATACTTCAGATCCCTATAAAATAAAACGTTTATGCCATCGATAATTTTTAAAAATTGAAATAATTAGTGCATTAGAAAACCTAAAATATTCACTATATAATTACGATTTCACACGGTATGCCTTGCCACCGTAGGGTCAAGCTAAAATTCAGGGAAAATTCACACAGTAGTATGGTCTCAACTGGCCACTTTTCCGCAACCTCCCCGTCCATTCCGATTTTTTTTTTATCTGGCATTTTCGCAAAAATTACAATTTCCCATGCTCTGTCGGGCTTCCTTACGGACGAGTTAAAATTATGGAAAATTTTACACAGTATTATGGCCGGAAAATGCATCCCCCTTATTTCGATTCAAAGAAAAAATTGGATGCACCCTTGCGCACTCTCTCGTTCTAGTAAAATATCCTTCAAAGTAGTAGTGACAAGAGAATTGTTTATTTAACTGATACATTCTGCTTGTCGTCCACTACAGCTCCAATTTACCTATTATTCTTGGCTTCAATCTATATCTATTTGCATGATTGCAATGCGCTACAGAAAACTTCAGTTTTTAATAGGAAAATGTGCCAACTTGTAACTGAGATGCGCTTCTGAGTTGTTTGATTTGATAAATATGGCCGATTATCTATCTACACGAGAGATCTAGGCAGGGAGGGGTGCCCTCCGTAGTGAACTTTCTAAGGGGTCCTAACCTGTATTTACGCGAAGTTTTGGAGAAAACCACGGACAATTCCGAACGGTTAGGTTGACTGACGAGACCTGGGTTTGAGCCAGGCACCTTCCCCGTCTTACAGTTGACATCTCTATGCTCTCGGCCAGTGGTCCGGCCTTCTGAGTTGTAGATGTATCTACGTGTCTGGATGAACACTGTACAGGTGTTAGTATATATATAATAGTCGAAGAAGTTTCTAACTGTAATGTGAAAGAATTTTAACCTTACATTTTACTCAAAGAAATGGAATCTTTAATTACTACAGAAGTCGAAGACTTGATTGGTATCTTTGGATTATTAATTCCCAATTATAATGTTGAAATTTTATTTTCAAAATCTAAACAGCAATTTACTTTGCGTACAGTATAGTATATATGCTTTAAATTGTTAACATTAAATTCATTAAAATTGTGTCAAGATTAAATTATACGTAAAAACTATTTATTAGAAGGGGTATAAATTCTCTTTAAAGATGACAATACGCTGTATTTTTCGATAAAATGTACTCAAACATGTGTTAAATATTAATTAAGTAAATGTGTATTCTTAATGAATCCACTAATATTAATTATGTAATTAAATACGCTCACATTAGTTCCACTTCTGTATCCTTTCAGATCACATTCATTATCTTTAAATGCACATTTTTTAAATATTTTGCAGTCAGCTTAATAATTTTGGTGGCAGTTTAATTAACATTCATGGTATTATACGCGTTTTATGTTAAATATCTCTTTCTCCAGTGAAAGTGTTTCTTTATCTCCTGCTTTAAAATAACTTTTTAATCACATGAAACATCGACGATTAATACACTTACGCCATGTTCGACCAAAATGTATTTATATGTAAGAACCGTTAAAGTGAAGTTGAACAAAAGAATGTGCTTTTGTCAGCAGAAATGTCAGCTAGGTTTAAGGTAGCAGCCCGGGGTTTTCTTTGAATTATTCTTAAATAACTTCATCGAAGCTATTCATATCTTTTTTAAGTTTAATGACTTCTTTTTTAAAATATGACTTTAATCCAAATAGCATAGTCCACGAAGTTGTTTTAAACTGTGATTTGAAAATTATAGTTTGTTTTCTCTCCACGAATAATGTAAATTTATTTTGTTTGATAAGAAGATTTATTCCACTATGATTAACCGTCAGCAGAAAAATGACAATAAGATAGTAGGAAAGTGCATCGACTACCTAGAAAAATAATAATTTTGAATTACCAGTGGATTTATTTTTAAAAGTTCTATCCATAGTATCCTAATAAAAGTATATTTATAATACTGAATATTAAAACTGGAAATAAAATTAATATAAATCTGATCGTTGTATGCTACCACCATAAAAAATATAACTGAATTTTTATTTTCTCAGATTATGGTATATTGTTTCAGGAAATGATTGTTATTTTGGTAAATCGTTTATTAGTGTTTAAAAAAGGCCGCAGCATCTTTTTCATACAATTTTCCCACCCGTTTTAAAATTTGGCAGCACGCTCTATTGCTGAACTTTCTAAAAATTTTTTGAGAGCCATCAGGTTACCATCTATTCCATTATATTATAAAGAAAGCATATAATTACTAAGTTAGTATCAAAATTAAATAGTTCTTTTAAAAATATTTTATTTGTTCGAAGTATCAGTTTAAGGAGTCGTCGAAGCTTACACATCATAAGTAATTGATACTGTTTTCTAAGTTATACAAATTCAGTCAAACCTCGTTATGAGGTCACCCATGAGGAGCGTAGAGAACCTTAAAAGCAGAGTGACCATATATGCGAGCAATCATCTATTTTAACTCTAAGTTACAGTTTTTTCAAGTAATTTATATGCATAAGAAAAAAAAACTATGTTGTGTGTTATATTATTTTTTAAATTAAATATTAATATGGTAATCAAAAACAAACAATAATACAGTGGAATCTGCTAAAGTGACCACCTTGGTAAAGAGACCAATTGTCTAAAGTGAACACTTTTGTGAAATTTCATTGTAACTCAAAAAAAAAAAATGTATGGGGAAAATATCCTCTAAAGTGACCACCTGCGAAAACTGTATAGTGACCAGATAATCTGCCAAATTTAAGTTTTTTAACCTGTCAAATGTGACCACTTTCCACTATAAACTGCCTCTTAAATATAAAACACATTCAGATAATATAGAATGCAATATCCCTTTTCAGTTGTTTAACACAAGATTTGATCTCAACACTGCTTCTCTCTTCAGTAACACTTGTACTCAATAGATGAACTAAAAAAAAATAGATAAATAAATTAAAAAGGAAAACTTGTTTAAGTCTAGATTCTTTTATATTTCTGTTGATGCTAAAATTGATTCAGCGTGGTTTCCGGTAAGAGGTGTGTGGGATGCAGTTAATCACACATTTACAATTACTTTTGATGAAGTTAATCACACATTTATGAGTACTTCTGATTTCCCTTTACCTATTCTAAATGTAATACTCTTGCCATTTTAAATCTCCCATCTGCCAATAATTCTATTTAACTGTTTCTTAATTTACTTTGGTTTTATCCTTTGTAAAGCATTTTGTTGGCGTCTGTAGTCTGTGAATATATTTAATTTTCTTCCTTTCCCACAGGATTACAATAATTTTGTCTATCCTACAAAAACTACATTCTGATCACCCCTGTGGCGAGTCACATTTAAATGTTGCAGAACATGTATAAAGCCTAACATTTCTTTTCATTTTTTCAACTTGGCGATTTATTTGGCGACCGGCCCTTTTAGAACTTTGCTGTTACGGCACAGTATGTTATCTAAACAATGTGTTCTTGATGTTCACTAGTGAAAATTGTATCATGAACTATATTTGTGGAAACATGAAAACAACCCAAACATTCAAACTGTACTTTAGTAATATGTCAAGCTGCAAAATGGAAATTTATTTTTTTTATTCATATTTATTATTTTTTATTATTCATTGTGACCAACAAGTGTTAAAATACATAGTGAAACGTAAGTATAAGGAAGTCGCACACAATTTGTATGCAATGTGCATTTTAATGTTTCAGTATTTTACTCCCTACATTCCTCTATTTTGTTCATGGATATTTATTGATTTTGAGATCTTGTTATAAATAAACTGTAGAGTGTTTGTGCAAGTGTTATTTGAATTTTAAGCATAAATAAATTTATTAAAGTGCTACCTTTGTAAGGTGACCATCTGTATAAGGTGACCAGTTTTGTCGTTCCCGAGGGTGGTCACATTAGGCAGGTTCCACTATAATAATTGATGCATAAGATACTTACTGAAATTATAAACATTAATTAAGCTTTTAAAATATTAATTTATTTATGATTGACTTCTCTCCCTTTTAGATATTCTTACTGCTATATTTTTATGATTACTAACAATTTTAAAATTCTCCTCTGAAGCCTCCATTCTATTACCGTTTTGCATTTGCATCCATGTTACTCGTAAATATAAACAGTTGCAAGAGAGCCCTAAACAAAAATCAAGTTACTAAAAAATGTGAAACAACTACAGAATTCCTATTCAGTCAGCCGGGACTTCTCAAAAATGACCATATATGCAGGGTGACCTTACAAGCGAGTCACCATATAACTAACGTGACCGCCGCTAATTTGATGCAGTTGGTTATTTTTTAACAGTGAAATAAAAACAGAAGTAATGCAATACAGTATCCTATTTTTTTTTCTTGAATAAAATGTTCATGTTTTCATTTCAAGAACATTTAACAGTCATAGTGCGCTTAGTACCTAAATATTTGATTTTCAATACTCAAAACGTCCTCAAAAATTGAGAACATTTGGTCACCATATATATAACGAGCTTCATAGATTTTGGCGGGTGTAGAGCTGATAATTTGTTCCACAGGTTTTCAAAAAAGAAATTTTATGCGTTACGGCCCATGGGCGCAGATCATTTAAAGTGCGCTGTTGTTTAATTGTTGCATTCGATTAAGCTCAAATTCTATATGTATATAATTGGTCAGTGTCGTCACACAACCTGTATATATTTTGGTATGTGTAAATTTTTATACAGGGGTACAGAAAATAATTCTTACGATAACGTGTTCGGAACGAACGAACATGTGTTTGGAACGTCGAAAACAATTACTCCATTTTTTTTCCTTTTCCATCATTTTCTAAGATATAATAATTATGAAAAAATTACTGAAGTGGGGCAACTCCTTCGTCGGTATTAGCAAATTTTTATTTGTATGGCAACACTGGCGATATGGGTAGAAAATGTCTTGTTGTCACATTAATATTTCCAGAGACTGTAGATTATTACTTTTTAAAGGAAGCGTGATAACAGCGTCCATAACATATTAAAAATTAAGTAAAATACGTATAGAACTTTGGCATTATCAAATTATTTAAATAGTAAGGAACGTAATCATATTCAACAACGTTGGCATTTTCTTTCTCTGTACCTGTTTACTGGTAACAGTGATTGCGTAATCTTGTTTGAACGAGGAAATGAAATGACACAGCAAAACAGTGAGTTTTTTTTTTTTTATCTGCTCTATTAAGGGAAAATAATCTCAGTCAGGAATTTCCGTTACATTCTGCAAAACTGCTAGCATAAAAGTTCTATTACTTCAGAATAAATAATGGTTCTGGAATCAGTAAATGTTAGATAACAGTAAAAGACGTTTCATATCAGCAAACATTTTGAAACAAATAGTATGCGCCATCCCAAATATGAGCGCAATATTCCCCAACTTCTATATTTCATTTTTAGTCTTCACACATAATCGTATAATGGAAACATGATCTATTTCACTGTTCAGAAATTCAAAAAAAAAAAAAAAAAAAAAAAAAAAAAAAAAAACAAGAAAGAAAGAGAGAGAGAAAGAATGAACAAAAATCCGTGTAAAACACTGAGCCTCACACACTCGCTCTAATTTTTTTCATGATTTCCCAGAAAACATGTGAAATACTGATAGTTTCCAATTTTTTAAATTTTAGAGCAAGCAACAGTTTTCAAAACATAAATTTCATTTTAGACGAGAAAAATCCAAATATTTGCAAGATGCTTTCAATACAGTTGCACAGATTGAAGTGATCTCAGAGATAGCATTTTCCACTACGTGGACTTTTCTTTCTTTAGAAACGCGCAGTTCTCAGAGCCGAATTCGATTGCACTTAGCAGAGATTGTATCAACCGTTTTCAATACAGTTACTTGGAAAACTCTGAATCAGTCTTATTCTAATATTTTGATTTTGTTTTTGCATTTGAATTCAGTTTCGGAAATGAAAACATTCCTTTTTACTTTATTTATCAGCAAAAATTGCCCTTTGGAACAGATTGCTTTTCAGAATCAGGAAACGTGATTATTCCATACTAACCATTAAACAACGCTCCCCATTATAATTTTCTATAATACATGCAGAATATTAATTAAACTAAGAAATAAATATTTGCTTTTATATTTTGAAATATGTGTCCGCACAACTCAGACGTTGCAACGCATCAACATTTTAGTTTTTACTAAACTAAGAAAAAAGCATTAAACCAGTGTTTAATATTACTTAAAAAAATGAACAACAAAAATATTAATAAATAACACAATCCTGATTAGTACTTGATAACAATATTTAAATTTTCTCTTAACTTATAATTTTGTATTAATTTTGTATTTTCAGTGACACTATGATATAAATAAAATTTATTTATTGTTAAGAAAACGAATTTCAGAGATATAAAGAAAAGTATCTTATTTAGCAAAATTCCTTTTAATTCTTGAAGTCTAGGAAACGTAGAAAACGATCCAAGAAAATACTTTAACTTTTTGTAGAAAGCAAGAACTGTTGATCTATATTTACATGAAATAAGCAGAGATATTTTTTACCTGATTTGCCTTTTCACAAGAGGAAATTTCCCATGGAAAAACCTTTGCTAAATGTTTTCGCTTACAAACAGTATAAATTATGCAAAAATTTTCATAAACATCTTTTATTATTAGGCTAAATGATTTCAAAACTGTTAATTAAACAATTCTAAATAATATAAGCGTAAAAAAACACTTTGCCCACACTGATTTAAAAGGATGCAGAAAGTACTGATGCACAAGTAATTTTTAACCTAAATTCTTAAATGCATTTGAGTAATATTGTAGTAATTATTTAAAAAGCAAAACAAAATTAGAAACTTGTTTTCCTTTGAGGTATATTTTTTATTTGAACTAAAAGGTCTTTTGTTGATGTAGGAATAAAAAATCACTAAAGAAATATTCGTTTCTTTTAAGTGTAAAATGCTTTGTAATAAGTAAAATGGTCTTTAAAATTCCATTAAAAATTACTTATCAAATGCAAAAAAATGACCAATATTTTTTAATAACACCAGGTAAAACGATGCATTTTTAATTTTAGACGCAAAATCCTTAATTAGTAACAATACTTCATTTTTAAAATTAATTTTTTATACGCCATGTTCATTAGAAAAGTTTCTTGTTTAAATCACACGCACTGAAAAAAAAACG
The DNA here is from genome assembly GCA_038373885.1 of Cheiracanthium punctorium. Taxonomy (NCBI): domain Eukaryota; kingdom Metazoa; phylum Arthropoda; class Arachnida; order Araneae; family Cheiracanthiidae; genus Cheiracanthium; species Cheiracanthium punctorium. The sequence continues at coordinate 163,850 of JAWZYV010004239.1, forward strand.
ATATTTTTCAAACAAAATTATAGTTTTTTCTTCACCGCGCACAGAACCATTTACTGCTTTCAGTTCACCATTAATGTTTGCCAAATGCCTACTTCCCAGCATCTTAGTACGGAGTACTTGTAGTAAATTGCTAGACTGAACGGTATAAGAAATATGAATTTTCTAAAAATAAATTTCAGTAATAAAGTAAAGGATAAGTAACAAAATTTTACTGGAAATATTATTTTTTTCAAATCATCAATCAATGATTTAAGGAGAGATGCAATTTAATAAATGTGTGTTTTGATACTCAATAAATGGACTTCCCCAACAAGAATCATTCTTTAAGGCACATATTGTGATACAGACTGTTCTAAAACGCACAGGTATAAACTCATTAAACCAAATAAACAGTCCACAGAAAGAATTTTCTATATTATTCCGAACTTTGTTATGAAACACCAGTACAAACTCTTTATTTAGGCAATTATAAGATATATATATATATATGTCAAGGGCATAGCCAGAAATTTTTCATGGGGGGGGGGTTGGGGTTACGACTACTGCAACTCACATATATGCATACATGTGTGTGATAAGCGAGTGAAGAATATGCATTTTGTATGGCAAAAAATTCTTCATGGGGTGTTATGACCCCCCCTAACCCCACCTTGGATACGCCCCTGAATGTATGTATATTATAAGCAAAAAGATAGCTGCAAAATGATAAACCCCTACAGGAAAATTGAAAAACAAAACAGACCATATCAGCATATACAGAGGGCCAAGCAGATTGAAAATCGAAGTACCATGATCTGTAATTAAAACAGGGGACATTCTCTGGGACATTCATCAGAGTTAATACCCAGAATGTTATACTTAGAATAAAAAAAAAGTAGGATTTCAGTTATGTGGCATATTAAAAGAAATATTCTCTCCACACATATGGACCCGATCCTACTATAAAAAAACCTGGGAATGAAAGCACGATGTAGAATAGATGTACAAATGTTGCCAAAATCTAGAAGTGAAATACCGGTGTTGCCAGAATATGACAGGGTAATAGTAAAATTTACATTATAAAAGTGATGCCAGAAACTGTGAGATTGAGTAACATTTGATATTATTAACAAACAGAAATATTAATGATACGAAGTTTAATAAAATGAATAATACTTAATTTTAGTTGGTATAGCTAATTAAAGTTAAATAAAACTATAAGCGAGAGTATAAAACTGTATTGGAAATACGTATTAGCTAAATATATACAGATATATATTTCCTAGAAAATTAAAACGAATATTGACATAGAATATTTAAAAACTAAAAATAGACTGTATTCTATGTAATTTTCACTGAATAGGAACCTTTTTTTTCTCGCTTTCTGAATATATACATGCATGCATATACACATCAACAGCTTTTTGTTTTACTCTTTCTTTTTTATTTAAATATTTCCCTAAATGTGTATGCAGATGCACACACCCAGAGCAATATGTTTTATGTTTTACTTTTTTTTATTATTGAGTTATATAATGTGAAAACCTTCCTCTTTCCGACTCATCCATCCAATTACAACCTTAAAACCAAACACTTTCCAACCCCCTGCAATTTAAAAAAGATAATACACATTACCTGCAATGATTGTATGCAATGGATTTTAGAAACTTAGAAACTAGAAAGAATAGTTATATTGTCTAGCAGACAAAAATAGACATTTAATATTGGGGGGGGGGGGATCTTCCGAACATAGAAACTTGATTCTACACCAATGATTAAAGATGATATTGCGGAATAATGATTTATGTAAGTGTATGTGTTAAGATTAAAAATGAGTGAAGCTATTTACATTAAAGTTAAAATCATTTCTCTTATCATATATATTGAAACTTAGGATATTGCTAGGAGAGATAGAAAGACTTAAATCTAAAAAACAACAAAATTACTAAGCATATGATTTTTAATTAATTCTAAATCAAAAGCATATTTTATTGTTAAGATAACGTTATTATTGTTATTAGTTTTTATAAGTATGATATAATCTATATATCTTTTAATAATATGTTTATTATTGTAATATTTTTTCATTGTAATATAAGTAAAGATCTGCCATGTAACTTGATGCGGAACCACCTTGGAGTATACAATGATTTTTTAAATATATTTTATTTTCATGTATAATATAATTATCATATGTAATATATTTAGACTGGCATTTGAAATAATTCAGATCAACGTTGGAAGGCAGGATTATATTGTTAGCACTATTTTCAAATGATTCAGTGATCCATAGCAATAACACTGTATAATTTCAGTTGGCTAGCATTTTCGGGAAAAGGTGCTCAGTCGAGTGCTGTTTCTGAAAATTTTTTGAAAAATTTTTGATCTTGATTTTTTTTTTTTTCGTTATAGGTAAGTGTGATGTAGATCATCATGTACGTTTTATTTTGATAATAAATTTCATTTTCCAATTCGAAATTTAAGTTTTCTACCATTTTTAAAATAGAACTTTGACTTTGGCCTTTGCCTGTGGCGACTATATCACTCTGTCGTATGTTCACCAAAAGAAAGCTTCTTTGTGCACCAGTTAATAGACGACCAGTGTCTGACTGTCTTTCTACTTGCAATCGCAAACGCTGCACCCGAATACCCAAACCAAAAGTCAAAGTTTTTGCTGCACTTTCAGTCTCCTTGCCACATTCTGATTTCCGGCGCCGTGCATGCACGCTTTGTGCTGTCATCACTATAAGAATTATGCTAGCAGATTAATCGAGACAGTTCAGCAGTTAGCAGCGGAGTGTAGTGGTGTGTGCTTCTACAGTAAGCCAATCAGACTGCCTTGCAGCCACGATCGTCCTCGTGCCATGGTCTTGATGAAGCGTCTCCTGCCTCTTCTTGTCCCCGCCTTCCAGATAGTTTCTTCCGTGGAGTTTTCCAGACCAAGGAGAAAGGAAGCTGCATTACTGTCCAGCATCGGAATAAAACACATCCGGCTGCATAAGTATCGTATGAATCTAAAGTTCTTCATGTTCAATTGTTGTGTCAAGTTCTAGTTATGTGTTTCACGTGAAAATGTTAACAATAAAATTTAGTTGTGTTTGTTAAAACTTGTCATCTTTTTTTTTTTTTTTTTTTTTTTTTTTTTTTTTTTAGTCGAGAACAGATCAAAAGACAATACTCTTTTCTCGTCCCCATCATTTGGAGACTTTTGGGTGTGTCTGGATTGCCTCGAATGCCGGCATTACGATTGTATTGACTCCAGTACTAGGGCGAAAAAGTTTGCTGAAAACACTTTTGAGAGTCTTAAGGTACTTCAGATGTTCGGGAAGATTACAACGAGCTGATAGAGCTCACAACAGTTGTTTTGGTCAAAGAACATAGAAAAATTCATTGGTGTTGCACGGGACCAATACATAATGCTCGATGGATGAAAAAACTGCTGTATGCTATGAGCAATTTTCTCTTTAGGAGTAATTCAGAAGCATTAAAGCTAACCAAAAGAGAAGAAAAACAAATCGTTCGATTTGTTAGTTTTCGTGCACTCATATATACAAAGATTTGGATACAAGCACCTTTGACAGCAGATGCACGGTTAATGACTTGCAACTTTGGAAGAGGTAAAAATCGTACGAAGCCATTGATTCTGATATCGGTGAAGCAGCAGGGGTGTCCTAGAACGTCACCTGTGGTACTTGTCTGATAAGCTATTTGTGTTTACCTTGTTTTCTTTCAAGATATCTTATGGCGATAAAATGACCATTGTTTAAAGAATAGATATTGACATCTGTTCCCGTTTAGTACGAGGTGACACGTCCAGACTATCCACGGAAGCCAGAGTAGAAGCCTCTGCCTTCCAAAGAGAGTGACAATGGTGATTACCTTCGAGGGAAAAGTTACATAAGAAATTTGCGTGTGGTTAACAAACGACACTGCGGAGAGGAGTGTAAAATTATTTGAAGATTACAATATGATACTTACTCAGAACGAGGAATAAAAACAAATTTTAATTCATATCGTTGAACAGAACAGAAATATTGTTCATCCTGTTGAATCATTCCGTAGTGAAACATTCAAAACGTGCTAACGAACTTAATTTTAGGTTGAGAAAAAATAACTGTAATTAATATCATTGTAAATCTTGCTTTTTTTAATAATATTTTTGAATAAAAATAACTTACTTTTGATTCATAGTTTACGTTTTCTACCGAATATTTTGACTAGTTCTTTTTAAGAATTTTTTCATAAAATTCAGATATTTCAACGGTGATAGTTGATGATAGGATCGAATGATAGTTGTAATAAAACAAGGGGGTGGCGTAACTTGTAATTGAAATTATTTTTCGCCATATAAGCATGGACCACCCTTATATTTATATACACACACATACATACAGAGAGGGAGAGAGAGAGAGAAATCATATAAAAACAAATTTCCTCCCAAATTCTAATTGTCTATAAGTTCCCTCCAAAATTCTATAGGGATATAACAGCTTCCGTTTTCAAACAAAGAACTTGTCTCGTGATCCACTATTAATAAAAAGGCTATATCTCCCATCATTCTAACGTCTCACAGTCAACACACCCTTAAGAATGTCCTGGGTTCATGAGAAGTGAGAATTTTAATAGCCCATAAATGCACCTTGTATGAGCGATTATATTAACTTATAAATTATGTGACCCTAGGTAATAAAAATGTAAGCCCTGTAGAGAGAGCGGATTTTTCGTGACACATCTCTTGCTATAGAGGTCTGCATTATATCCTACTAAAATAAAATATGTATGCATAAACAAGTAATATTTGTTTATTATATTACGACAGCGTACAACAACAAGGTTCGGGGCTGCCCCAGTATCCTGTCCAAGATTACTGTGATGTTCCGGTCAGACGAGCAGCAGCCGATCGGTTATATCTCAATCTAAAGCCCCGCCACGATTACATTCTGTAACTAATGTATAACGCACACACACACACACACACACACATATATATATATTATATAAAATACATACACATTTTTCTTTTTGTTGTAAATTTTCAATAGCAGTTCCTACTGTCATATACATTGCATTTACATTACACACGCCCATGCACGTGTTTGGAAGCTTTTTTGTTTTTTAAAGATTGAAGCATATCATTTGGTATAACTACTTCAAAAGTGTAAGGTTCTATAATATGAGTATTTCAAGAAGTGTAAGGGTCTATGGTATAAATATTTCAAGTAGTGTAAGATTCTATTACAAGAGAAATAATATAATCACTCATTCTGAAAATACCACTAATCGCACATTATTTTATATATAACACTAAGCAGGCAATAACTGCGTGATTAAAGTTACATTTGAATCACGCTTTGAGCGTTAAATTTATGACCGGGCTTATGTGAACTGTTTCAGTTGTGATTTCCTTACAACACTTCTGCGCAATTATGGGAAGTGTTAGAGCAATCAAAACGTAGTGAGATCATTTCTAATGCTCAGTTTCGAAACTAACTGGTATGAATAATGTATTTCTGTCTATTGCTGATACTATTAAACGTTATTTATCTTTTTTGAAGCAATTCTTTATGTTTTGCTATTTAAAGTATAACTAAAATGCAAAACTTTTCATAACAATTGTAAATTTAAATAAAATATTCAACGTACAGTAAAATGTGGATAAATTGCTTCAATAATATTCGCTTTGCGGATTATCTGACTTTCTTTTTCTTTCGAGGTGATAACTTATAATCTTATAATTATTTTAAAAGAAAAGAAAATACACTTATAAAGTCATTATTTTGGCACTTCGGGAATATAGATTTTAAGTATAATCTGCCGTTGAAGCGTTTTTAAAATGAGCTTTAAAAATATGACAAATAGACTATAATTACTGGAATGAAATTGAAAAATATGAAATATAAAACCGAAAGTTTTAATTTATAATTATTGAAAACTTCAACTGAAACGATAGTTTGGTATTTAAATTTTATAAATAACTATTACATAAGCTAGCGATCAAGATTTATCTAACATAAAACACACACACACACAAAAACCTACTGAATATGGGTTCTGGTGTAAATGTTTTTATCCAGTGCCTCCTTATGGTTACTGACGGTACTCTGCAAACTGTCGACTGCATGCAATGCTAATCAAAATACTTTTTATGTTGATTTGCGGATGGATTATCTGCAAATTTCTACAAAGCGCAATTACCGTGTCACCCAATTCCGCGAATAATTACTGTTATATCTATGCTCTGAAAATGAGATGAAAAAGTGTTAGACACCCTAAAGAAATCGTAGTTTTTATGCAAAATTTTTCACTTATCAGTTAAAGTTATTAATATGAATCATCACAAAAACACTGTTGAAATAAAAAATTTACAGGAAAATATGAAATATACATGAATGGTAAGCAAATTAATTATTAAAAATGTTTATCGAAACATGAAGACTTTATTTTTAATGGTATGGAAGTAATCAAATTTCTTGTACTGCAGTATATTAGTAGAATTTTTACACTACAATTTAGAACAATGTGCCTTTACATAGAATGAGCAATCTGCTTTTTTATGCTCCAAAGAGCATATATTAATTTTGTGAGCATTATAAAAATTACAACATTTGTTCGTAGTATAACACTTGGAACGTCAACGAGACAGTGTTTCTTTCTGAGAAATAGTCATACAAAACATTTTCAAAACAATGGTGTCAACCTGCATTGTCGTACTGACTTTAATTCAAGGCAGAGGGGGAAATCACTTTCCTCGGTAAATTAATAGCCTGCAGGTTTCACGGACTTCAATTGAACAGATCGACGTCCGTAGGGAATTGAGGAAACACATTTTAATTAGAATTAGTCTGGCTTTACAGGTTTACGTGCAAATAATGCTCTTATATACAGGTGCAAGGGATGTTAGTGCTGATAGCAAACAAGAACAAACCATTAAAAAGTTTACTTTCAAAATCCGTTTTAATGTTAAAAACTGTTGCAGTTTACCGTTTATTCAATTATTCATTTATTATACAGGATATACCACAATTCCCTCCAGGGTTTGGAAGGCTTACAAAAATATATATATTACCAATACAGCAACAAATTTGCTTTTATTGGAGAAATAATTATTACAAGTTTTTTTTCCACAAAAGTCCAATATGTGGACCTTTCGTGACAGCGACGGATTAAGGCAGTTAGTGCGTTGGTGGGGGCGGTTAGTCAGAAGATTGATGACTTTTAAAGAAGTAAAATAGGATCTTTTACATTAATTTCTTTTTTCTCAATTGAGGTTGTCACCCCCTACTCCCCCATATATTCCGTCCTTGATTCGCGATACTGATAATTCAACAAAGTAACTGCCCTCCCCTTCCCCCACCTCCGACAAAGCTGCATTAATCCTTCCCTGTCACAAAAGGTTCACATATTGGATTTTTGTGAAATAAAACTTGTAACGTTTCTTTTTCCAATATAATGAAATGTGTTGCTGTATTGGTAATATATATTTTTTATAAGCCTTCCAAACCCGGGGGGAGGGGGAATTGTGATATGCCCTGTATGTACATTGTGATAATCATATTAATACACAGTGAAGATTTCGAGAAAACATACTTTAAATTTATTCTACGTATTATTTAATCTTTTCCTAATAGATTTTTATCAATTAATCTTAGTTCAGATGTAGCAGATATCGAACATATATGGAGCTGTATTAGAGTAACATGATTGCATTACTAACTACAATTTCACTTAATTTTACAATTTTGGTTATAATAAAAGTAAGTTCGGAAAATACCTGAAATGTTGATTCGATTATCGGGGAATATTAAAATATATGTATATTATTTCAACTTATGGAAGAAGAATAGAAGGTGTCCGAAAAGTCCTTCACACATTTCAAAAATTCACAGAAAAACAAAAAATTGTTGTATGAATATATGGTTCGTACAATATTGCTTCTCAGAATAAGACTTTATTTTTCCATCTGAAAACAAATTACTTCCAAAATGCGTTCATAGGTGGCGCTGCATCTAGAGTTTTCAGCAATGAGAGCCAATGGGGATATTTCGTGAATTTCAAATAGGCATTTTGAGTCAAAATCCATAACTACATTTCAGAGAAAGTTTTGTAGAATGTTTAACGGTGTTCTTCGAAAAAATCATGTGATTTTGGTACATAAGTACAAATAAACTAATTATGCCAGACACTTCAAAATTTTGAAACTGTCTCTTTACAAGCTGTACTACATACTGAAATAAACGATAAATCTGTATTAGTTTCAAAACTTTTAGAAAAAAATAACTAAAAATCGGAAATTTTCGCAAAACGTGTCACCCTTCGAAAAATCTTGCAGCTAAGATCAATGTTTAAGAATTTTTTCTGAAAATTTCACAAAAGCCACAGCTTTTTCGCTTTTTGCAGTGTGTAAAGTAGCTTTTGAAGAACCATCTAGATTTTTTTGGAGACCACGGTGCTATTTGTTTATTTCAATTTGTGTACCGAGACTAAAAATAGAGGTTTTTTTTTCTTCGACATACAACCTTAAGAAAAACCTTCGGAGTCGTAACAGCATTTTGGCCTGCCATGAAAAGATTTTCGAGACTGGAAGCGTTTTAGTCAGGGAAAGAAGTGGTCGGCCAGGAAGATCGGATAAGACTGTACTAGACATTCGGGAAGCTTATTGTGAAGGTAACGTGCCACCTATGAACACAATTTGGAAGTATTTTTTTTTTTTTTTTTTTTTTTACGATGTCAAAAAAATTTCGTCAGCCTTCGAAGTATTGTTGTGCAAACCGCATGTTCATACGATAACTTGTTGTTTTCCTGATTTTTTTAAATGCGTAAAGGACTTTTCGGACCCCCTGTATTTTTAAGTTGTTCAATGTAATTTTATATCAATAATATAAACCAAAATTTAAAAGAAAAGGAAAAAAAAAAAACGAGAAAGGTCGGGAAAATAATCTCGTCTTTCATCTTTTTTTTTTCAATTTTTTATTTAATATAACTGAAACTTTTGGAGTAAGCATATTTGTGGTGCACAGAATTAAAGGAAAGTTCAGCTTTTAGAAAACGCGTTTAAAGATTATTATTTGAAAGACTAAATAAATTTACTTCATTGTAAAAAGAATATCGGTATTTTAATAAAAAATAATCCTTCAAACCACTGCTTAGGCTTTAGCTAGATCTTTCGAAACCACTAGCTATTCTGTAGCTTTACCTTTTCCAATTCAATAAATCAGCTAATTAAGTCTTAATAGCCGTAGGAACATTTTTTAAAGACGGTGGGTAATAAAATTAATTTTAACGCAACAATACTTTTATAAAATATTTTTTGTCAAAAGAGCCATTTGTTGCAGTGTTGTTGCTGTTTATTGTTTTAGCTAGACCTCTTAATATTAAATAATTCATAAATATCTTAAGTGTGACACATTTGCATAAAAATATAGGCTAGAAATTTTGCACTCAGAAATACTTTATTACCGTGAATGGATTGGTGGCCAAAACTGTAGAATTATGTTTACAAAAATATGTTTGAAATATTTCTGAGCCGTTTTGTCAATCTGAGCCAATCTGAGAAGTAATCCCGTACTATTTCTATTTTTAAATTCTCTAGTATCTACTTTCTGTATGCACAAAAGTGCAGTCTGCAAAGAGGAAGAATCATGAATCCCAGCATTGCAATTTTGAAAGTATGATTTTGTTTTTAGAACAGCCCATGAAGATTATAAAATATATACAGATATATACAGTAGGCCAAATATTTTGTGGAACTATGATATGATCTTTTCAAAATAACGCTTTCATATTAAATACATATTAACACTTACTAGTATTTTCAATGATTATGTTTGTTGCTTTGAACACCAAAGATTTTTTTTTCTTTTTCGAAAAAAGAAAAAAAAATGGATACTAAGTTCCTAATAGCAGTTGGAATTGGTGCATGCACCACCTATACTGTCACAAAATTATAACAGAGAAAACATGCGTCTCCCGTGCACTTCATACATGTAGCCTACTAAAATCCTCTAGTTCCTCTTAAATAAAAACCTAACGTAAAGAGTAAAACCTATTTCCTTAAACAGGGGAGAATGGGAATAACAGAGTGGCTATGCGCTTCAAATCTTTTGAGAAATCCGATGATCTATTGTTTACAATGATATTGTGTAAACAATGCAAGAAGCCGTTTGAGTGCGGAAATATCTTCATTTTTTAAAATTTTGTAATGGCTAAAACAACTAACAATTTAAGTATCAAACTTTAACATTTAGATTTAATTAGGATTTCAAACTATCTTATTGATATAAATATATTTGAATTTTGATATTCACTGCTATTCAAAGTGTCACGTATAAAATTCAAATGAAAACCTTAAAAAAATTTTCAGATATAAAACGAAGGATCTTATCTAGACAAATTATTAGAAACTACTTCGATTTTATTAAATTTAAATCTTACATTTATTCAAACATTTTTTTAATATACTTTTCTTTCAGCATTATTAGTAGTTCATTGGCGATAAAATAATTTTCCTTAGTGACATATCTCGATCAAAATGATTGCATACATTGCAAGGAAGCTAAAAAAAGCTACAGAGTAATATCTTCCCGTGTATACTTTCCTCCTAGAACACTAATAGTGCAATTGCTTTCTTATTGTATTCTAGACACGAAATTGTTTCACGCCTGGTTCAGTCAGATATTCAAGTGTGACCCCATTTTTGTTATTTTCTTTGTGAGAAACTATTATATTATGAACCGATAACAAAATGAAGATACTTGTGAATGTCGAGTATGATGGAAACCTGCGGGTTTTTTTTTTTTTTTTTTAAATCAGATTTTACACTTCTTATGAAATGAAAACTGTATTAATTTACATTTCTTAATGTAAAGTAAGAATGACTAATTTTTTACAGATATATTATCATACTTAATATAATTCATTTTCTAGTTTTGAGAGAAGACTAATTCAATTCCAAACATTTTTTATAATTTCGAATTTAAACTTCGAATTTTTGTTATTTTTTAAGTCTTGGTCTTTATTATTAACTTTTTCTAACATATTTTTAACATTAGACAACGATGGCTTTTTTTTAACTACCATCGGAATCAAAAGTTCTGGGGAAAGTGTGTATTTCGATTTCTGGTTAACTAATTTACGAAATCATTAAATGCTCATCTGAAATTTCGTTTTTAATAACTCTTCTAGATTATATTTATTCCTTAGACGACAAGATGTAGAAATGTGATTATGCTGATAAGTTTTATCGAAATAAAAAATCACAATCATGACTGCTGAATTTATTTCGAGAGTAAAACCGTAAACAGAGACTGAAAAGAAAATAATAATGTACACAATTCGCATTTTAATAGTTAAGTTTCTTTGACCGAAATAAAAAAATCCTAATTTTTATCTATGACAGCAGTTTCGATCTGAAATTACTTCAGTTAAAAAAAGTATCGTCATTCTTTCACAATCGCTTTGATGTATAAATTAACTAATGTGATTATTTATTCACATGTTATCGAAGCAATGAAATTCCAATTGCATGTTTGTGCAGTGTTAGCTGCATTCAACCAAAAGACTGTACAAGCTCATATGGGCACATATACTCTATTTCTAAAAAGAATGTACTCTAAATTTACTGTTTGAAAATAAAAATGATTGGAAATTTAGAACCGTTAAAATATCGAAACCCCTTTTTATATCTGTTTTTAATTGCATACCGCTTGATATACTGCAACAATAACTTGTTGTTAATCGCTCAGTAGTGAAAACTGTCGAGTATAAAAATAAAATGATTTGTTATTTTTTATAATTAACTCAATGTTACTCATTATTAAAATGTATTTTAAAACAATGAACTCAATGGCTAGTTTTATTGTTTTTCTAAAGTTTTATACTTTTTTCTTTTAGGCGCTAGTTTTTCGAAATAAAATTTTTCTTCGCTTATGTGCATTTAGCTTATAATATTTAGCCACCAGATAATTAAAAATTATTTTTTTTTAGAAAGTAAAAGTAAATATCTGATGACATATGTCAGAATGTAGCTTTGATTGTAACTGCCCCTCAACTTCTCAACACTTCTCAACTCAGCGGATGAAGAATAAATTGGATTTCTAAATTTTAGAGATTGTGCAAAATATATGCATCTTTCTAGGAGAATTAATCTAATTAAAAGAGGGGTAAATCAATATTTATTCCATATGTTTTTAAAATTAAAATGGTTCAATTATTTTTCGATAATTTTGAGACATTTTATTTTCTAAAACTACTGTCACCTAAACTTTGTGTTTAGAGGTGTTTTTTATGTTTGTAAAATTTATGAAATTTTAAGACACACGGAGGAAACATTGGGACTTCTATACATTGATTCTCTTAAGAATTAATTAATACATAAAGTTAATAAACAAAATTAATTAATAAAATCATTAATAAACCATATTTAATACATTAATTTTTGTGAAAGTACAATTAGAGTTGCAAGTAATACACAATAAGTTTTTTTTAGTTCATTGTTCTGTCTAAGACGTAGAACTCGAAAGTAACAGGCTATGATAAACTTTCACTCTTGTGTTACATTACAATTTTATGAAGAAACTATGTGGAATACTTATTTAAGTCATAAAAGTGCTAAAAAAGTGTTGCAGTTGATAACAGTAAAAATCCATAAAATATTAGATGCACCGGAAATTAACGTCATTTTTTACATAAAATTCAAACAAATAAATTTTCAACATGTGTTAAATTTCGAGCTGCGCGTCAGCATAGGACTAATTTTTGTTAAATTTTAAAACGATGATTTTATATTAAAAAAAAATTCTTTCAAGAAAAATGGCCACCTTTCCCCCTTATTTTCGTCTACCCTCCTTGGAGGATTATACTCGAAATTTTATTTATTTCTGAGTCTTGTATTTTACAGCAAGAATTTTATGGATATCTATTTTTTTGTTTGAGATCAAGCAGGATCTATGACAAGAACGATTTTGTCCCCTAAACCCATCAGTTATGAATTTCAAAAAAATGGTCTCCAATCTAACACCCACGCTAAAACACTCATGTATATGCCAAATTTCATATTATCAGCTTTAGTAGTTTTGGCTAGGCAAAAAAAAAAATTGGCATTCAAAAAAATAACATTTCTTTCCAGTACACCTAATATAATTGAATTAACTTCTTAAAAATTTGTGATAAAAGTGATGATGTTTGGCAATTTATCTTTAGTACATTGAGACAAGAATTAATTTGTTTGATATAAAATAAAGTGCGTTTTTGTAATCAACAGAATTTTTACTCAATGTATTTAAAGAAAGTTTCTTAAATTAAATTCAGTTATAAAACGTTATTGTGTCAATATTTTCAGCTGTCTCATTCCGTAATATAGTTGAAAATAATTCTGTAAATCTTACATATAGGTTAATTTAAAAAATATGTTTCTTTTTATCTCAGGCATAAAACGAAGTTTATATGACATTTTTTTTGGAAGACCAAAAACTTTATGTGCAAGTTATCAAAAAGAAGTATATTGGACTAATAATTTTAGTTATATCAGACGATGAAGATACAAAACTTTCTAATTTGTAAAAAAATTGAAAAATGCATTTCCCACGTAAAATATTGAAATTTGAAATAAAAGAATTATATTTGATGTGTATAAGATCAGAAAATATAGTAGGTTTGTCCTAATTTCCCCTGAGAAGAGAAACAAATTTCATTCAAGTTTTTGTATCATCTCAAATGCTGACTGCTCCAAACAATTTGAATTTTGAGTTCTTTATTTCACTATCATCTCAAAATAAATAAATGCTAAAATTATTCGATGATAGTGTACAATGGCATTGATAAAAATGAATCACGTTTTATCATATTTTATGGCATATGCTGCTAAATATTAAATTTACTTGTCTGAAATAGTAAGTAAATAATTTTATTGTAATGTTCTTATCCGTTTATGAAATAGAATATTCTCTTCATGTTGAAAAAAAACAATAATAAATGAATAATACACGTCAAAATGATTTATAATTTGTACACACACACATATATATACATGTACTATTTTCAAATAAGAGAAAGTACAAACATAAGATAAATACAAATATGATTCATGTTATGAACAAATATGATTCATGTTAATAATGAAAAAAATATGAAACATTTTGTTATAAGGAAATTCGTTATAAGCCCATGAAAGTCTCCCAGCGGGTCTATGTCTACAAAAAAATATAAATAATTAATGAAATAAACATAGACATGTAGCCAAGCCTCATCGTATGAAAGTTAGTGCAGTATGATTGCAGGTTTCTGGCTTGATAGCAGATCATGTGCAGTATATATATATATATATATATATATATATATATATTTAAAAAGCAGCAGTACTAAGTATATATTTTTATAAACTACAAAAATTATACACACTTCCGCCGCTTTCACTTCCTATATATCTGTATACACAGATGATCAGCACATTCCCTGTTAAAGCTGATAAAAGTTCAAAGAGAGGTGTAGAAGAAATTAGCAAAAACGAGATACTGTCTTTCCACGTTTCGTGTAGAATATTAACAAGCTGCAAGGAAACACGAATTGAAATCACCGATTATAAGAATTTTACCAATGACAGGTTATCGAAGATAAGATATGAAAAACATAATTAAAAAAAATAAAAATAAAAGGTTTGGTTAACCTCTTGCTTAGAAACATACTTCTCATGCTCTTTGAGCCTAAAGAGAGCTGTTTTCTTTGGACCAGTGTAGGGTATTTTCCGGACTTACGCCGCATATTTTTTTGAATTTTTGTAAAAAATCCCAGGCTGCACATACAGTAAAATAAATCATGCTGTACTATTTACAGTAGAATATAGAACATGTGTACTGCGACCAAAAAAAAAAAAGAACTAAAAAAATATATTTTTTAAAAACATTGCATTGCGGTCAGGGTGAGATGCCGCTCTTCTACGGGAGTTAGGCGCCTGTCATTAGAACCGAATGAAATAATAAATAAAAAAGTTCTCGAATTCATGTCTGGACTATGAAAACCGACTTAGTAAGAAAAATATAGTAAATTAGTATAAAGAGGCGTTTTAGCAGGTTTAAATCAATATCAGTCTGGATACTTAGTTCAATAATAAAATTAAATTATCATATTTTTAATTGAATTTTAATTGTTGTTTCATCAAAAACCTAACATCGGTATATTCGAGAGGGAAAAAGAGTAAAATAGTGTTTACATTGCTTTTTTTATGTGGGCGTTTCTAATAAAATCCGTTGTAAATTGACAATTTATCCGGTTTTTAAAACTTTATTTTATTTAAGCCAGAACATTAAAATGCAGAATTATTACAATTACCACTAACGATACACACCCCATCTTGATCAGTTTGTGTGAAAAAAAAAGTTAATAACACTTAATCGAATCCAGCAAATATACTCCAGTAACATAAATTCAGTAATATAGAAAATAAGACACGGAGAGAAATTAAAATTTTGCTAACTGCGGTGTCCCGTACAAAAGAAATTACGGCATGTATATCGGAATGGCAGTGCGACATCTGTCCCATTTTGTACGGTACAGACATAAAGGGGTTATCACACTAGCTTAAAATACGAGAAACTTTCTTGCCGGACAACTTTTAGACTTGTTTTCTCTATCGTTCATTCTTTGGACGATAGGGACCTATACTGTGCGATTCACTGCTATCTATCGGCAATTGCAAGAAATAGCTTTACCTTGACCTCGGTTATTTCCAAAGAATGAACGATAGAGAAAACCGGTCTAAAAGTTGTTCGGAAAGAAAGTTGCTTGGATTTTAAGCTAGTATAATAACCCCTTAATGCCGGTATATCACTAAAGGGAAAATCCGAGCAACTCCGAGCTGGACCAACTTTCCCGACGGACTTGAACGCGCGGTTATCTTTAAGGGTTGCAAAAGTAAATAAACTGTCTTCGACACGAAATAGTCATCGCATCGCTGATTTGGCATGAAGGTTATTATTTTACTAACAGTGACTCAGCATTCAATAATAGAAATAAAATAAGGATACACATGAAGATTTAATAATTGAATAATGCAATAATTGATATCAGCAATTTTCAACTTACCGGGAGTAATAGCGTTTTCAAAGTCAGGAAACCTTTGTCGTAGAATTTGAGCTATTTCCTCCAGCCCCTGTCTCTTGCACACTCTTTTTGTGTATTGAGGGTGTAGAGGATTGCATATGCAAGGGAACTTTTTAATTTCTTCGATGAAATCCATTTCTAAATCCAAACTCCACTTGAATGCCGCCATAATTTTATTTGCACGTGCGTGATAGCGATTCTATTCTGATATCGAACCAAGCTGCCAATTTTCGAACACAGGAGTGGTCGCCATTACTCGCCATTGCTTATGACGTAGCAGGAAGAAGTACTCTGATTGGCCAGAATTTCGGCCGCTTCGAATTTTTTCGTTCCGAAAGGTAAAAGTTGGAGATCGTCGTCGTCAAGACAACGACGGGAGAGTTGATCTACAGGAAAAGTTGGTTGGACAGATCTTAGTGTGATACCCCTATAAGACATCACAGTTGTCTGTCCTCGCAACGGAAATTGGCGTAACCATATACACAGAACTCTATAGAGATGTTTGTTTTGACTTCAAAATCATGCATGGATTCAGTAATTAATGTAAAATAAGTACTTAAGAATAACGTGTTTAAAGGTTTTTATAGCGAAATCAAATGCTTATCTCAAACTCAGGATTGCATAATTATAGATAAAACATTAAAAAAGGATTCAAGCTACCCACTGGTTAAGGAAAGTGGTATTGCACACATATACTGTGCGGTTCACTGCTATCTATCGACAATTACAAGAAATACAAGGGGTGCGGCATCTGTCTCGGATGCGGCGACTCTACCGGAATCACCCTAATCGAAATCACGTTCTAAAGAACTACCATAAACACCAGAATGATTCTCAATTGCAGTAGAATAACTGAGAGAAGTAAACTCCAGTTTATTAATATGATTAACGATGACTTTGAAACTCAAATGTCATAAGAGTTTAGAAAAGGTTTGGTAGCATAAAAGTGAAAAGAAAGGTAGTTCAATTGATAGAAAGAACGAACAGAAATGAAGATGAATTAAACTTGTTAAATTTAGAAACAGCCTTATATATTATAGAGGGGCAAATACATGAACGACATTTTAGGTAATTAATTTGCACATTTCTTTGTATTTTAAGCCTAGCATGATTGCAGTTTTTTTCTGCCAAATAAAACTATACCATAGCTGAAATCTTTATTGTAGTACTAATAACACTCAGTTCAATTAAATAAGAATTATTTATTTAGCTTTGCTGCAGAGTGAATCGATTTTAAGAATCCCCTCCAAAAAAAACTTAGATAATAATAAGCAAAATATTTGTTTTAGACAAAACTTGGAGATATTCCCATGCACTCCAGTCATTCCAGGAACTGATTTACAACACAGAATCTTCACGGTAGAATGACTTTCCCTATTTTGGTTCACTAAGTAAAAGAATACACAGTTCGATCAATATTCACATTTCCTATGCCCCCTTATGTAAAAAGCTGGCAGAGCCCAAGGTGTAATGTTATATTTCTGGAATAAAGGAATGTCGTGCATCGTTATATCACGGGGGAAAATATGACAGTTATAATATGAATTGTAAGTAGATATTATTTTTGCAAATTAAAATGTTGTTTAAATGAATAAAGATGAATATTTAAAAAGCCATAACTGCTTTATTTTAATCATTAATACTAATTTTAAAGAAAGCAAGTATTTTGCGAATGATTATAAATGCATGTGATATTTAATTAATTTACTTAAAATTTCAATGTCATTCATATTTTAAAAAAGTCTTTATTAGTGTTACATATGATGAATAATTTTACGATTCTGTTTGTCCTGTATTTACATTTATTTATCGATATAATTACAGAAACATGCATATTATCACACAAATGCCTTATAATCCATATAAATTTATATTTCAATGCATAAGTGTGCTTTAAACTTTCATTTAAAATGGGTAGAATTCTTTTAAAATCTTAACACTATTTTAAGAAAAGAATATAAATACATGGTAATAAGAATAATACCTGGTGTCTAAGTACCAGGGGGTTACAAATGTCTAGAACTACTGGGGTACAAGTCGATGACTCAGAATAGCATAAGAATGATACAGATGTTGTTTTATGCACCAATTAGTAATCAGTATCAAAATCATGATGAAGAAATAATTGTGTTGAGATTTCTCCTCTTAAGTAAGTATAAATAAATGCATGAAGACGACGTTTGCAACCCTACATTTCTGTGTGATTCCGATTCAACTAGGGATACCTTTATAGAAGTTTGTAACCCTCGTGCCCAGACATCCTGTATAAAGCTCTTTAAAAGCGTTTGTTAATTTAAGAAGGATATTGCAATAATTAATCAAATAATTTATAGCTATTATAAAACAACTATTACCCAGGTAGCATCGATCATTAAAATAACGTTAATTTAAGGTGCTCCAGTCAAAGAGTAAATTAAAGCGTCATTTTCCTTTTAAAAAAACGTTTAAATTTCCCTACAAAGATCGGAATTTGGCAATTTTTTAAATCCGCATATTTAACGCAAGATAAACGTTTAAAATGCACTCGTACGACACCTTAATTTGACGTAATAAGTTTTAGTTTTAAAATGCGCTTCGGAGAAACGTTAATTTGACGATACAGTTTAACATTTAAAATGCGGTTCGGGAAAAATTATTTCGACGATATACAGGGTGTCCGAAAAAACCTTGAGACATTTAAACAAATCATAGAAAAGCAACAAATTGTCGTACGAATATGGGTGATTCCATGAAACTAGGGACACCAATGGCAAAAAACAATTCTAATAAAAAAATAATACTTTAGTCCCCTATGAAGTAAAAATATGTGAATTTCTATGAAATGATGCTAAAAAAGTTGACAACACCTTTTTAAAAGTTTTATACACAATCTTTGGCAACATTACTGTTTTTTCACGAGTTCTTGTCTGAAAGAGTTGTAGGAAGTTCATCTTGTTTTATAAAAGAAATCAACAAATATGAATTAAATATTTTTTTTATTGAAATTTCGTTTGTATATGAAAAGATTAGACCAATGCAAAAACCTTTAACTGCAATATTTATCTTAAAAACAACTTTTGTAAATTAGGCCAAATATTTAATGTAACATTAGTCACGAAATTCTATAAAAGTTTTTCTTGCTTAAATAAAATTAGTCCCAAAAATATAAAAAGTCATTTTCTCTTCCTTTATGAAGATATCTTTAATATTAGTCTCTTGAATATTTAATATTGGTTCAATTTATGAGTTTTAAACTTATATAAAATATGTAACATCAGTCACATTTCTGTTTTTTGATTAGATACCTACATAAAAATATTGGGAAAATCGCATTGACTACTGCAGAAAGACAGAAAAGAAGGTGAGATAAGTTAAAGAATGAAGGGAAATATGAAGATTATTAAAGAAAAACAAAGCAGAACCAATATAGAGCCATAATAAAAGGGAAATGACCTAGGTAAATTACCTCAATGAATTCAGAATACTCTTTTTCAAACATTTTCTCTAATTTCAAGGTAAATTAATCATTTGCCTTCTTCTGAATTGACTGAGGTAATTTAGCTGGATCATTTCTTCTTTTATTATGAATGTTTATTGCTTCTGCTTTGTTTTTATGATTTTCATATTTTCCTTCATTTTTGAATTTATCTCATCACTTTTTCTGTCTTTCAGCAGCAGTCAATGCTATTTGCCCAATATTTTTAAGTAACTTTCTAATTGAAAAACAGAAATGTACCTAATGTTACACTTATTTTATAACACACATTTACAGATTTTTATAACTTTAAAACTCACAAATGAAACTACGACTTTTTATGTTTTTAGGAGTGGTGTTACATTAATGTTAGGGCTAATATATAAAAATTGTTCTCAAGCCAAATATTGCAGTTAAAGGTTTCTGCGATTGTCTAATCTTCTCATAAATGAACGAAATTTCAATAAAAAATAAGATTTTATACATACCCGTTGATTTCTTTTAGAAAACAAGATGAACTTTCTACACCTCTAAAGACAAAAAATATATGTAAAAATGTTTTGCCATCTATTTAGCATAATTTTATAGAAATCCACAATTAATTACTTTATAGAGGAAAAAACTATTATTCTTTAAAAGAATATTTTTTTTTTCACTGGTGACCCTAGTTCCATGGAATCACCCTTTTGTGAAACACACTAACAACATTATTTTTTAAATTTTATTAATGAACAACAAGCATTACTATGATTTATTTATTATACTTAAACTAGAGTAATTCTATTTCAAAAAGTAAATTTGGTAGTTTTGTTTTTAAGAAGAAATAATATATAATTATAGCATGTTTATGTGAATGTAACATCAGTCACTAAATATATGTAACATCAGTCACAGGAATAAAATGATTTCTACATAAAAAGTTTTTTAATTTTTGAAATGAAAGAAAATGTTTTCATAAAGATTGAAATCTGTACTTAACTAGACAAAAAAATATTTTACTTCTCATACTATTAGTTCGAAGTGGATTTGAATTTATATAAAATTCGTTTTTCTCAATGTCTCTTCTGTGTAACATCAGTCACGTTTTTTGATTTCCCTTAATTTAAAAAAAGAAAAAAAAGACATCTTATATTGAAGATGGATAACAGTATAGTACTTATTTATGATACTCTTGATCAATTTAAGTAAATAAATATATATATTTCAAGCCACTGGGGAATTTCAAAGGTTACAAATGTAGTCAAATTGTAACGTCAGTCACCATGGAATGACCCATATGCAGTTTGCACAATAATACTTCACAGGCTCATGAATGTTTGTTTGTTTTTTGACACCGTAAAAAAAAATTACTTTCAAATTGTGTTCGTAGGTCGCGCTGTACCTTCACAGTAAGAAAAACAAACGTAATGTAAAGTGTTTCATCATTTTATTAAGTCAGAAAACAACACTTTTGATTAACAGAGTTCAATGTGTGCACCTTTTGTTGTTCGAACCACATCTAAACGGTAATCAAGATCATCTCATGTTCTAACTAGCATAGATTGCAATTTTTCTTAAACATATTACGAAACTTTCTCTGAACTGTAGTTATGGATTTTGATTCGAAATACCAACCTACACAATGCGCTTTCTCAATTGCCATAGCTGGCATTTCGCCATAGCTGGCATTAATATTCCCACACCGTCAGTGCTGTTTGAAACTCACGAAAAATCCCTATTGGTTCTTATTGCAGAAAATTGGACATGCAGCGCTATCTATGAACGCACTTTGGGAGTAATTTGTTTTAAGATAAAAAAATAAATTCTGGATTCTGTGAAGCATTATAGTGCGAACCGCATATTCATGCAACAATTTGTTGCTTTGCTGTGAATTTTTGAAATGTGTCAAGGACTTTTCGGACACCCTGTAATTTGTTTAAAATACACTTCCGAGAAACATTAATTAGACGAAATTTTATCGAAAAAATAAATGAAATGCTAGATATTTTGATGTTATTTTAATGGTAGTCTGCGGATTGGGATTTTTTCTATAACCGTAACGGTTAAATCAAATTAACAATTTTATTTCGATATTCAACTCTAAACTATTAATTGAAATATTGTACCAGAATAACGCTTTGAAATTTTTTTAAAAGTAAAATTTATAAAGAGTGTTAATTTTTAAAAATTACATAGTGTTATAAAATGTCTAATTGTTTAACTCTTATTATATCATTCCTTAATGATATGTAAATATTTTTATGAAAATATGTATACAATGTTTTCTCCTAACTGCAAATTTTAAAATTAATATTTGAGAAAGTAGCAGTTTTCCGAAATGACTATGCAATTAAAAATGTCTAACATCTGTCCATTTCATAATTCTTACATTTTAAAAAGGTCAAATTTGTACTTAATAAGGCAAATTTCATTTCTCATTTTTTATTCCCGTGGGCGGACACTTGCTCATCAAGAATTCTGCTACTACTAAAGCCCGAAGTACTGACCATTTTACTATGGGAGCACCCAGTGGGCAGCCAGCATTGCCCCTATGAAGGGACATCCGCACAAATAATAGGGAGATCCAATTGAAAATTTCTAAGGAAAACGAAACATAGG
Source organism: Cheiracanthium punctorium (assembly GCA_038373885.1). Lineage (NCBI taxonomy): Eukaryota > Metazoa > Arthropoda > Arachnida > Araneae > Cheiracanthiidae > Cheiracanthium > Cheiracanthium punctorium. The sequence goes on from JAWZYV010004239.1 coordinate 185,973, forward strand.
TAACCTAAGATAGTAAGAAGGTCCTTTGGACCGATGAAACCAAATTTATTTTTTTTGAAGCTGTGGCTGACAGTGTACTAGACTTCCAAGAGCAAGCAGAATAATCCCCCTGTACCAACGTCCAAGATTGATGCACAGAAATGGATCACTATTGTTAGCTTATTGGTTGCTGCCAAGACGACGTTTATTCATTATGATTTTTTGAGTAGCAGTAATGAGAAAAAAGGAACAGTGAGCGTAGAAAGAAGAATGTACTTGATGATGAAATGTTGTAAACCGGTGCAAATAAAGGAATACATTGTAAACTGATTCAGTATTTTATTTATTTTGCTTTTGAAAATTTATTTCACGCAATACTGCACACGACACGAAAAAAGTAACGCTTTTGCAGTAATAATCTGGGGAACTTTTCCACAATGTTTGTACCGTCCCCTTCGTATATACCGATGAGATTATGGATCAAAATGTTTATATAAATATTTTAGATCGCATGCTGCCTTATGCTCATACAAAGATGGGTCTTGGTTGGATCTATCAGCAGGGTAAAGATCCAAAGCACACCTAAAAATTGGAAACAATTCGTTTACAGCTAATTAAAGATTGAGGCTACGCTAGTCAGCCATTTGACACCAATCCTTTAGAAACGCATCAGAAGAAAAATCGGGATACGGAAGCATCAAAGACAAGGATCCTTCAAGATTGTCAATCGGGATGAGTAAAAATCTCTAGGTCCACTTAAGAAAGTCTTAATATTCTATACTCAGACTATGCGCCGGAATCATCAGAGCAAAAGGATATGTAACAAAATACTAATTACCCTAACATGTCGTTACATTAGTTGGGAAAACTGAATCGTTTCAAAACTTCCGCTTTCAACTTCTCCAATTTATGCTTGTATTTTTGAAACTAATTTTTACTCAAATAGTATTAGTTGCGCACCATGTAGAATGACTAAACCTACAAATTACTAAGAAATTTTGTTTACAGAAAGAGTTAGAACAGAAAAACATATCTTCCCGAAACTTTTGCCGGCTACAGTACGTACATTTTTTGGAAAATAAACGAAAAACATAAGGTGTGCCCAAATAGGAAGGACGCTGCACTTATATATAAAATGTTTTAATAAAAATATTATAATTACAATTGAGATAGAATAACACAATTAAAAATAATCAATATTGACAAGGATGTACTGATCCCAGAATGTAGGTGCTGCCGGATATTGTTTACAACTATTTCTTGCGATTTTTTCAGTTCTTTTTTTCAACCGCAATTTCGCGTTTGGTGATCGAACGATTCTGCGGTATAGACTGTTCTTTAGCCGGAATCATGGTGCTGTTATAGACAACCCGTACCGTCACAGGGCGTAGGAAGTACTTGATGTTTACTCATTCCGTTCACACCGTAGGAATATATGGTAAACCATATGAGATAATGTTCTTCGTACAACTCTTCGCTCCTGCAATATATATGTGAAGTATGCTAATTTTTGCTCGAAGACATTTGATATTTTCTGTTTGCGCTGATTTGGAGGAATCTGACATGTAAGGAACTGCAGAAACAACTCTCAAGGAATAAGGATGTTGATACGAAGCCGTTAACTACGCATGTGCAACTATCATGCGCTACTCACCTATCAGTTAACACATTAAGCACTGGGATTTAATACCACATCGTAACATATTAAGTGACCTCACTCACTTTCAGGTGACCTTAAGGTGAAAAAACCTCATTTTCACCTTAAGGCCACCTGAAAGTAAGTTTTTCATTTTGTGCTCACATATCGCAAAGCCAACCCTTTGAACCGAGAGAAATAAGAGACTAAAATTATCATCACTTAAAAAGAGTGCAATGAATATCATCTGTATTTCAATTATAACATAGGAGAGGAAGGTATTATGGATTAGTCGGGTAATATGGAATACAGAGTTTTTGGTTCCGTTAGGTGTTGTTCTCACGGTGGAAATATCATGAACTACACAAGAACGATTCCCATGTTATAATACAGTGAGAATTGACCGATTATCGTTGCCGTACCACTCGCTACAGAACAAAGTGTATTTTCTGGTTTTCAAGAGTTTTTGTAGATAAGTTTTCAAACATTTTAACCTACTAGTATGCACGTGTTTTTAACATTGATGTTACACATAATGTTCACTAAAAGAATTGTAGTTTGTTGTACTGTAGTTGTTTTTTAGCTGATATTGTTTTACCTATCAATTTAAAGGTTCATTTTCCAAGATGGTGTGTCGGGTATAATGGAATACTAGGTAATTTTGTATTGGATTTCATGCCATCAGCTAAAGGAACAATTTTTCGTTCAAAGACACTGAATTTATCTTCTGTAACTGAAAATTTTCCTAAGATCACCGAGGAGAAATTTGGATTCTTGAATATAATGGTTCCGCTATTCTCTGTGAGTTCACCTTGACTGTATCGGAGCAGAGAAAGAAGATTATGTCTGCGACTTTTGTAAATAGACTAAGCAGAAAACACTTGAACATAACCTTAAAAAATGGCTTTATAGTTAAAAATAAATGTTTTATGAAGTATGATTAGTTTTTCAACCTGTTTAAACCACCTGTTCCATAATCCCCGACTATTTCGTATGAAGCTTCATTTGTAACTTATTTTTTTAGATAATTTTTTATACAACAACAAAATAAATACTTTCTTTACAAGTGATATTTAATTACAATTACTTATAATATGTACTCATGATGATTTTTGGGATTTTATTATAAAACCTGTAAAATTTTAGTTAAACGGTATTTCATGATAACCATCTCTCCTCTACCACTTGTATAATATACAACAGGTAAGTTTTATTGTTTTCTTCTTTGTTTTGCAACTACAATGTAAGTTCAATTTAAGAATAACAGATTAAAAATATTCACACGCGCGAAAAATTTCTCTTGCTGTACATACTTATGAGTATATAGGTACGTAAGTAGATATGCACAAAGTCATAAAAGATCATTTTTTATTCATGAAATATATAACTGCGCCGAAACAAATGGGCTATATTGCAGATGAATCTAAATATCTGTATCTCTATCAACGTGATCAATATATCTTTAAGCATTTATTTGTTTATTGAAGTATTTAAAGCGTAATTTATTCATAGTCAATGTGTTTCTTCTCTTATTCCATACAGTGAATTATCTGAATTCGATAACTTAATTCCACAATCTCAAGAGCTGGAAAAATAACATTTATTGGATTGTTGAGAAGTTTAAGACTAGCAGTAAAATACATTAATTTTAAATATTTATATAATACGGTTTTTAAAATTGATTTGTTTACAAGATAGCTGAGATTAGAAGCACAAATGAAATACGGCTACGCATGTCTTATAATGTTGAATAAACTTTTCTGCTGTTTTTATGCTGTAATGTTCAAGTATTTTTACTTAACACACAATCTTTTTTTTTTCTTCAACATCAGTAATTAAATTCCAACAAAATAATTTTTGGTGACAAGATAAAAGAGACAATTAATTACTGAAACAGTTCAGAGTCTCACTCTTCATGATCCACAACGGCGTTGTCCAACTGTTATTGTACTCGATAATTTCCTTTAAATTAGTCACATAAATATTTAATATATCTCTTGTTATACAAGAGACGTTTCATTTCTTGTCACTTGTCACGTGTCTACGTGTCATATCAATACGTGTCATTTCTTGAGAATTACGAAATCCAAGCAGAATCAAAACAGTATATGTTTACCGGAATGAGAGCTTCCTTTTATTGGACAAATCTTTCAAGATCGCTTTATTCAACGGAAGCTTCGAAACAAAAGTTTAAAAAATGTAACTACAAATCATAAATTACTATCAAAAAGTGACATTATAATTTTCACAAGAAAAGTAATTATCACGTTTGCAAAAATATTCAGCTCATAGAACTGTATTCTCAGATTACAGAAGAAGGGAATGAAACATTTAAATTTATCCCCAAGCAACAAAGTAACGCATAAATTCACCAAACTGAAAAGTTTGATCTTCCCTCTATCGTAAACGGGCTACGATTTAAAATTGTTTGAAAACTTTATTAAAAGCTTTTTTGTAAGTAGGAAAAAGGGACGATTTTTGATGCATTGAAAGCGTTCATTGATTTAGAGATAAATTCAGTATAGCGTGACATTATTTTTATCATAAACATTTGAAACAAAAATTAGGAAAATCAAGATGTAAAAATGAAAAACTGCATTATACACTTTTCCCTCTGTTTAGAAGTAATTTTAGTGCTAGTTTTAAAATTTAGTTATAGATTAAACCATACAATAGAAATGCATTCAAAGTCGTAGCTGAAGTTGGGGTAAAAGGAAAGACAAATTACTATTTTTATTTTCCCTGTTCACAAATTTGCATATAGAAAAATGAAATTAATGTACACATTCCCTGACAGCACAGGAAACTTGCAGCAAGCTTGATTTATCAAGTCAATAAACTTAAATTAAGCTTGAAAATTTCAAGCGTGTAAGCTTAATGCTAGCTTGAATCAAGTGTTCTAGTTTAAACTTGCCCAGCTTGCATTAAGCTTGACATAGCAAGCTTAATTTCAAGCTTATAAAATTTCCTAAATACACGGGGCGCCCGCCGGCGAACTCGCCCAACATTTTTTTCCCCACGCATTTTCCTCTCTACGCTGAAATTTCAAGTTATTTTAATCTGTTTCCATCAAGCGTCCGCGATCTAACTCGCTATCTAAGGGTTGGGAAGCCAGTGTCCTTACCACTCGGACAACCTGACTTGCGCTCGAATGACTAAAGTTTGAGGTGACTGTTATCGTTATCACGCCGTTTTCTGGCGAGATCGATCAGTACCGATGCCGATCTGTTTCTTTTATTTTTCCATAGGATGAATCAAAATTAAAATAATGTTATGTGTGATTTAGAGACTCTACTAATATGGAAATAAGCATAATATAAACTTAAAAGCAGCACACGTTTTAAAAGTTTCAATATCGCGACACACGTGTTGGGCAATACTGGCCAAAATCGAGACAAACGACGGATTTTGAAATCAATTTCGTAGTATAATTGTATTTTATTTGGAAGAATTTCAATATTTGGAAATATAGAATCTTTTTTTTTTAATTCTAAGGTCAAGTACATTTATTACTCATGATAAATTATTTGTTATGTGGATGTGGCTTTCTAAATCAAGCAGTAATCAAGTTGTATTCAAGCTTGACAGTTCAAATGACTTCTCCAAGCTTGCTGCAAGCTTAAAATGAATTGAACTGTCAAGCTTGTATTAATACGTCAAATTCAAAGAAATGTCAAGCTTGATTTAAGCTTATGTGCTGTCTGGGTTTACCCTATTATTTTCTCCATCTAGACGAATTATGAGTTTGTAAATAGCTTTTACCTACTTAGAAAATTACAAAAGGTAAACATCTGTCAGTGTTTCACTGTACCCCAAATACCGGGGTACAATGACACATTTAATAATACTTAACAAACGCTCAAATTATATGAGTCGAAATTCCAATTTCAGCATGTATGTTTTATGTACAGTTGTAATAAACATTAGTGAGACATATGATATTTAAATGGAATGATATCATATGTCTCACTAATGTTATATGTTTCACTAATGGAAATTATGATATATGATATTTAAATGGAAAAAAAAAACTTAAATAAACTGTTATAGCTTAACATGAAAACATAAGATTTTTTTTTAGAGGTTAACCTATAGTTTTTCATTTTACCTAGAGGTTAACCTATAGTTTTTCATCAAATGTACTTAAATCAGATTCCAAAATTAGCATTTCTGCTTTAATTTCTTCAGGCAGTAGTTTTGCTATAGCTTGAGTATTTTCAAAAATATAAGTTTCTGAAGAACGCACAAATTTGAAGCTTGAAGTTAGACGTTTGACGTACAGCAATTCGCATTCCATTTGATTAAGTTTATTATACTCCCAACAGAGTACATTTCTTTACATTTAAGTTACCTTCCTTGATTAAAACATAATCATTTAGAGCGATACTGCTTGTGTCATCCGCTCTTATATTAAACGAGGAATGCTTGTGTGTGTGTGTATGTCCTAGCGATCTCGAAAACTGCTCTTAGGATTCTTTTTTAATTTCGTACCTGGGTTTTTTTGGGCCCCTGAAACGATTGAGCAAGGTCACGTGATTGAAAAATCTCTAAAACGCTCAAAATTTAAAATTTAAAATTTTTGGATGGTAGCGCCATCTATTGAGCTTTTGAAAAACACACTTGATGCCAGCGTTCCCATTAGAAAAAAAAAATTGGGGGAGATTTCTCATCCATCCAAAAATTTTGAGTGAGGTTTCTGAAAGTTAAGTGAGAACATAAATATTGTTTAACATCATTTTATTTATTTATAGTACAATTTCAATAACACCAATTTTTCCGTTTATTAAAAAATTTTACAGCTTGATCATATGGAAAACTTTCTAAATTGATATTTCCATCAGTTATTCTAATAAGATTGCTTAAATTTGCACTTGATTTGTTAAGGGATATACAAAGTTAATGAATATTCAAATTTATTCAAAGAATCGCATCCAGTTTAACTAAGCAAAAGAATTATTAACTATAATATTTTATCTAGTATAATAAAATTATATTATACTACAAAGTGTGTAAGATACAAATATGTGTGACAAAGTTAATACAGATATAGTTAAGTTCAAATTCTTACTACAGTATAAGCTAGATTATCCGGCATTTAACCGGAAAATTTCAGCTTTTTTTTTGGGGGGGGTGTCGTCTTAAAAGATTGATTAACTCTTACTGTGAACGACAACTAAACTTAGAACGGAAGGGGGGGGTCAAAATTTCAAGCAGCCAGAGGTTATCAATAATTCCATGAATCGTGGTGGTATATAAAAAAACAAATCGATGAAATGCTCTCAAAACTCATATACGATGGACAAACATACAAAAACAAAGCATTTTACAGTTGGCAAGCAGGAGGAGAAAAATCAACACGTCAGCTCTGCGCCGATAGCATTAATTAATATTCCCCCCTCTGCATTCCGAGATTTAACAGCGTTATCTCTGAACAGAAACTCGAGAGAGGAAGGGGGAGGGGAAACGCTTCATTGCGGCCGCGGCAAGCTCGTTATCCGACAGGAGTGGAGTAAAAACAAATTTTTGTATTTGTAAACTGGCGTTTTTAAACTTTCAAACAGCGTGCGAGAATCTCGCGCAGGTGGCGAATATTTTGCAGTGCGAGAATCCCTCGCGCTATAATATTTTTTGCGCGAGATTTAAGAAATTTATGCGAGATTCTCGCGGTCTCGCACTCTAGCGGGAACCCTTCTTGATGCAATCTTCCTAAAAGGGACGCTCAAATAAGTTTGGGGCGGATTAAAAAATACACGTCATCGATATATAATAGTAAAAATTAATTTCCAAAGAAACAAAATAAATGGAACTTGATATCCAGTACACAGATAAATAAATATTTTAGTAACTAGATATATTACACCTTTCAGCTACATAAATATTTTTAGAATTAAAAAGTTATTTTTATTTCAAAATATCGTCCTGGCAACCAGCGAAAGAAAAAGAGAAAAGAATCTTCGTTGCCATCCCCGCAAGCACCTTGATGGAATATACGTAAATAATTTAATTATTTTTAATTCATAGTTATTAATACAAAACTATTCGTAAATCTTATGTGAAAAATTGCCTGCATTTATTACAATTATCCTTTTGTAACTAACGTAAAGCTAAATGTATTTTCGCGTATATACTAAAACAATAAAGATTTTTCATGTATTTTATTGATCCATATGATGCGAATTTCAAAAGTGCATAAAAGTTTCAGCTTAGCCGAATAATTTAAATGAAAATGACACCTTTTTCTGTCATTCACAGTAAGAAAAAAGATCCTGTGACGTAACATGAAAATTCCATTTCTTTTCTTTTCTTTTTTTTAAAAGAAAAAACGGCACTAGGTTGAATTCTACTTTAACTTCCTTATTCCGCCATGTTGACGATAAATATTTAAATGTAGTTACCCTGATGATCTTTTTAAATGTGACAACCGTTTATAATGAAACGTTCTTTGAAACTCCGATGAAAAATTTTATAATGATACAATCGATTCCTAAATTGGGCTCGCAGCCCATATTCAAACTAATTTTGCAGGTGATCAGCCATCAGTTTAGTTTTCATTCACTGCAGTTGATGATTTCAACTCATTTATTTTATCATCGTATGGACAACCTTTGACAAGTTGCGGGCACCACTTTACGATATTAGCGAACTCCTGGGACTGACTTCAGGAATTTAGCGAAATCGCGGGCCGTATAATTCGGATTTATATGGAAGTTTGAATGTTTTATATAGGTTTAATACAGGGTTTTGACTTGTTCAGCGGGCTGGTCCAAAAGCTATGGCGGGCCCCATCCGGCCGCAGGCTGGAAGGTGCCCATTTTTGGAAGCAGTAAATTGAGAGCCAGAAATCTGGTTACTAAGATTTTTTCTAATAAATTTTCAATTCTTATTTAGACGTGGATTATACTCTCTTAAAAATTTAGAGTGACATTGTCACTCTTACAAAAAGTCACCGGCAAATGATCCCAGATAGAGTGAGATAAGAGTGAGAAAACTGCATTATGACTCTTCATCGATAGGATTCTGTCACCCTAACTGCAAGAGTGAGACAATGTCACTCTTAGAGTAAGGGTGAAGGCGCTATCTGCTCACTCTAGCGAGAGAGTCACCACATTTCCCATGATGCGTTCACTTCAGCAGGAGTGAGTGCGTTGCTTCCATACTCAAACGACGCCATATTGGAATTGGACTGCAGTTGCGAAGTACCAACTGCATACAAGTAATGGAATACTTTTAGCTAACACAAGTAAGTAAAACCTTATAACTTTTCAATTATTGTAAATGTTATTTAAAATTTGATAATTCACAACATATAAGATACATTGATTCAGTGTCGGATCCATTAGGACTCCAGCTCTTCCGACAGACATTGCTTTGGTTAGGGTTAACATTTTGCTTTACTATACATTTTGTTTTTAAGACTTAAACAAGCCTGCTTCTTTTAATTTTATACCCTTCCGAGAAATTGATCTTTGGATCCGCCTCTATACTTGATCGTAGTATGTTATTTATGCTTATATAGCTGAAATCTTGCATTCGTTTTTTGTTTCTGTATATAATATTTGAGCATGTTTTGATGCGTGTTTGTAAATCGGTGGTGCAGTCAGGATTTTATTTCGGAGGTGGAGAGGGCTCTAACCTGTGTATCAAATTGTAAGCAAGCTGTTTCAACTGTAGCCTCAGTATCAAATTTTAAACTAAGTAAAGGGTCAGATTTTTAGGAAGGATACGCGCCTGTTGCAAATAGCATAAACAAAATTTTAAATCAAAAGCAGAAAATAATGATCAATTATATATTGTATGCAATTCATATTGAAATAAATTATAAACGTGGGAAAAAAATATTTTGTGATTAAATTTCAATATGTCTATGTGCATCATTTTATCTCATTGCACATTCTAGCACAGATTCACGCTTAGAATATACATATATACGTGATTAGATCAAAATAACCGCTCTCTTGTTGTGGTGTAATATTTCCCTCTCCACTTTTTACACATACACAAACCTCTCTCTCATATGGTAAAGTGGATAATTTACGATCGAACACCCCAGATGGCCTCAGGAAAGTCCACTTTTAAATCAGGGAAACCAGCTGAAAGTAGCAGGTGATTCAGAATGTGTGAGCTTTCATTAGTAGTACGAAAAACACAAGGGATACTTGAACTTGTGCTGGTAAACTGATTCAACGCGGAAAAAAAGTTATTGTTTTTGGTGTTAAATGCGAGATTTTTGGAATTGAAAAGTTTGTATACTGTTTAAGGATAATTCAATAGTATAGTAACGGATAAGTTTAATATTACTGGTAATAAAGGTAAGTGTTACAATATTAAATTTAGTAATACAGTATTAATTTTAGAGCCTTGCACATTTTGGTTTGGTAGATTTTATGTCTTCTGTTGTGTATCAATATTGGTAAATAAAATTCTCAAATTGGTAAAACTTACCTTTTAGCCTAGATACCAATTCAAAATAATGCTATTTTTTTTCTATTGAATTTAATTAACATATGAAATATATCCACAATATTGGCTATATACTGGAAATGTTTCTGAAGTAATTCCATTACTGATAAAGTTTTTAATAGTAGCAAGTTAGTAGTTAGCCCAAATATCTTTACAATGTGTTCACAATATTAAGTAAAAATTCGAAATATATATTTATAATGTATTCCTAATATTGACAAGTAATTTTTAAAAATATTTTTATACCATTTTATTATTTTTCTAATGCTAATATACTCAATCCTTCACATTGTTATTATATTGGAAATAAAAACTAATATTGGTAAAAATTAGCAACATTTATCCATTATATTGTCTATGTTAATGAATTAAATTAAATATATTTAAAATGTATCCACACAGTATTGTGTGTATATTATAAATTTCCCTCATATTGTACTAACAAATATTTTTAATGTGTCAGCATCTTAATATCACAGTAATGGTGAATTAAGACTGTTTATCTACTGTACATTATTTCAAAATTTAAAATCTGATAAATAATTTTAGGTGCATTTATGTACAAATTGCTGAAAAATATATTTTAATAATTAAGTCAAATACTACTGAAAATCCTGTGATGATAAGACCATGATTATCACAGGGGCAAGGAGGGCACATGCCCCAGACATCCCATTTTAAGGGGTCCTTAAATTTTTTCAGAATATGAATTTAGTTTATTAAATTTTCATTCTAAGATACTAAATACCTGTTTTTTTTTTCTAAAAGTTGGATGTGTGTGTGGCAAAATAGATCCCAAATGGATGAGCCGATTTTAATGTAGTTTGTTTTATTTTAAAGATGGTATAATCAGAACGGTTCTTCATTGTATTTGATAATATTCACTTCATCTATTCCCCTTAAATAAAGCTCACTTTACACTTGTTCAGTCTAAGACAATTCAAATAATATTGTTGACATTCAATTAATTTTGATTGCTGAATTATTTCTGTAATGTTATGGAAAAAGCCATGCTTTGAGTTGCATTTTTTTAAGACTTCATTTTTAATAAAGGTTATTTCACATATTTCATAGGAAATGTTCATAAACTTAAAATTTATCTAGCATATTTCATTTTAAATTCATTTAATCAGAACATATCTTTGCAGCTTGAAAAAACATACTTAAGTGGGGGGGGGAGGGGAGTGAGTTTGGCTTAGGGACGTATCTAAACCTTAAAAATTTCAAGCTGAACTTTCAAAATTACCCACGAATATGTAATTTTCTCCATTTCTTATGTTTGATTCAGAGCCTGATTATGACCAACAGGGGCCCCGGGCATTGATGAATTTGGGGGTCCCTATCTATGAAATTTGTTTTATTTTTCATAAAATTTTGATATAAAAAAGACTATTTCAGAACAACATTTGATATTGAGGGCCCTTTCGAGCCGGGGGCCCTGGGCAAAGTCCCGATTTGCCCATGCGATAATAAGGCTTTGATGTTTACTTATTTCGAGGGTGGCTGAAGCCCCACCAGTCACCCTCTGGCCAAGGACGTACCCAGGAAGGGGGGGGGGTCTGTAACACCTCCGAAATTTCAGTTTTTATTAACAAAGCAATAATGGTGAAGTCTTTTTGTGAAAATTTCTGCCTTTTTCATCGTTTGGACCCCCTCCGAAATTTTTGGACCCTCCCAGAATTTTTTTTGGGGTATGTCCCTGCCCCTGCTCTCCTCTCCTAAGGGGGGGGAGCAAGTTCCCTACCTTGAGCCCCCCCCCCTTATGGGTGCCCATATCATTAATGTTATATTTTTCAAGTATTTAATATTATTCTGTGGTTTTCTGAACTTGCAGGTAGCAGAACAGATTTCATTATTTATTGACATTGTTGAGAAAGCAGACAGCATGGATTTCAGAGTTTGGGTCTTCTACTGGGTATCATTAAGGGTAAATAAATTTATGATATTGGTAAAATTTACTTAAAAATTCAAAATACTTTTAATCCTTTTTTCTACTGAATTTAAATGAAATGTATCTGCAATATTGGCTATATTTTGGAAGTAGTTCTGAAGTAGTTCCATTACCAATAAACTTTCAAATAGCACCTCACAGGATTGTAAAACATTGAAAACCCAAACCAGTATTTTTACATAGCAGCAAGTTAATATTTAGCCCAAATGTATTTAAAATGTATCCACAATATTAGGTAAACATTGGTAATATTTCTAATGTATTCCTAATATTGACAAGTAATTAATTTTATAGTATTTTTATTTTTTCATATTCATATACTTAATTATTCAATATTATCATTAAATTGGAAATAAATACTAATGTAAATTGTAGCAAATTAATATTTACCCATTATATTGTCAATGAATTTAAATTTAATTTATTTAAAATGTATCCATAATATTGGGTGTATATTTCAAATATTCCTCATATATATTGCACAAGTATATATTTTTGATATGTTAGCATCTTAATATATTATTACTTGCGAATTATCACTGTTTATCTGTTACACATAATTTTTGCATTTAAAATCTAAAATAATTTTAAATGCATTCATATACAAATTTCTGAAAAATATATCTCAAATATTACTGAAAAATTTAATGTAATATGATTGTTCCCTGATTATCATGGGTAAGCGGGTAAATACTGTGGAAAATACAGAAAGACAATTGTCAGAGTCGGTGAAGAAACAAAATGTAAGGAGGGCCCCCATTTAGACCCATACTTCTGACTCAAGCGACTTTATGTCATAATTGCTGCCTGGATTTGAGATGGGGGGGGGGGCTGAAGCCCTATAGCCACTCATCCCATTACCCCTCGATCTACCACCGAATCATTTGTTCTTGTGATAATGTTTAAATGTAAATTTTAACTGAAGACTCCTAACTTGGTTGGTCATTAGTTAAATATATATAAATTGATAATAAATGAATATTCATATAAATTGGTTGCTTTAGAAAACGAAACTTTTAGAATGTTTTTTATCTACTGAATACTCATTTTCTTGAAATATAGGAGAGTTAATAACAGCGATGACTGGGTGATTTTTCAAGAACCTTTGATAAGGGTGAATACTACTTTGGATGTCTTTAGATATAAGTATGTATTTATTTTTAATTACTTACTGTTTCAGTGTATTTTTAAATTTGGGAGTTAATTTTATATTCATATCATATGTTATAAATGTTCCTTATACACATGTCTGTGTGAATTTTATATTATTATTATTATTTGCATTGCAAGCATCCCATTTTAGAAGAATGTATATCTTAAGCACTGAATCAGATGGGTAGTAGATTTCTCACAAAAATTGTGTTTCATTAAGTGTCTCACTGAGTAGAAACAAAATGTTTCAATCAAGTTATTATTATTTTTTTTTACAAGAAATAATGCAATTTCTGAACAGGTTTTAAAAGAATTCAACTATGTCAGAAATTTGAAAATTTAGAATTTCTCTTCACAAGCTGTATTTATGGCAATACAAATGGTTAATTTATAGAAGTGAAATACTCGGAGAAAAATTTATAACATATTGTATTGTCCAAAATAGAGGGAGAATTAGCCATCAGATACAGTTTCCACTTTCGTGAATTTCTCCCTAAAAATGGGATAAGACCTGCAGTTTTGTTGTTCTATAAAAGTTCATCATGCTGTCTATGAAGAAGCATTCTGAATTATACCGAGTTTTTGAGAAGCCTGTCTTTAAAGCTTGCAGAGCCAAGTGATGAATAAAATATGTTACAAGAAAAACTGATTGATTTTGGCTGTTTATCACTTTATTAACTTTTTATTTTCTAGTACTCTGAACTGGTCCTGTGGAAAACCATTGAATTTTTGTCAGTGGCATGCTGTAAAAGAGAAGAAACTATCGGCATTATAAGTGGTATTCATATTTTTGTTTTATTTGTTTATTTATTCTTTAAATGTTCTTAATTACTAGTTCAAAGTCTGCATACTTTTGATCTCTGCGGTCTAATTTTTTCAAAGCTTGTATCGCATAATTTCATAATTGTCAATAACTTTTTTTTTTTTTTTTAGATGTTTACTTTTTTGTTTAGTTTATTTTTTTCTTATTTTCCAAATTGATTTATATGTTTTTTTTTAGTTTTTTTTCCCTAAAGTGATGTTACTTTGGGGCAGTTAGTGACTATGTATTAAATTTTATAAATTTCATGTAAATTGAGAAAATTATTAGGGCTGTTCTTAAAAGAAAAAAAAGTATAACTTTTGGTAAAGTTACATCAATGAGTAAAACAATAAATATTTATACAGTAAAATTCAATGTGGTATTCTTTATTAAAGCATTTGACCCAGGCAACTCTTTAGTATATCATTTTATGTTATGCTATATTCTGTCATTTATTTAATCTCTATTATATGTAAATTTTTTATGTCAAGTTGCATATTTGACACCAAGTTAATAAATTGCTTGCAAAATCAAGTCTTATTTGCAACATTTTATGAAGTAACAATGAAATAAAGTATAAAAATCAATTTTTAGTCCCTTCAGATTAATTTTTTTACTCTGCACCCTCACTACCTCTTAAAAATATGTTGTAAGTAAAACCTTGAAACTCCTGTAACTTATATTATTATTATTATTATTATTATTAATGTTGTCACTGCTGTTGTTGTTTAAAATGTAAACTGTAAAATGCTACTTTCAGAGATGAGATTTAAGAATTTAGTTTAATATTCAGACCTTTTTCAATGTTTATAAAGAATTCATTTTTTTCAAAAATTTTCTGATTTTTCAGTAAGGCAAAATTGTATATAAGTAAGATAGATTTAGTATCAATAAAAATTAAAATATTTATTGCTCTTGAAATTCATAAGTATAATTGCTCAAAAGTTGTTTGGACATTCTTTCAGACTTTTTTTCCTTTTTTGTTAATCTCATATCTGTACTTTGGTACAAACCAAATCGAAAACTAGCCTACCAGTTTCGACACCATATTACATGTCACCATTAGTGGTAAAAACAGATGAAATATATTATTTTTTAAATTTTACTAATACAATATGTAAATGTAAACTTTACTTCCTTAGTAAATTCAGATTTTTTAAGTCTGCAGTATTCACAAAGTGTAATAACCTTGTCAGTGTTCACATGTTGTCATATGTATATTTGAATATTACTCAAAAATATCTTTAGTCTAGTTTTTAACTGACTTCAAGAAGATCTAGGTTATTAATTGGGGTCAGTACTCAGAGGTGTAGCAAGAATTTTCAGTGCCCGAGAACAAATTTGCATCACTTCCTTTTTACCAAAATGTGCTGGAAAAAGTTTTATATACAAATTGGTGCCTTTTGGATCCTGTGCCCTGGGACAAATGTTTCCCTCTAGCTACACCTCTGAGCACTGAATCCTTGTAATTTACCAGACTGGATATGAAAAGTATTTTCAAACTTCCGTTTAATTATTTCTTCAATTTGTTTATCTTCCACATATAGATGTGATCTTTGCTAAGAATGTTGTTATTTGATGATATTTTACTTGCTGTGCATGAAAAGTTTTTATTGCAAAGTTGTCACTTTATTTTTACCCAATTTTTATTTACCTAAAATATATTACAAGTCCTGAATATTTTCTATTTTTTAATTGATTGTAATAATTTGCAAATTTAACTCACCAATAGTAAGTAATGTGTTTAATATTTATTTTGTCACTATTAGTTTGATGTTTGTTATTACCCACAGGTTACTGTGATTCAAGGATAATTTTATTCCAAATTGCTTTGATATGGGATTTTCACTTCAATACTGTCCCCAATTATTCTTTTTTGTGTTACCTCACAAAATAAAATTTTGTGAGGTAAATCCTACAATATGTTCTTTACTTTTAATAAAGTATTTCGTGCTCTCAATCACTTTGCATATCAGTATATTCTAATATTAATAGAACATAGAGAACAGATTATTTTATAAAACAATACAAACATTTCTTATCTGTAAAATTAAAGTTTTTTTTCCTTTTATTTTTTGCATGTAAAAAAATAGAATTTTTTTTTTTTGAGCTGCTATATTTAGGTTTTATTGCAGTTTTTTACCATTTGCTTTTGTGTTCAGTGGCAAAATTAGAATGTAAAAGGCAGCTTAAATTCTACATCTTTATTTTATTAATTCATTCATTTTTTGCATAATTTGTACAATTTTAACAGTAGGAGCCCTGTTTCCCTTCCCTCTCTTACTCAGAAGGTTACAGTATATGTAAATGTTACTTGAAAGTATTTATTATTACCATACATAAATATGGTAATAAGATATATGAAAAATGGTAATAAGAAAGTATTTATTATTACCATTTTTCGGTATGCTTTTGTGCTGTTCCAAAATTGTATTTAACCTGCTCCTAAAGGTGTTCCAAAATGTATGTGGATTTGCAGACTTTTTATTATAAAGTTATCCTCCTATTTTAATGAAACTATAAACAAAATGTTTTCTGAATCAAATGAAAAGATCTGCTGACTTATTCCTCTGTAAATTCATAACCTAGTTGAAAGTGTTAGGTTGTGCTTTAGTTGGAGATTTAAATTTGACACGAAGCCATGTACACACAAAACTAATTTTAACTAATTTTATTTTGTATGTATTTAACATAGACCTAGTTTATGCTCTAGTATATTCTAGCTGCCAACTCTTTCTGATTTTGAGCCTTTCTTCAGTCTTATTCAAATTATGGCGAGGGGGAGGGTACCCTTTTATTATTAGGATAGAATAGCAGTTATGTTTTAACTTTTATTAATTCTGTAATTACTTGTTGAAGTCATAATTTTTATCTTCCAGATGCTGTTAGAAGAATCCCTGAATGTGAAATAGTATTGAAGTACTGATATTGAATCCATTGATTGTATTTTATATTAATGCAACAATTAATGTGCAACAATTAAACCAAATTTGTAATAATTGTGTTGTGTGTTCACTGCCATTGCTTTTATAATTCATTCAAACCTGCATGGGTCTCAATAAGAGATATCTTCCACTTTTTTTCAATTCACAGGCTATTTTTTACTTCTGCAGTTATGTAATCGTTTGAATTTTTTAAAATTTAGAACACATTGTAAACTAAAATTTGCTAGGCTGAAGACTACTCTGGACTTGGAAGTTCCATTACTCATGTTTTTATTTAAGACTTTGCTTATATATTTTTATTAACTGTTTTTTCTTTCTTTTTTTTTGGCCCTCGTATTAATTGAACTTTGTTCTAACATACTAATGAGTTTTTCTGGCTTTACTTTCATTTATTGTTCTAAATCTGTTTTCAATAGTATAATAATTCTTGCATAAAATCTATATTAAAAGAACTTTTTTTTCAATTTGAGGTTTTTAAAAGATTAAGTAATTTGTAGCTATTTTGCTGTAAAAGTGAAATTGAAAGAAATAAAATCACACTTAAAAATAAATAAAGAAATGAATGTGTATATATATTAAAAAAATAAGAAATGGCTTTTATTTTGAAGTATGTATAAATTATGTTCAGAACAGGAATTTGGTTTTTTAAGAGGTGAAAAAAATTTTTCTTAGTTTCTGTGAATCACCACCCTCCCCCCCCCCTCCTCACCCAGACAGTATCTATGGAGGTTAATATGGTTCACCCTCATGCTCTAAACTTCAATTATTTCTTTGCGTTATGGCAAGTCTACAAGAGGGGTGTCTTCTTGGGGGGGTGACTTGGGTGGTGAACTTTTTAAGGTATTCTAACCTGTATTCTTGCTCATGCCTCTAAACCTTAAATAATGGTTTTTGGACAAGACAAAAATGTTGGGGGGGATTCAACCAAATGGGCATTGTTGGGAAATTATGAAATAATTGGTTTTGATTTATATTATTTATGTATTGGCCTGCACAAAAATATTTCTTTACCCCTTTTCACAAAAAAAAAAAAGAAATCAATCAATATAAAGTAGTTTCCATTTTAGAAATATTTTATTCCTTTTTCTGGGGGGGAGGGGGGGGGAATAGAAAAATAGGCATTCTCTTAAATTTCCAAACATGATATGTACATTAACAGAGGTTATCAGCAGATATATTTATATTTTTGATTTACCCAACAATTAGTTTATTTATTTATTTATTTTGGTTTTCAATTAAAGGATAGCTATTACTCTTTTAATTTATTTTTGTGTTTCATAATTCTTGTATTTGTTCGTATAAATGACTGAAATTTAATTTCAAATAATTTCTTTTCGATAACAATTCAATCATGTTCATTTCTTCTTTATTTAAAATTAAAAAAAGACTTGTTAATTGTAATAAAGTTGAAAAGAAAGTTTGAATAAATTATACTTAAAATAAAATCTATTTAAAAATCAAAATTATTAGTATTCTTTTGATTTTATATAAATATCTTATCATGAACTTTTTTTATTGTTTTGTTAATACTGTTGTAAGTGAAAGTTGTTCTGAAATGTACCATAGGTAAAAAATAAGCTTTCAGGGATTTTTTATTTCAGCAGGAGAAAAGGTAACATTGAACATATCAAATATTTCTGCACACTGTTGAGTCATGTGGATGTCCGAAATGCTTATTTCTATTCTTGTTTGATCACAGATTACCTCAAATGAAGTTATAGTACTGCAGACAAAGAAAATTCTTATAAATCTCCTGCTGATGGATTTTACATAGCTCAATGGCTATACAGATCACCTCCAAGCATTTTGAAACTTTCACTTATATTCCTGTTAAGTTTTGACTAACCAAACAAAACATAAACTGTCAACGAATTCTGTAACTAAATAGATCTAGAGGTTATGGAGGTTTGTTTTAGTAACCATGTGGAACTCTTGGGGGTACCTTTTAGTGATGCCATCATCTGATTATTAAAATGAAACTCTGTACTCCTTCTTAATCTGTTTAATTTCAGAATAGGCTGTTATTTTAAATACTGTATGTTCTGTGTCAACAGTCCACATTTCACTCACTGGAATGAAAGCAAGAATTTAAAAATGCATGGGGTCAGATATTACTTGTTCCATTGAGCTACGTAAAATTTATTTTCCAGCTGTTATTGATCATTCTGAACATGACAATAATCCAAGATAGCCCAGAAATAGATATCTAATAAGTTCTGGATATGAAATAAGTATCAATTTCTGATCATTGGATATTTTGAATATGAAATAGATAGCCACTTTTGGGATATTTGAGATCTTCTGGAAGTTTAATTATTATAACTATGCTACATATATACAGATCTCTTATAGACCTGTATATTATAGATGTTATTTACTCATTAGAGAGATCACACCTCAAATTTCTAATAGAGAAATCTATTTTATGTTGGACTTCTAATAGATATACCCAATATCCAGCTATGATGTATTAAAGATTGCCTATGGGCAAACTGGGGGGGGGGGGTAAATGCGGCAAAAATATTTACTTGTACGATATGAAGAATATTTTCAAGGCGCTCGATATTGCAGATACATTTTAAATATATTTAATTTAGATTCAATAGCAGCAAAGTTTTATAATTTTTACAATATAATGGTTAAATATCAACTTTCTACTTTTTACCAATACTAGCTTTATTCCCAGTGTAATATTGAGTAAATATTAACCAAAAAAATTAAAAATGGTATAAAGTTATGTTAAAGTAATTACTTATCCATATTGAATATATTTCCAATGTATATCAAATACTATAAATGCATTTTAAATATATCTGAGGCAAATATTAACTTTGCTACTTTGTACGAAGTTACATTTGATACATTTGACGAAGTTACAGTTGATCTTTGTTTTCAATTTTTTTTAACAATATTGAGTTAACATTAAAAAATTTATCAATTGAGGACTACTTCAAAAATATTTCCAATACAACCCTGTATTAAGAATATATTTTTTGTATGTTAAATTCAGTGGAAAAAGGTATTAGTATAGTCATACTGAAAGTATAAAGTTATTTTGAGAATTTATCAGACCTAAATGCTAATTTTTACCAATATTGGAATTTTATTTACCAATATTGGAAACTGTGTTTATTCTCAATGTGTTCACTTACTACTCTGTACCATTATTGGTTTTTGATATCAATGTTTTCACAATATTGAGTTAATATTTAAAAGTTCATTGGTAGTGAAACTACTTCAGAAATATTCTCAATATATAATTAATATTTCAATACACACTTCATATGTTAATTAAAATTTTACAAATGATAATAACATTTTGAGCATATATCAGGGCTAAACTCTAGTTTTTACCAATACTGGAAGTGGTCTTTACTCTCAAAGTATTCACATATATGTAAATTTTAATAATTAAAAGTAATTAGTACTTAATAATATTGGAAATATTTCTAATATACACTCAATATTATTGATAAATTTCAAATACTTTAAGATTCAATAGTATTAAAATTTGACTTCAAATGGGCAAAATATTAAATTTATAATATTGGATTTTATTTTCAATGAATTCACAAGATTGGATAAATATTGATGCTATATAGAAAATATCTTTTAATATTTGCCAAATATTTAAAAAATAATAATAATCAATGCTGTTACCAGATACAGTCATATATATATATATATATATATATTTATAAGGAATTATTTTAATTTCCCTAAAATAGTGATAGCCAGAAGCAAGGCATATGCAAGGAATAAATCCAGGGCCGTACCCAGACAAAAATTTCAGGCAGGGTCCAAACCGTGGAAAAGGCAGAATTTTTCACAAAAAGACGTCATTATTATTATTTTATTAACAAAAATCAATTTTTTTGGGAGGGGGGAGGGTCCGGACCCCTGGATACGGTCTCGAATAATCACCCTATAAAAAGTGACGGTCACTCTTAAAAAGGGTCATAGCTCACTCTTGATCAGAGCGCTCCACTCTTTAAGGGATGGCGTGCTGTCACCCTTTCCTTAGAGTGAGGCACTCTTTCCCGGAGTGGGTTTTTGAATTCTCACTCCTAGTCCAGAGTCAGAAATGTCACTCTTCAGAATAGTGATTTCTCACTCTATGGAGGTTGGCTGATTTTTGTCACGAAGGTAGGGTGATATATCACTCCTCAGCACTGGTTTTTCACTCTTGATTATTAAGAGAGTACTGTGTTGTTTTGTGTTGTGTACTATCATTAAACTAAAGGATAAAGGCCTTTGTGGAGACAATTACAGCGGGTGATAGAATGTCTACACTCAGAATATTTAATATTTACCCACTTAAAATCAAATAACTTCATATTCAATTTTTATTATATATCGAAATTCGAATTGTATAATCTGCAGAAACATTTCGTATTCGAAACATTTCGTTTGGTATCAACATCCTCTCCTATATCCATGCTTAATGCATAGAAAACCATTTTATTTTTGAAAAAAAGTTAATCTGAGTAGTAATTTAGAAAAGCTATCTTAAGCGAATTCGAATCGTAATTTTCCCTCCAAAGCCTGATAACCGTGACTTCTATGTAACATCAATGTCACTTGCTAGATAATTCTGACACTCAAATGATTAGCTTTTTTTATTCTCTTAAATGAAATAGAGCTGGGAAAAAAAAAACGCTTAAAAATCAGGGAACGGGTGAATTATCAGATTTTTTCTTTTTGTTTTTTTTTTCTCTCTCTTTTTTTAGATAATTATGATAATTTTCAGGCTGATCGCACCAACGAACCGTGTAAATTTTAAGTTATTAGACAATACATATTTAATCTGTTTGGATTAATGATGTAAAAGTTTTATTTTGAGTGGTTGAACTGGAATTGTGACAGAGTCAGGGATCAGCGTAACTATATAGGAACGATGTATTTTTGATTTATTCGAGGTTAGAAGTCCATTTTCTTCAGTCCATCCGTTTGTTCTATTATTGTCAACGTTTAAGTAGTTGTTAGGGTTATTATAAAAGAATATTTTTGATCTATTCTGTTTTTGATTTCATGATTTCGAACTGTCCTTTTGTACTAATAATTTAAATTGCGTTACGCTTATTCTTTTCTTAAGCGTGAGTTTATAAAATAAAATTATGTTTAAAGCATATTTATGTAAGATTATACTTTTATAGCATCTATATTTTTGTATCTATAAGATTGAATTTACGTTTGTAGAATTTGTTTATGCAAGATGTATTTTCTTTGAATAAAAAAAAAATAAGTATTTGTGTTTGAATTGAAGCACTATAGAGAAATTTACAATTTCAATCGTAAAGAATTATCATCATAGATGTATTATAAAGACGTAAATGCATGAAAGTGTAGCTCAAAAACGAGCTGTGGAAACATTTGATCACCGGCAGCAGCACTTGGTTCAAATGTGTGAACGTGCAGTTCAAACACAAGCAGATGAAACAGATGATTAGTATTTGGAAGGAGAACGACATAGAACAGCTAGACGTCAACAAATACTTCGGGTAAACAGTCTAAGTATCTAAAAAGCTGCCACAAATATGGATAATGATCACAACATTTGAAAAATAAATAATTATATCTATGAAAACAAGGAGGTAAAACAAAATTACTTTTAGTAACGAAATCTACTTTCAATAGTGAAAATCCAATAATTTTTATATACCTCTTATTGTAAAAATGCAATTGTCTCGAAACCACATCAAAACACTCCAAGCAGTATAATAGGTTTGTGAGTTTCAACTTTCTGTGACAAATACTATTGATTTTAGATAGCACATTTTATTGTTCACCGTGTTTCATTGCACTCCAAATTCTCCTATACAATGTTCTAAATTCTTGAGATTCTGCGTTGCGCACTGGTCTTAAATTGCAAGTGAAAATAAATTAACTTTCTTTTCGTAGCCTGTCCCGAATATTCCGCAATGCATTGAAGCATGTTTTGCCCCTTTTCGTACACATATTTACAGATGCATTATACATCTCTCTCCAACTTTTTCCACTACCCGTTTTCTAAGATTTACAGGAGCTGCTAGCTTGTATACAGATCGATGAGAATCCAAACACCTTTGTCGAACTCCATGTGAATTTAGTCGATGTGGAGTAAACTTCTTAAAGGAAGCTCCTAATCAAGAAGAATCTTCGTTGAGAAGATACATGGTTAGTTTCCATTTTAAATTATTGAACACTTACTTGGGAGTAATGGAAACAAATTTAAAATACAATGTTTGAAAATCTTACATTCGATGATAGAAATGTAGATGCACATGCACACGCCTACGAATGTTTGCAACTTACAGAATAATAAATATATCGATGAATTTGTGAAAATAAAAGAAACCATTTAGCACTTTTAAAGCATTTCTTTTTTCATTCATTTAAAATAGTTTTCATTTAAAATTCGTTGCTGTATAAAAGTTTTAGAAAATGACATGCCATTTAATAATCGTTATTTAAATGAGAGCATTGTTTATAAAATATCAAAAGACTTCTCAAAATATATATTATTCCACCTAGCAACGATTCACATCTGCAAAAGCATTCATCGTTAGCAGAATTCCAGTGTTGACATATCGCGTGTAGTTCCCTCTTTTCGTTCCATTTTCATAATTCTAGGAAACAGATGCGACACTTGCATTTAACTTGCATTATTGTCTTTGCAGCTCATTAGTCATGTCTATGGTAGAGATTCGCGTGATTCGATACTCACGCAACAGCAATCGAGGGATGATTTAGGCAAGTTCTACACTTAACACATATTTTGAAGACTTGTCTTAAAACAATCCGATATTAAAATGATTAATTTAACACTAGGCACTTAGGATAGATGAATTTAATGAAAGTTTTGGGAAGTTTTCTGATATGAGATGGGGGACGATTTAACATTTGCTTACTTGCAAGAGAGATAAGGTACAAATAATATTATAACACTATCCGATAGGAAATTACCAGTAAGTAATTTTAAATTGCAATAGTAATAATATTAACATAGCAACATTTTAAATATTCGGTACATCAGTGGTTTAATTACATGTCGTATCTGATACAGGAAAGCAACTGACTTCTTTTGAAAGCCAAACCGATTCAAAGTTTAATTATTTTTAATACAATGTGAGTATATAAGCGGATTCCTTAAGAGTCGTTTATTTAGATTAATTTCTGGAGAAAGAAATTCTTTTGAACGAGTTTCTATTGATGAAACTGTTATATTAAATTCCTAGTCTTTACTGTCCCTGGCCATATTAATGTGACTACCAGCAGATACAAAATTTTTACTTTCCAAAATGTTGGATGTGAAGGAATGAAGAGATGCTGCAGCGGATATACGGCTTTATTAAACAGGATAAAACACGTTTCAATATACGAAGAGTTATAGGTTGAAACACACAGATCGGATGAGTTTTATCATTGACACAGCGAACCCAACCTTCATCTCTCACAAGAACTGGGCGCGTTTGGCTTTATATACGAAAGAGCGACTTCTTGTCTGCAATACACAGTAAAGGTGCGCACGTGCCAGGAGATTGAAAGGCGGTTTGACAGCAGAAAATGTAACATGTACAGAAAGTATTGTAATCATGAAAAAATATTCGACTACGAGGTTTTGATGTATTTACTCGTTTTGGGGTATTCAGAATTCATTTATGAGATTTTTATTGCTATATATGCATGTATGGGTATCTGTATGTATGTATCTGAGTGAACACGATAGCTTAAAAGCTGCACTTAATTGAGCTCAAATTTCGTATATACAGGGTTACTGGTAACTCGACGTATTCCTGCTAACACGTGATAGGGGAACCAAAATGCTACCTGCGCTAAGTAAAATTCACCCTTCTTTACGAATTACATGTCTTTAGAAGGACGTTAATATGTTTTTGAAAAGATGATTAATGGTAAAAAATTTATTTGTAATTTTTAGGCTTATAGGCATTGTCTTTTTTTAAATAAATAACATTCTTTGAAAGGAAACGCGTTAATTAAAATATCAGAAAATGCATGTAGTAGCTCTTGAATTTAAACTTTAAAGTAATTTTGCACTATTTACAATCACATTACCTTAGTTAGAGCTTTAGCTATGAAAATAAATTAAAATGAAACCCATTGATTGAGTAGATTTTTTAGATTTGCACTTGAATGTCAAATTTTGGGTTATTCAAGGAAGAAGTTTAAAAGTCGATTTTCTCAAAAACTATTGATTTTCGACCATACATATGGGGGAGAAAACTGTAGCATTTTGACTCACCTATCGCGTGTTAACAGAAACACGTAAAGTTACCAGTAACCCTGTATATTATAGACCACCTTCGTATGACAGGTATTGTTTTTAATGTGTATAGGAAGCATAGCTTTTTCCAGGGCTGCAAAAGACAACATTATGACGAATGAACACATATTATTGATTTTAGTGTGTGTCGAGCTCATAGTTTGTTAACAGGGTTGCGACAAAGAATTCTTATACATTACGGCCTATGGACGCAAATCATTTAAAAAGCGCTCTAGTCTAAATCAGTAATGACCAAACTTTTAACATTTCTTCCCCCCCCCCAAACAAAGGATAACTTGGGATGGCGACCCTCTCATTCCTCATCATACATACAGTTTTTTATTCTTCAACAATTAACATTGAGTCGCTTTTCTGCAAAATTATGTTATTGGTAAAATTTGAATAAACATTTTAAGTGAAAATATGTATGTTTTGGAATAAAATTTAAGAATAAATAAAGTAATTTTTTAAACATGTATGGCCTTTTATTCTTTGCCTGTTTTTCTAACGCCTCCCCGCCTTTTTAACGCTGGTCTAACTGGTGCATTCAAATGAGCTCAAATTGTGGATGTATGTTATAGGTCACCGTCATAAAATGTGTATATATTATTAGGGAGTGTGTAGAACTTACATTTTTTTTTTGCGCAAGGCTGCAAAAAGAATTCTTCTACATTACGATCAAGTACTCGATTTTTTAAAACATTTTAATTCTTTTCTAATTTGAAACTTTTAGGAATAAAGTGCTGTTTTATAATAAATGTAACACTTTCGTCAATATTTTCCAGCAATTTTTTTAAGACATCTGGTTTTGTGGGTAGAAAATAGCTGTCATATTAATGTGCCAAGGTACAAATCGGACAGAAAAGTTTCTGTCTTTAATTTTATGAAATGAGCAACGATTTCAGTTTTTGACAATTTAGTAATTTTATGAGTTGAAAAGGAAGTTTAATAAAGTTGTCAGTACTTCGAATAAAAAAATAAAGTAAATAAATCATCAGGTAGCAGTCCTATTATATCTCTATAGGACGCAATGTTTTGAACATTATTCTTTCGAAAGTTACTATACTGTTTGCTTTAAATAGCCTTTGTAACCCAAACTCGCCGAAGACCTACTCATTAAACTTTGATACATTATAGCAGGGGTGGCGAACCTTTATGGATCAATGTGCCATTTTTTCTAAAGAAATGTTTAATGAAGCCATAGACGTGCCGTAAAATAATTTTGACTTAGTGACAGTTCGATCGTGATACTTCATAGTGAACTTTATTATTTTTAATTAAAATACAAACCGTTTTGGTCGGTGGCGTGTCCAAAATATTGTGTCGCGTGCCATCAATGTCACGCGTGCCATTGGTTCGCCATCCCTGCATTATAGTCTCCATATTTTAAAACTATATGTTTTTTGGTATCATATTGAAAATATAACTTTTAAAAGAAGGACCCTAGAATCGCTTATGTTTTCTACAGTTGTTATAATTAATCCAATTTAAGGGGAATATGTAATGTTATCTTTTTATAAGATTATTCTTATCAGTTACCACATATATTGAATTTTTCAGAACATATTAATGCTATTAATATTATGCATAATCAGGTTGAGTGGAAAAATGATTTCTGCATAATATTAAAAATCATGTTTACCTACCAAAATGCCACGAATTATAAATGAGTCATCCTAAGTTTTATATTGATAATTTTGCAAATTATATCATGATACAGACATTTCATTTTCTCCCTTTTTTAAGAAATTTGCTAGATTTGATAGCAAAATGGGCAAAATTTCATTAAAACTAAGAGTATTCAAATAAACAGATTTTAATTTTATTCGTAAAGAAGATATGAATACTTTTATTTCAGTGTGTGGATTATATTTTACTCTTTGGAGGAAAAAGAAGGTGACCTCTGATTTTGGAAACTATTTTTAAGCGAAAACTGTTACTATAATTTTTTGTTCAATCATAATTATTTTCACAGTAATTTGAAAATAAATTTATAAAGTATTTCATTGTCATTTATCTGTACAAAGTTCAACAAAAGTTGAATAAAATTGCATTAACTAAATGGTTAATTATATCATGTACAGGGTTCGCGTTGTCGATCGCCAACGTCGCAAATTGCGATAATAAAATTAGTTGGGCGAAAGAAAATACGATTTGGCGAAAATATTGGCAATTGCATTTCTTAATGATGTCCGGGAAAATCTAATTTGGCGTATGGATTCGCGAAACTTTGAAAAAAGCCAGCGCGACCCCTTATCCTGAACCAGATAAATAAACTTATTTTAGAACTACCAGTATCAATTTCTATATTCACGAAATGTAACACAGAACATCTTGAACAGAACTTGCCACTACAAAAATACAGTTCTTACAAAATAACTTACTTACAAAATTACTTAATTTACTTAACATTACTTACAAAAATAAGTAATTGGAATGCTTAGTATAAGGTATTTCATTCGAAACAGTAAAGTGCGTTTGTTTAAGGAATTTCTGACTGCAGAACTGTATAAAACAATACTGTTAATTTTATTGTTATGAGATTTACATCATACATCTGACATCAGTTAAGCATGAATATTGAAAGGGTATTGTTGATTAATTTCTACTGTGGAATATGAATAAAAATATTAACAATGCGCTTAGATATAAGCATCGTGCATCTTAGAAGATGTAACTTAATAGGTTTTGCATCACGACAATCGATTCCGCATGATTCATTCCACGAACTAAAAAGACTTACATGTATCATTTAGAGAAAGTCATAGAGCATTAAATGCAATTTTGATTCAAACCCACTTTCATTATTAGTATTTTATAAAATTTTAGATTTATATCAAAGTCATACTAAATTTGTCACACTATAACAAATATTTTGTTGAATCAACAAAAACATCGCTAAATCAACAAAGTTTTCCAGTTGAAATAGCGGAAACGGAATTTTTATTAAATTAACAAAACAATCTTGTTAAAATTATTTGGTTACCTGAAGAAAACATTTTGTCCGTTTAATCAAACAATTTGGCTAAAATAAACCAATATCTTGTTAATTTAACCGAACTGTTTGTTTAAATGGTTTATTTGGTTAAAATCAAACAAATCATTTGTTTGAATCACAAAATTTCTTTGTTAATGTGTGTTTTCACAAATGATTTAACAAAATTATTTTGTTAATTTTGCTATGCTATTTGTTAACACATCAGACCACTGTTTCAAATATAAGACTAATTAGTTTATTTATTCATCAAAATTTACATTTTTATTTTAGTGTTGTTATATATCTACAATTTTAATTTGAAGAAATTCCAGTCACTTTCTTTTTTGTTTTGGCTCGTAAGAGACAGTCAGAATAGCACGTCGGTTCATGATAAAATAAATATGTATTTTTAATACAAAATAATACCCAAGATTGCAGCTTAGTTACACAACAGTGTTAAACAAAGTTTACTTCTTAATGTTACTTTTTAATGGAGTTGCCTTGTTTTCATTGGACGTTTGGACATACATCAAATTGATAATTTCGGTTCGCAGTTTCAGATTCAGATTTAATGCTACAAGTAAGAGTTGATTCTCGCACTCTATAGTAAAACCAAAATATTTTGCCTCCCATCTTCGCCATCCTCTCTTCCATCTGCTAGTCTTCAGTCTCTGAAAGTGTGTTTACACAATTTCAACGTGGAAGACTAATTGATTTACTCTTTGAAGTACTTTTTTCACTTGAACATTCCAAATCCTTAACAGTCATTAAAAGTTTCAATAAAAATACAGAGATATTTTATCAAGACACGTATGTCGTTCTAGTTGTTTTAACAAATTTGCCTAACGATCAAAAAATGAGTTGCTTTAAACTAATCTTTATAAAAACACTAAAATAAGAATGTAAATTTTAATGAATAGATAAAGCTATTAGACTTACCTATGAAGCTTTTAATTAACAAAAAAAAAAAAAAACGATTGAACAGTTTTATATTTTATATCACCCATTCTTAAATGTACTTTCAGAAATTAGTGTAAATATTCTGTTTTCGTCTAATGAATAATGTTTGAGTAAGTCCGGTCGCCTAGGAGGCTTAAAAGCATTCCTTGTGACTAGCTTTTTCCTTTCATTAATATAATTCAATTTATGTCTGGATCCTAAAAATTTTTCCTGGCTCCAAAGATTTTACAACTTTTGTCCATTCTTGCTAATGAAAATGGGCGTTCTCTTCTCTCCTTATGGTTTGGGTTGTCCTGTGCATGTCCTTGAAGCATGCCTAAATTTACTGTTCAACGATTTCAAATGTCATTGGCTCTGAGTTTTAACAAAATGTTTTGTTGATTTAAAAAGGAATTTTGTTACACCAATTTGGTTGAATCAAAAAACTTTTGTT
The DNA here is from genome assembly GCA_038373885.1 of Cheiracanthium punctorium. Classification (NCBI taxonomy): domain Eukaryota; kingdom Metazoa; phylum Arthropoda; class Arachnida; order Araneae; family Cheiracanthiidae; genus Cheiracanthium; species Cheiracanthium punctorium. Next base: position 215,531 of record JAWZYV010004239.1, read on the forward strand.
GAATCAACAAAATGAAGCAACGAAACTGTTTAACCAAAGATGCTTAGTTAAATCCAACAAAACACTTTTTTGCCTGCAGAACTGTTCTGTGCCTTTTTATGTTTATTAGAGTTATCTATATCATAACTCTAAAAAACATGACAAGGGATAGAATGTTTCTTATGTAATAGAATGTGTCTGTTATATGGACAAAATATAACAGTTGAGATAAATGGCATTACCCTTATACATGTATTAAAGTAAACTCGAATAGTGAATTTTAAGTGTTAATGATGTATTTAACAATGTATTATTGGTATTATTTTCCTAACTGAAATCAAGTCCTTAATTGATTGTTGAAAGGAAGTACAGGGTATTTCTACAAGAATAGCAATATTTGAAACGCATATATTATTATGAAAAATATTAAACATAGACACTTCAGATTAATTTTATATTATGTGTATAATAATGAAGTATTTTTTTTACATACCAAATTTAAGTTGCTGAACATGCCCACCTTTGAATGCACAACATATTACAACATGGTATTCAAATTTGTACCAAACTTTTGTGAGCATATTTGCATCGACTACCATAGAATTTTACACTATCTTCTAATGCTTTTCGCTCGTGCAGCGTAGAACCTCAAACGATTTCTGCTATGCAGTCACCATCTTCACAAACGAGGAAGCGACCTGCGAAGAAAAAAAGTTAGAGCTACTTGATGGCGACTGGGTGAAACTCGAAAATTTTCACTTACTAGGGGTACATAGTACGATTAAAATGGATTAAAATTGAAAAATTTATTTATTTTTAATCGGGTCTTTCTTTTTGAAACATTCTGTATTTTCTTACTCAAAGTATAAGATTTCCTTATTATCTAAAAATGCATAAAAATTTGGTAAAATGTACCAGACTTTTATATATTTATTGAATTAATTTATAATACCTCGATGAATTTGCTGACTTGCAGTAAAATCTTTCAGCAATTATGTATTCGTTATTTTATAAACAATCTGAAATTGGTTATTTTTATGCTAGTTTCTTTGTAATACTTGACACCAATTGCAAATTATGAGTGAAAAATAGTGTTTAAGTTATTAACAAAAATACTTTTTATCCACGGTCGGATTTTGCAAATGAAGGCATTTTATAATTGTACATTCTTTTATTACAAAATGTGTTATAAGAAGGCAATTGTGGCTAAACCACATTGGAATTGGATAGTTCTTTCCTTTACATTGTAATTTAAAAGCTGCGATATAAAATAAATATTGTTCCCTTCAAATGATTTTAAAATTAATGGTCAGAGAGTAACAAACTTTGTTCCAATCCCTATGAAAAATAAAACACTAATCGATATTTTCGAAAATAATAACTGTTTGCAGTGTAATAAAAGCCTTTAAATTTTCTTCTTTATTTCTGTTATTTAAAGGGAAAAACATATGAGAAAGTTCTAAAATCATGGAGTGAATGATGGAACGAAAAATATAAACTGAGAAAGGAAATCCTTTTACATCGTGAAAAGTCAGCTTTAGAACACTTCAAAATATTTGTAGGATGTCACAGTGTAGAGTAGTTGACATATATTTTATACTTTTTTACAACATGAAAACGACTATGATTATTTACTATCGAAGAGCTCGCATACACACATATGTCAGTCAAAGCACCTTTCGTAAAATTTTTTTGTTAAAAGGCTATTTTCATTAAATTTTTGACAATACTTAGACATGTATCAATATTTTTTTAAGTAGTAGCTTTCACGCAGCGATTTTATGATTAGATAATTATTCGTACACATGACTCAGTAGCTGCAAATGGCGTACATATTATAAATACTCGAAGGTATTCGTTTTTTTGTAGTCGAAAACGTGCACTGAAGTGCACAGAAATGTAGAGACATTTGCATGAAGTATATTGGGCAAATCCTATGTCACGTCAAGCTATTGAGAAATGATGCAACATGTTTGAGAACTCATTTACCAAAGGATTCATGCGAAGTTCTGAAAAAAGATTAGGTGGGAAGTGTGAGATCACTCTCCTAAATCCCTTACCTTCGAATTAGTGACTTCCATAGCGTTGGTCCCACGAAACAAGAACTTTCAACGCGACAATACCACACGAATGAGGAGGTGAAAGCTACAATCTAAGAATGGTTAGCGGAAGTTTAAAAAATACGTGTCAGAAAAATTTTGTTAATTTTTAATTCACGTGCTTCCTTTTAAATGATGTATTTTATTAAAAAATATACATCTTTTACAAAAAATGGCGATAAACATACAAATTACAAATACAATTTCTCCTATAAATCATCCATACAAAAAGTATTAATGTCCATCTAAAGACATGTAATTCGTAGAGAAGGGTTAGTTTTATTTAGCACAGGTAAAAACGCCAAAGGATACACCCTCGTTCATTTTTTAGGATCGTTGTTAAGCTGATGAAGTCATCACGGTTTTTTAAATTTATTCTGATAGCTGACACTCTAAGCTAACGTAATCATGAAAAAGTAATAAAATTCTTTAAAATTATTTTACGCGCTTTACATGTATTTTTTTTAATTTATTTCCATTTTCCTTTCAAGGATGTTCGTTATGTCAAAAAATACTATTGTAGTAAGCGTACAAATTACAAATAAAATTTATACCATTAATCAGCAATCGAAAAACGTATTAATGTCCATCTAAAGACCTGTAATTTAAAAAAGGCTGCATCACTTAGCGCAGGTAAAAAACCCACAAAGGATTCTGCTTCGTTCATTGTTTAAGTTCGTCAGACAACTATTCAACATCGATCAAGATATCACTGCTTTTTAAAGGCTTAAAAATCTTACTTGAGCTACATCAGATTATGGGGTTTCAAGCTGGTTTACATTGTCCCCACTAAAAATAAACTTACGCTTTTCTTTAAAAAAAGAATGCAGAAAATCTTAAGTGATATGGCCCATTCAATTCTGAAGAATATCTGCAGAATATATTCTGTACTCGAATCAACTCGTATCAAATCTCTATATTGTACTTTAATCAAACACACACTCTCTCTGCAAAAATTTAAAGTAAAAGATGAGCATCTTGGCATCACACTTGTATATAACATGAACACTATGAGCATCTTGGAATCGCACACCGAACTTCTCCGATAATGGGGCACCCATTTTTACATAGGTGAAACAATAGATGTTGCGTCCATTCTTATATTTCATTCAAATAGTTAGATGTTTTAAAACTTCATATTTCACGCATACACATTTCTATTTTAAAAAATCTATTATCTAAAACAATTTTTATTTAAAATATTATTCTTGAAGTTTGAAATACTTAGTATGCCAGTGGGCAGAATAACCCTTGTTCTTTTTTTTTTTTTTTACTTTGAACTCATATTTTATCATATTTAAATTATTTACTAGATAAAACACATATAACTTTTGATTATAAAAGTAAATCATATATTAAAACTGAGCTCTAAAAATGTAGCTAAGTTTATGAGATCCCATTCTGAATATAAAAAACAAGAAGGGGAAAGATATAGTTACAAAATTGCAATTATTTGAAATAATTGATAAAAAATACTTCAATTAATACAAAACGTAACTATTATTATGGACAATTCATGTAAGCCTTGCTATTTCAGAGAGCCCATTTTTCCGTAATTACATATATGTATATTCTTAAAGTTATTTTACTTTTATTGTTCTTTAAGACGACAATGGATATGACACACCCGACATGGCGATATCTGAAAATCGGAAGAATTTCAAAATAAACTTTTCAACTTCAAGGTTATGACCGTAGAGTCAGCTGCATGCATTTTCATAAGGCACATGCAAAAAAGAAGCGTAACGGGTATATTATATCCAGCGGGAGTACTGCCCGGTTAAGAAAATAATTAAAATAGGCTAATTAATGATATTACTGAAAAAAAGTCTCACGCACATCAATTTCTGTCTCTGACACATAATTTTTTTCTAAAGCCAGCTTTTTGTAACTACAACTAAAGTTACTTTTCTATTTTTACAATTGAATATTTAGTAATGAAAAATTTATTTTGGTACACACATATGATTTTCAGCAAAATATCAACTAAAAATACAAAAACATAAAAAATTAGGTTTAAAAAAAACAACCATATAAAACTAATTCTACATTATATTCAAACATGCATGAATAATATTTTTCTTGAAGTTCAGTAAGTTTAAAAAATTGTAATGTGCATGTAGTTTTTGGAATTTCCCAAGTCATTTTGAAAAACTGGTACTTACATATTATCCCGGCGGTCATTCCCGCCAAACTATTTTTCCGTCAAATGTGCTGGCAAATTGTTGCCAATCCTATTCCAAACCATTTTGCGTATCCAGCATTTAAATCTTAGGGAAAAATTGCTCATCTTGGCAGATCGCCAGTATAATACGTAAGTAACGAAAAACTATTGCAGAAACATTTATTTTAAATCTTGTAAAAATAACTAAATAAAAAAATTTAAGTGAAATTGTGTTTCAATTATTATTTAAAGTTGTATACGTTACTGCCATCACACTTAAATAAAAATATTTACTTTAAACAAGTACATTTTCTTATAGAACATCAGATGAATGCATAATTATAGGCTAATAGGAAAATCGAAAAGCATGATTTATATGGAAAATTCGAACAATCTGTATAATTTGAACATTTATAAATGGTCTTTTAATCAAATTACAATTAAGTTTCAACAAAATTTCATGCACATGGAATGTTTTGAATTTCCCAAGACAGTTCAAAAATCTGTTTTGAGAATTTAAGAAACTGAAATTACAACTAAATAAAGAATTATCCGAAAATTTGAACTTTAATGACACTATTATTTCACTGTGGGTATGGGTAAGTTCCATTTATTTAAGAAATACACTCTATAACAAATAAATCGACGCACCAAGAAGGAGGTGTCCGATTGAGACGAAAACTGGTGGATAGGAAGACAATGTACAGAATAGTAAATGATTAAAATTTCAGAACAATTGAATAATTTATTTCAGAGTTACAGTAACAAGTTCAATAAGGTGTTGACCCGCCGCTAGCCTGGATGCAAGCTGCCACACGGCGTGGCATAGACCGATAAAGCTATCCTGCTATCCGTATGGTATCCTGCGGTATTTCCTGCCAAATTCGCTCCAATTGTCGAACGAGGTCATCAACAGTCCGTGCCAGATGCAATCGCCTTCCCATCATATCCCAGACATGCTCGATGGGAGAGAGATCTGGTGATCTGGAAGGCCAAGGAAGAGTTTGACAAGCTTGCAGACAGTTTAGAGCAACACGAGCCGTATGTGGTCTGGCATTGTCCTGCTGAAAAACCAGCCCAGGGCACTGCAAAAGGAACGGTAGAAAAAATGGTCTTAGGATGTCGTCCACGTACCGCTGTGCAGTAAGTGTACCTCTAATGACGACCAAAGGGGTCCGGCTGTCAAAGGAAATGGCACCCCAGACCATAATGTCCCTTTGAGGGCCGGTGTGGCGTGCAATAGTGAAAGCAGGATCCCCCCCTCAGCCCTGTGCGTCTCCAAACACGTCTTCGATGATCGTCAGGACACAGTTGGAAGCGGGATTCGTCGCTAAAGACTATACGTCCTCAGTCGGCATCATTCCAACCTGATCGAGCCCTGCACCACTGTAATCTGGCTCGGCAGTGTGCAGGCGTGAGTGGCAGGTGGCGTAACGGTCGGCGCGAGCGTAGATTTCACTCTCTCAACCGTCTGTGAATGGTCATGATGGACACTGGTGTTTGGGTTGAACGTCTGATGGTTGATACAGATGAAGAAAGCGCTGTGACAACTGATCGGACCATCACTCTGTCCTCACGATCTGTTGTAGCCCTAGGTCGTCCGCTACCATCCTGACGCTGCACTCTGCCATTTTCCACCCATCCTTGCCAGCATCTTCGAATCGTCGCATCGCTTCGACTCAAATGACGAGCGATTCTCCGATTAGTCCAACCGGCCTCTTTCAATCCAATGATACGACCTCTGTCAAACTCTGACAGTTGCTCGTAATGAGCACGAATCCTGCAGCGAGGCATTTTTTAAGTTGTTGAAAGGTCATCTGAATCGCAATCAAACCGAAAGTTTTAACAACCGTTGAAGAACTGCTCCTTATATACGTCTGCTTGATGCGCAGTTCCGATGCGCTAGAGATCAAAGTATTCATTCATTGGACACCAAATTTGAATCATTTGCATATCTGTTCAAAAAATTCATGCATACGAAATTTCAAAGCAATCGGATGATTGTTTCTTGGTTCGTCGATTTTTTTTGTTATAGAGTGTATTTGGAAGATACAGTGGGACACAAATTTAACGAATTCATTGGAATCGATAATATTGTTCGTTAAATGGGGTTCCAAAACAAAAAATAATAATTTTTCGTTCTTACCTTATGAAAAAGCTTACGTATCCATAATTTTAAAATGCATATTTTTTATTTATCATATGAAAATGTACCTAGTATCTGAAATATATCTAGTATTACATACTAGATATATTTCAGATCTTCCTTAATGCCTGCAGTAGTTTTTTGTTTTTCCTTTTGGAAAAATAAAAAATAATTTTCACGATTATACTTTATAATTTCACTATCTTCAGTTAAGAGTACAGAGTCTGCAACGAAGTACAGGCAGCATGCAGAGCAACTAAGTCTGTGTAGTGACAGCATCTCCATACACCAGACAGTCCCATTATCATTAGAAAATATACAATGGTGAGAGATCTGTTAATCATGGTAGCTATAAAACTGGACTTCCAGATCATATGCAGCTGCCGGGGTATTCCATATTCAAAAAATTACATACACGAACACAGAATTGTGCTGGAACCCCATTTTGCTGGAACAAAATCCTTGTATTGCCGTTAAGGACATGTCATCAAGGACATCGGGTTGAAATACCAAGTTGGGGGGGGGGGTGTTGTGATAGTTTTTCAGGAGACAGATTATGGTCTAAGCAGGCGGTCTCCGAGTATGGCGGCCTACATATTTACTGACCAGCATTCCTGTGGGTCTCTGTTTAAATTCGGCTCACTGGCTAGAGTGAGTGTGTTTACCTTGGGCGTTCCTTCTACCCGTTGCACTATAGCAACCTCCTGTATTACTGTCAGCACTATACGTAATACAGCATCATGATGGCAGTCTTTCGGGCAGATGTTCCCTTATTTCACAGTTTAATGTTCAGAATAAAGATAACTTTGGAATCGCGATGGCGGGTTGAAGAATGAAGACTCGGATAATGTAGACAGACGCACAAACGGCGTTCGCAGAAATATTTCAAAGTTTGCAGACAGCTTGGATAATAAATCATGTTTATGATCTTTAATTTTACAGAATGATGAATCAATATGGTTTTAAATAAGATGTAATACTTTAAGCTTTTGTTACTTTAAAATAATTACTCTTGGAGGACACTCTTTTTGCAGATTTTTAAGTAAGTATTTGAGTTCGCGTATTGTTTTGCATTTTATCAAGGTCTGCCTAGCAGCTGATAAGGCATTTCCATTATATTGCTCGTGGTTCAAATACATGCTTATAAGATTGAACACAGGTAAAATTCGAAAATGTCTTACCGAAATCATTCCTTGAAGCCAGGGGCGTAGCCAAGGGTGTGTTAGCGGGTCATAACGCCCCATGAGGAATTTTTTGCCATACAGAATGTTTATTTTTCACCTCCTTATTACACACATGTATGCATATATGAGAGTTGCAGTAGTCAACCCCCCCCCCATGAAAAATTTCTGGCTACGCCACTGCTGAAGCTAAAGTCCAAAAAGTCTGAAAAGTTTCTAAACGAGAGAAAGGCAAAATTTTAAAAGTTAAACTAAAAAGCTTTATTTCAAATTCTAAAAATTGATGTTTTGGGAGAAATTTAATTTTTTACGGATCAAGATCACAATATACATACAATTTTAAATGCATATTGAGTATAGTCCTAATTAAAAAGTTTAAATATACACCATATAGAAAAGGCCAAACAGCTTGGGGCTAATTGCACTATCGCTGTGGGTCAGAATGAAATAGACCTCGGGTGATTATTTTCGATGGCCGATCCTGATGAATAAGATAGATTCAGTTCTGTAACTTAATACGGTACTTCACAGTGAAAATAAGAAGATTAAATAATAAACTCTAAATTAAAATAAAATGGCAAAAAAGAACACGTTACGTGAAAGCATTTGCCACGTTGTTGAACGATGCAAACAGGCGAACCGATAATAAACCAAGGAAGTTCGATTCTTCCACTATATTCGATTTAGATTTGAACGGTCTTCTGTGTCAATAGACGCATGTTTGTTTACATTTTAGAACTAATTATAACATTACTGTTAACAATCGTATCGACATGCTTTTTGTTTTATTTTAAAGCTAATGATTCGCAGATACACATTTAAAAAACAAAAGAAAAAATGAAAAATCGTTTTGGTTATTTATTTTTTTGGAGAAATGAAGTCCACTGTCGCTTTCATTGAACTGAGTACCCAGGCATAAACAGTAGTATAATTTAATATAGAAAGTAGATTTTGACTGTCGAAAAAAATTTCCAGGAATAAATAATAAAAGGGACATATAAAGCGAGAATATACTATCGTGACAATTTTTAAAGGTTTTCATTTTAATTGTGGAATCCTGCAATTATTAGCATTTTATGAGAATCCTTTATTGTTACAGTAATTCCTTTTTTATTTATAAAAAAAACCAACTCTTCAGTCCGCTTCATTAACTATGAGCGAGTTTAATTCGATTAATCAATTTTCTAATTGAAAGTATTCTATTTTTCATTTAATTTTCTAGCTTATTCTGTTAAAACAGGACCGTAGCCAGGAAAAAAATTAGGCCGGGGGGAGGGTCGAATTCCCTCATTTCATTAATTTATAAAGTTGGTCTTCTATTTTTGTGTTGTATACACAATATGAAAATTAATAAATAAATAAATCCTTCTTTTACTTCTCATTACTTATTTTTTCAAGCTCAAGATATTATGATCACTGATATAAAATTATACATCTATTAAAATATTTAATGTAGTAATAATAAATTATTCAAAAAGAGAGCACACGTCATGTTAGATAAAAGGCCTTGTTTAAAATATTATTGCAAAATACCACCAAAGAACTCAAAATCTTGTATAACATTTTTCTGCGGAGTTTTTAAAAACAAAATAAACTATTTCCACTTTTTCTAAAATTATAATCTTTCAGCAGAATTATGTTGACAAATGTTGACAGATGCAAAAATAATCTGTATATAATTTGAAGATAAAGTTAAATCTGCGAAATTGTCCTTTGAATATTCAGAAAGTTTTAACATAAATGTATTTAATTTTAGATTCTTAAGAAAAATGTCTTTTATTTTAGGAGAATTATAAGAAAATTTTAAGACAAATGCCTTTCATTTTAGGATATTCACAATTCCCGCAAAATTCTCTTCAAACAGCCTTCAGATATTTTGAAGATCATGTTCAATCAGTAAATTAATCTAAAATTTTTGCAGAATATGGCATTTTCTGAAGAAAATCTTAAGATAATTCTTAGTGAGGGTATCATCGATTTAGTTTTACTCTGCATATTTTGTTGATTAGCCAACAATACGTGCTTACACGACACAGAATACTAAAACGACGACAAGTTTGAGATTCACAAGATTTTATGCCGTTTGAGAATCTATGATTTTAACCACGTAAAATCAGTGATAAATTGATGGTTTGACAAACGATCGTTAACAAGCAACGTTGAAGACTCCTTTGGTGTTTTTACCTGCGCTAAGCAAATTTAACATTTCTCTATGAAATGCATGTCTTTAGATGGGCATTAATATGTTTTTTGGATATCTGATTAATAGGACAAATTTGAAATTTGTAAGCTTACTGTAATAGTAACAACATTTACAACAGTTTCACAGTTAACAACATAGTTAACATTTCACAGAGTTACATTGATAAGAGATACATAGTTACACAGATTTTTAGAGTTACATTGTTAACATCATAAACTACATTTTTGAAAGGAAAATTGAAATGCTTAAAAATTATTGTAAAGTACGTGAATTAAAATTTCGAAGTCTTTTTATACTTTTTCTAGCTTAGTTGGAGGTTGGTCTAGCTTAGTTGGTTATTAACATGAAAATAAATTTAAAAACGGTGATAACTTGATTGGTTTAACAATGATCCTACAGAATGAACGCGAGTGCATGCTTTGGCGTTTTCACCTGCGCTAAGTAACACTCACCATTCTTTACGAATTGCATATCTTTAGACGGATATTAATACGTTTTTGGATAGCCGATTAATTAGAGAAATTTTATTTCTAATTTGTACCTTTACTCCATCGTATTTTTAAAAATAAATAACAGTTTTTGAAAGGAAACATGTGAAAATTTAAAAAATACATGTAATGGCTGGGAATTTCAATTTAAAGATAGTTTTGTACTTTTTATGATTATGTTACCTGAGTAAGAATATAAGATATGAAAATAAGTTAAACTGAAACCCATTTAAGGATTAGATTTTTAAAATTTGTACTTGAATGTAAAATTTTGGGTTATAGAGAAAAAAAAAGTTTAAAACTCAAGTCTCTCAAAAACTATTGATTTTCGGCCATACATATGACGGTTAAAATCGTGCCATTTTGCCTCCCCTATTACGTCTTACCAGGAATATACCGAGTTACCAGTAAATCTGTGTATATATATATATATATATAGAAAAATTATATAGAAAAAACCCCCCAAGCCAGTCATTGTTAAAACAACAAAACACTGTAAAATGCATTGTCCTCATCAGAGGGGGAAATGCACAATTGTACACCATAGGTTTCAGACTTACAGCCTGAGATTTTGCCAAGGTAATGTATTATATTCAAGGCTGTATTTTGGAAAGATTGATTTAAAAGTATTAAAACAGTTTAAAGATATTTATAAAAGTGTACTCTATTAATTCGAGATATAAACTGTAACAGGCAAATCTCAGAGGTGTGACTCCCCCTTACCTATGGGAAAGAAAAGAAAAAAATTTTTTACTTACAAATCAAAAAAACGAAGAACAATTAATGCAAATGTGCATCAAAACTAAAGAAACACGTTAAACTGTTGTTCCAAAATCCTGCAATTCGTTGTCCGTTGCCTGTCCAATCCGCGTGTAGAAGATCTGTTGCCATTCATCAACTAAAAGCACGTCCCTGAGGTTCTAGTCTGTATTAAGAGCACTCTGTGGGCTTTGGTGCAATTGTGTCATTTGTCAAGAGATTTCTACTACGCATAAACTAGTGAAAATGCAAAGGAAGGATTAAAACCAGGGATTCAGGCTATTATCAAAACTTTTTAAATATCTATTAATGAAATCTAGTGTAAAATTATAAGTATATAATAATTTGGCTGCTAATAAATATATATTATAATTTAAAAGATGTTTATTATTGCATAATCGAAAGTATCTGATAAGCTGGTTGATTAAAATGTTAGCAAAGACTTTTTTGTGAATATTTGATGACCAGTGAGGCAAAGATATAGCCTCAAAATTGAAATTTCTTCTTTTATCCAAAATATTTATTTGTAAAGTATTATTAAAGAAATTTATATCTAGATCTAAAAAGGTAACTGAATTAGAATTAGAGTAAGCTGGCTTGAGGTTAAGTGTGCTGGGATAAATTAAATGTTTGATATCATTAAAGTTTCCATTGACGACAAGAATGTCGTCAATGTAGCGGAACACTACAAAATTTAATGGATTGTTACTGAAAAAATTATATTCATAGAAAAATAAATAAAGATTAGCAGCAGTACTTGAGTAATTAGTTCCTATTCCTTTACTTTGGCGATAAATGACTGAATTAAATAATATGAAATTATTGTGAAGACAAAAATTGGATATAGTAACAAAAAATTCTCTCTTAATATTTAGTTCCTGTTCTATGTTGAAGTGATCAAAAACATTTAGTAAAGTTTTATATAAATCATCAATTGGAATGCTTGTGAAAAGATTTTCAAAATCAAAAACCTGTAACATAAAAATATTCATATTTTTTAACCAGTGTATAAGAGAAAAACTATTTTTAATGGACCAAAAACCGGGTATTAATAGAAAAATTTGAATCCAGGAAGTCATAAATTTTACAAAGAGTTTTTTGAAAAATATTGTTAATATTATAATTTATTGAACTTCTTGTATTGCAGATGTATCTAAATGTAATGGGATTTTTATGAAATTTTGGTAAGGCATATGAATTCGCTAGTTTATTGTTTTTATTTATATTGAAATTAATTTTTTTGGAAAAAGCAGTAAATTTTTTTAGAATAGTTGAGAGATTATTATTTATTTTTGTATATACATTGCTATTATTAAGTTCATTATGTACTGTGTTAAAATAAAAAAGTTTACAAATTATGGCAAAGTTATTGGAGACTTTATCAACAGGACAAAAAACAAACTAATTTTTGTAATCCTTTATAGTGTTAGAAAAATTTTTATTGAAAATTATATAATTATCTGTTTTTGTATTAGCATAAATATTTAGAAAATTTGATTTAAAGAGATTGAATAATAAACATTTCCATTCATTGAAAGCTTGTGGTGGAATATTATATTTATAGCTAAGTTTTAAAATGAAGTCGTTTAGATTTGTATTAAAAGATTTTTCTAAATGGGCTATTTTCAGTTTAGAATTGACTCTGTGTTTACTTCCAAAACTCATAATATTTCTTAATTTATAGTTTTTAATTATATTTAGATTGCCAGTGATTACATGAGTAAAATTAGAATCAAGAAATTCAGTGTTTTTAAATTCATTGCAAAAGCATTTTAAATTATTGTTATCTTCAAGAACATTTTTATAGTTAAAAAGTAGACTGCCCAAAGTTTTATTGTATTTGAATGTAGGAATAATATTGCAATTTTTTATGGGGAAAACATCTATAGTTTTTTGTATCATATCATGGATATTGAGATTATTAAAGCTTTTTTGCAGAAAATTTATGACTAGATATTCATTATGGTAGGTAGTAATGTTATTTTTAAGTTTAAAATATAAAAGATCTTTAAGTAAAGCAGCAAATTGTTCATTTAAAAAATTAAAATTATCATAGTGTCTAAGTATTTTTTTTATGGTGCTTTTTTTAAGTTTGAATAGTTCATTTTTGACATATAAAACATTGTTATCCTTGATAAATTTGTTATGTAAAGTTTCAATCCAGATGTTTGGAATTATATCATTAAATTGTTTAGAAAAGCATTTAGAACCCCTTTTTCCCCTATTTATAGTCTTTCTGTCTGAAAAAAGTAAAAAACAGGTATAAAAGTTATCAATATTTTTAAGATCTATATTGTTTACGCATGTGTTAAGTCGCACTAATTACTCAAGTACTGCTGCTAATCTTTATTTATTTTTCTATGAATATAATTTTTTCAGTAACCATCCATTAAATTTTGCAGTGTTCCGCTACATTGACGACATTCTTGTCGTCAATGGAAACTTTAATGATATCAAACATTTAATTTATCCCAGCACACTTAATCTCAAGCCAGTTTACTCTAATTCTAATTCAGTTACCTTTTTAGATCTAGATATAAATTTATTTAATAATACTTTACAAATAAACATTTTTGATAAAAGAAGAAATTTCAATTTTGAGGCTATATCTTTGCCTCATTGGTCATCAAATATTCACAAAAAAGTCTTTGCTAACATTATAATCAACCAGTTTATCAGATACTTTAGATTATGCAATAATAAACATCTTTTAAATTATAATATATATTTATTAGCAGCCAAATTATTTTATACAAATAATTTTCCACTAGATTTCATTAATAGATATTTAAAAAGTTTTGATAATAGCCTGAATCCCTGGTTTTAATCCTTCCTTTGCATTTTCACTAGTTTATGCGTAGTAGAAATCTCTTGACAAATGACACAATTGCACCAAAGCCCACAGAGTGCTCTTAATACAGACTAGAACCTCAGGGACGTGCTTTTAGTTGATGAATGGCAACAGATCTTCTACACGCGGATTGGACAGGCAACGGACAACGAATTGCAGGATTTTGGAACAACAGTTTAACGTGTTTCTTTAGTTTTGATGCACATTTGCATTAATTGTTCTTCGTTTTTTTGATTTGTAAGTAAAATTTTTTTTCTTTTCTTTCCCATAGGTAAGGGGGAGTCACACCTCTGAGATTTGCCTGTTACAGTTTATATCTCGAATTAATAGAGTACACTTTTATAAATATCTTTAAACTGTTTTAATACTTTTAAATCAATCTTTCCAAAATACAGCCTTGAATATAATACATTACCTTGGCAAAATCTCAGGCTGTGAGTCTGAAACCTATGGTGTACAATTGTGCATTTCCCCCTCTGATGAGGACAATGCATTTTACAGTGTTTTGTTGTTTTAACAATGACTGGCTTGGGGGGTTTTTTCTATATAATTTTTCTAAATATTATTAAACGCATGTTTTCTTTTATGCTGCTTTTTTAAGCGCGGGATAACATGTGAAGCAACTGTAATTTTGTTATATTTTTAATTAAAGTTCAACTATATATATATATATATATATATATATATATATATATATATATATACATATACAGAGAGAGAGATAAAGAGATAGATAGACATATATAGATATTTCGATTAAAAATAAATATAAGCAGCATATTTTTCAATCTGTATAAGAAATTGCATATTCGTGTTATCAAATTTCAAAATTTTAACAAAATTTAGATAGACGTGTACAACATTAAACAATTTAACGTAGTAACACTTTTTGAAAGTTGTAGGATACTTTTACCAACATCGTCTAATAAAAAGGATTATAGATTCCTCATATTATTAGCAACATGCATTTAACTTTTTGAGAAATATTTTTAATATGCAAACAATAAACATATTTTTTAAACAAAGACAGATGTATTTAAATCTTGAATAATACCTCTTGTGTCGGTCATCTATACTATTAAAATCTGTGCGCGTCTGTCTGTGTGTGTGTGTGTGTGTGTGAGTAGCATCATCTCCTCCCAAACGGCTGAGAATTGAGTTTCGAACGAGGTATCCACGAATTCGGAAAATTTCGAGAAAGAACCTCCGGTAATTGAAATTTCGAAATTCGAATTAGTTTAGGAGATATTGATAAAAAACCCGTCAAAAACGCTAATTTTTGATCTCCGCAATTCCTCAATTGTAACCCCTGTAGTCAAAAAAGGGAGAAATAAGCATCGAGGTTGCCATGTTTGGCTATTTTATTAAATTATTTAGACTCCTGCAGTAAAAATAAAAGAATAATGATTTTTTTTCTGTTTAGATTATTTACAAAGTTATTTTTTAATTAAAATATTGCGTTCATGTGAAATCAGAGCAGGAATTCAATGTTTTTTATGTGTAAAAGAATAAGGGATTGAGAGATTTCCGAGACTAATATGCATATTTTATAGTTTGTCGAAAAAAAAATGGCTGATTTTGCGATTTTGAGAAAGTAGTAGATTCTATCGATTTGCACAGTTTTGGGCTTGGCGCAAATTACTGAGAGCGTAAGGAAATAGTATTTTTAATAACAAGTATAAGTTTTATTAGAATACGGCGCTATACTTCGATTTTTCATACAGAAATAATGCAGTTATTAAGGCGACTTTAAACGATCTACAGAATTTTCGCCAGATTAAATAAACTGATTTAAATTGGAGGAATTCCGCCAAATTTCAGAAAATTGAAATTCTCTCACTTTGTACATGGTAGTTAACGCTGATTAAAGCCCGTTATAGGTAATAATTTAAATAACTGCTACTAATCAATTAGATGCCTATTGGATTAAATTTTTGGCGAGTGAACTATATAAATGATAGATAACTATTTCCCATTTTGATTGCTGTTAAATCAAACCTTCGAATTATTCCCTGAAAACAAAAAGATCTCGCAAAATGGTGTATGCTGGCATTTTGGCGACTGAAGTACTACATGTGTATTAAATAATTGATTCTTATATGTTAAAGCAGCGCTACGTTTCTTTTATTGGAAACTGTTAGAAACAGACATAATTAATACTGTCTAATATATTTTTTTGTCTTACGAATTGAAATCTATGTTGATTCCTACTTTAATACATTTCTCAGCAAAGTAGGCGAAAAATATTCAAATGTAGTGCAACTCTGTTCGTATTATTAATTCCATTCCAGAATTGAGATGAGCCGATGTCACTAGCGTATGCATAGATATTTTATTTTTAAATTCCGCCAAACAGGGTATTGCGAATTGCCTTTAGTGTCAAGTTTAATTTGCGATTTGAGCTATTTGACATCGACTGGTGGCGTTAATGACGCCAATATGGCAGTTCTAGCAAAGTAAACATAAATAGCTCATTTCATGTTCTATTTTTAACATAGTTTCTGTTGCAACGGAATCCATTGTTGCCACTTAAGTTGTTAAATTTAACAATTATAAGTGAAACCACTCATTTCTACAGCTTTTAAGACTCGTAAAAGTGAGAACGCATCAAATATGAAACAAATAGAACTGTAAGAGACTTGCATTGCCCTTTAAAAATAATCGAAGTTTTCATGGAATTCTACATACCTTTAATTTTACTTCCTTCGCGTGTGGGTGCCATTTTTATGTCAATTTTTGCTGCCTTGCTGGCAGATTATCCGGAGCTGCACATAAGCACTAATGTACATGTTCCTCCGGACATAAACAAGAGCGTATGTCCGGCGCATATTTGTGTAACCCCCAAGGCCGTACTCGGGGGGGGGTGACCAGGGGGTCCGTTCTCCCCCCCCCCGAAATCTAAAATTTTGTTAACAAAACAACAATAATGAAGCTTTTTTGTGAAAAATTGGGCCTTTTTCATTTTTTGGTCCCCCCCCCCCCCGAAATTTTTTTCTGGGTACGGCCCATGGTAACCCCAGTGTTAATCAGAGTTTTCTGGGGTCAGATTTTTTAGACCATTTTTTTTTTCAATGGAGATTCTCATCGTGAAGTATATTGATCACTGATACATGAAAAGAAAAATGATCAATTATGCGCTAGCAGTGACGTAGCCAGAAATTTTTCATGGGGGTGTTACGACTACTGCAGCTCACATATATGTATGTATACGCGTGTGTGATAAGGGAGTGAAGAATATACATTTTGTATGGCAAAAAACTCCTCATGGGGGTTGTGACCCCCTATCCCCTCCTTGGCTACACCCCTGCACGCAAGCATAAGTTGTCACGTCATGAAAAACCGTCGTAGATGGCAAACACTGAAGCTGTTTTGAGGGTTATACATAATTAAAAATTTTACTTTTAGTAAAGTCTACTTTTGATACAGTTCGGATATTTGGTTTTAATACATTTCGGCCACCACGGTGAGATGAAATATTAGTAAATACGGCACCCCATTATTTTCTTAACTATTGAATTTGACACTATGCAACTACAGTAGATTCCCAATAACACGGTAGATACGCTCCGTGTTATAGGAATCCGTGTTGTACGGGTCCTGCGCTGTACTCCACCTGGAGTGCGGACTGCGCGGAGCGCAAAACTTATTTGCGCTCCGTAAAAATACAATGATGCTTGGTGTTGCTATTCCAAAGGTATGTTAATTACAGGAGCTAAAGCGTCATAATATCAGAACATATGTCTCATTTTACCGTGCTGTACAAGTCTCTTTTAACGTGTTACACGAAACGATCGTAATGTTTTCGCCGTGTTCTGAGAATTCGTGTTGTAGACCCATGTTATAAAGGGGTCAATTGTAATCTGTAAAAAATGAAATATGAAATTAGTTATTTATTTCGTGCGAATTGTCAGTGAGATCAACGTCAGTTTTATTTAACAAGTGTTATACTGCATTAAGAGTTCAATAAGGTTAATAAGCTTTTTATCAGAAGTTACATCACTAACGTTTTCATTTACAAAAGCGACACGATTTTCATCGGAGCAGGGTGCATTTTTGGCTTTTAAACGTAAATGATGCATCCATTGTTTCATGTAGGTTTTTTAATTTAGGTAAAATTTAATAAAGTCGTGTGTAACATAACTGCACTAATGCATTGTCCACGCTTTGCGAAATGCAAGAAAAAATTGTTGTAAACATCATGTAATGTTATTTATGTGGTATATACTATATATTAATGCTATAAATTAAACCTCACAAAGAGAATTTTACTATGTAGAAATCAGGCATTTTTCGAAAGAGAAAAGTTTTCTCTGCATACCGTAAAGTTCTTTCTTTTTTGATCGCCAGTCACATTGACGTAGTTTTTGTGTCATGCTGCAATCGTCTAAAATTTGCACTCATGACGTCATAAGTATTTTTTCACGTTTTGAGATTCCGCATTACTGGGTTTAATTCGAATTATATATGTGTAAGGAAAGTATGCGTTTCGCACCGTGCGGAGAACGGGTAACCAGCTAGTTTGTATTTAAAATTCGAACACGGGTAATTTTTGTATATATCCACAAGGAAAATTTCGAAATTTAATAGAGACCTTTTAATGTATATTTTATTTTTCATAAAATATTAATTACATTCCAAGGATAAATATTCAGGTTTAAATTAATAAAGTATTATCACTAAGCAGGATAATGGGACACTTCTACCCCACTATTGATTTATAAAATTACTCATTTATTTTCAAATGTATCTTTCCAATTAAATTGGCCTAACTTTATAATTTCCGTCTGAATCAGTAGATATAAATTTTAAATTCTCCACTAAATGTCAATTAGCTGTGCAAGAGAAATATGACAAGCGTGTAAAAGAGCTTGCTCAGAAAATTCATCTGTTACATTTTCACAAAGTTCTCTATACTCTCATGACTAAAGGAAAATAAAACTTGTAAGTATAGATTCTGCTAAAATGAATAAAGCGTAACTTTTCGAAATCAGACAGACGTTGAAATGGAATTTCTATGTTTCGAGTGCAATAGAGCTTACATATGGTTGGGTGTTGTTTATCAACTTTGATGTGGGAGGTGACGAAGAATAACAAATCTGAAGGAAAACCTTAGAACAGATTTTCAGCTTTCTTAAATTTTTAGTGCGTATACTTGACACAAGTAAATGCATTAATAATTTAAATAAATTAAAGTTGATACTGAATATTTAATTGGTAAATTGGTAAATGTATAACAGTTAATGTACAATAAAATTTGTAGTACTCATTCCCCAGTTTTTAAACTGCCGCCCAAGGAAAAAAATGCAAGCAATAATCTTCTAAATGCAAGCTATATTTTAAATTCTAGTATTTGCAAAAATCAGTTATTATGACCTATGGAACTAGTGCTATTATTTCATTATAAGTGAAATTTTATGTATGACTATTGGCAGATTTGATATTGAATTAAACTTAAGCATTTCTATGTAAATAAATCATATTACGTTTTGGAAATTATGTACAAAATAATCAATTCCACTGTTTTGCAACAAAAATTAAACGAGTTGGCATTTGGTAAACTGTTCTAAATTTAGAAACGGAACATGAAAATAAATGTGACATAAAATTCTAAAATAATGAATTGTCTGTAAATTCTTTGTAGTAAATCAAATCCATTAACTAATGTTTCGTGAACTGTGAGAGTACCATGAAAAGTTTTACATTTATATGACTTTTTTAAGTGCTGTTTCTAAATTTATACGCATTTCATACACCTTTTAACTTAAAAAATGGCGGTTATGCTTTAATTTTAGTTGTGCGCAGTTTTAAGCTATGTTTTAATTTGTAAATACTATTTTATGCCACAGTAAGTTATAGGAAATAATATTTCATTCTTAATGGAATAAAATGATACAATTATTTTCTGGTTAAATCAATTAGAACGAAGGGTATAGCTGGCTTTTTGATTTTTTAACTTAGGAATATGTGCTTTAAAAATGGCAATAATAATGTAATAAATAATCAGAAATTTTGTGAAATTCAACGGCAAGAATAGTATTGGGAAAATTATTGGACTTTTGCAATTGTGCATTTTTCGGTACCTTTTCAAGCAGAAATGCTAAGTTTAACGTTACCGCTACTAGATAAGTGAAATTATGCTGAAAGATTTGCACAACTCGAGTATACCGTTTTCCTATGAAAAATATCCGAAATTCCTTAAATGCTGTAGATTACTAGATTATTTATCCAAAATAGTTCTGAACAAGGCAAAAAATTGCACAGAACTTTCTACTGAAAGAAATCTGAACTACATCAAATGAACAATTGGAATTTTGAAGCATACAACATCAAAATATTTGAATGAACTTTGTCAAAGTTACTTCGTCTAAAATCATGTAATCGGTCCAAAATATATTAAGAGTAACTTGATAAAAATATCTATAGGTCGTTTTGAAACATATACTAAAGCAACGTTTTACATTTTGTTTTAATTTGATTTATTCAATATTTGAAACCGTACACGCCATCACCTACATCAATCTTATTGTGTGTGTGACAGTTGTAGTGAATATTATTCAGACACTTTTGATAAAATATTCCTTTAAGCTGAAGATTGAAATCGATGCATTATACATGATTTTAATACAATGCTCTCATGGATTTATTCGTAATATCCGCAGAAATATATTTACATCTGTCAGCATGCAAAGCATATTCAAACGACCTATATACACAGCCGTCCAAACAATATTGTATTAATGAGGAATATTTTCACAAACTACTGACAACTTTCTGGCAAGCATTATTCCTTATGTGTACCAAAGATACAATTATTAATCTTCGAAAGAGAACTTTCATATAATTTATTCATATTCTCCCGTAATTTAAACTGTGTGATTTCATGATACATATATGCATTTTCCTTTTATTTTTAGCTGAATTCATTGTAACTTACTCACAACACTCAACTGTTTAGATAATATGTATGTGCGTTATGTAACTCACAGCATGATGACAGATAGTGCTACTTCTCATGCTCTTATTTGAATACATATTTGACATTTCATCTTTAAGTAATTCAAATTTAATACAAATTGCCGATGAGAATGACAATTATTGAATGAGTTTAAAATCCGCTTTGACAAATTATCGACTTATATATGTGACGGGATTTTGCGAATGAAATATGCTATAACGTTTCCTACTAGAAATAATTCATTATAATAATTCATATTTCAGATGTATAAATAAAAGAAAGCTTGCTCTACTTTGAGAGGTTGGTAAAAGTATTTTCATATAAAAGTGGTCATGTGTTCTTTATTTTATTCTTATAACGAAAAAAATTTAGAATTTTTAGCAATTTTTCTTTTAAAAAATGCCTAATACGCTTTCTCTTTGTTTGTATGTAAAACAAAAATTATAAGCAGATGCAATATTTAATATGAGCAGCAACGTTATCGAATTCTGTAAAAAAAAGCTTCATATTGTTCTGAATGGAGGCGATAATGAAGTGTAAGCCTATGATTGTGGAATGAGATGATAATCGTTTGAATTCATTGTACCGTCACTTTCACTAGAGGAGGATATATTCATGCTAATTTTTTCTTAATGTAGCTGAATATGGCATTAGATTTAAAAGGTATACTTCATTTGCATTTTCTTTAACGAAAGCATTTTGTCACCTTTTTGGCACGAAGGGCAATTGAGTATGCTCTCTTTATTAAAAGTCAGTATCACTCTCAAAAAACTCTTCCAAAGTCAGTTAAATTTGAATGTGGTTTTCAGAAATAAAACTTTTATGAAACATTCTCATTTCGTCCAAGAAAGTTTTAATTTAGAAAGGGTTTCAAAGTTTTAGAAATAAAATTCATTAAATGCTTTGAAACAATCATTAAAATGTTTATATAAAAATAGCCAAATACCTAGCTTCAGATATGCCATATACTCCACGTAGCAATGTTATATTGCAGTCGATATTCATTTAGTATGATTTCCTCATTTAGTATGATTTCATTTAGTAAGATGCTTCGTTTTTGCTGTTATTGCTGAGAAATTTAGTAACATAGTGGTAATTAGTAAAAAAAAATTCTGTGGGACAAAATATAATAAGCAGAAAAAAAAATAATAAATTTGATTATTGATAGTGTAAAAAGGAGGCAGAAATATAGTCTTTCTTTATATGTCCCTTTGACAGAAAATCTTTTTATGTTTTACAGCTTTATTATTGTTTGCTTTTTAAATGTATATAGCGGACAAGGAATTTTGAAAACGTACTAAATGTTATGTATATATTTTGGACGCTATTTTAATGGTTTTTAATATTAAAGCAAACCGAATAATACATTAAAACTATATTCTTTCTCGAAGTCTTAGTGTGAAAGTTAACTACAAAAGAAAATTGAATGCCATTGAATGCACGGGACATGATTTGTAAAAATTTTTTTAGAATGAGCCATACAGATTTTACCTCACCACACTAAAACATATATAAAAAGAAAAACATTTTTTAAAAATCTTACCTTTTTCTCTTAATAATAATAGAGCTCTCCTAAATTGAAAGTAATAACAACATTTCTCAATATTTCAGGAATATATGTATAATCTTCGCGGGTTTTCTTCGTACAAAATACAACGCTTACTTTTTGAGGAAAATGCATTGGCAGCATTTGCAACATCAAAGTCGAGTTCTGTACAGAAATATAGCACTGCTCGCTCGCCGTTGCCACCGTTTACTGTAAGGTTTGTCTAGCTGCTTTTTCGTTTGTGTTCGGAGAGGGCTGACACAGAAAGCACTGTGATAGATTTATAGTTATTTCTTTAGTCGCAAACATACGATCATTCATAGCAACTGATATTTCGGAATATACGTTCCCATTGACTGTTTCTTCGGATTAAATTTCATGGTATGTAATCTCATTATGCCAAACAGTGGACAGTGCTCGTTAACTTTAAACCCTCAAATCACCTAATTTGTTATAATGAGTAGTTACTGTAACAGTATAGGATTCTCACTCTACGTTAAATCGCTAGCGATATAATTTCCATTTGATAGGCCACAAATTTCATATAACAGCAGTATCCTCAAATATACGATCGTAAAATTTTTGGATTAATTAATAAAGACCAAACCATTAACAAGCAATGCTGAATTCTATTCTTGAAACAAGGGATGAGACAGATTTATAAAGAAAAAAAGCTTGTTGTAATTTGAAGCATTGCACTGATACAAATTTTATAGAAAAACATATAATTTTATACGTTAAATAATGGGTAAATGTTATGAATATTAAAAAAACCTCCACTGAATGTGTATATTGGAGATCATTCACTGTGCTACGACTTACAGGCTATCGGATTCAGATATTTTTATTCGAGTAAAAGAACCTTTTAAATGTATAAGGCAGCTAGTAAATTATTCCTTAAGTGCTCGGATAAATCAATGCTGAGTTTAAAAGCATACTTTGTGGAACAGTTTAAAACACTTTTACATATTTATTGATTGATATAGTATACATCTTTTTTATGACATAAACGTAAAAATATTAAGATCTCGGAATGTTTCTATCTAGTGCAGCATGTGTTCTTTATGAAATCAAACTTTTCAGTACCTAGACTATTTTATTTCTTTATTATAAACAGTTTCTTTATGGTCATTAAATAAACCATACATTGAGATATGGGAGCAATTGTTTTGCTGACGAGTAGAGAAAGATTTTGCATGTCTTCAATCGTTTATTTAGTTTTCAATTCTCTAATATGTCTTTTATGCAAGGCTATTTATTTTTATTAGTTTATAACACTGGCATTTTTCATTGTTCATCCATATATGAGCCTTGTTAAAATTATGCTAATAAACAAATTTTTTTTAATTGAGAGCTGAGAATTAAAAGAAAGCAACTTGTGTATTGTTAAAATAAAATTCACAGTGTTTTAATCGCAAATTAATACGTGTAAGAAGATACGTGCAAAATATCTTGTTTATGAGTTAACAATAGTGCAGTTTGCAAGCTAGGTATAAAGGCTCCATGTGATCAATTTTTAAAATCACTTGCTTTCTTAACAAGCAAATGTACTTGATAATCGAACATTGACAACAAAATGATTCGAATTCGAGGCGTACTTGAAAACTGAAAGCCTCTTGTTGATAATTTCTGAACGTTAAATTAAGCATGGATGGTTTATGTCTTTGAGACGCAATACCTAGAAACCAAATACAAGACTTGAGAGAACTATTAGGCTAATTTTTAAAGGACATACCATAATATTTTAACAGTCCAATGTTTGTTGAGCCCTTAAAAACAAATTTTATAAATTCAAATTAGACTATACAATTATGACTAAGCAGATGGATTACGTCAGAACATTTCAATTTTTTGTCTTCTTTTAGCTACAGCGTATATTGGCAATGCCGTTTAGACCCATGTTAAACATAAAAAAAAATTAATTTCCAAGCAGCATTGGTTATCACATTTATTATATATGTACATTTAAAAATAATGTCCGAAATGTTAAAGAAAAAAGTACTACACTCTTTCTCAAAGATATTTTCTAAATATTTCAATGTATGTTGATTGTAAAAAATCCTAATTGCTTTTAGATTATTCCCAAACGCCATGTATGCAGTACCTGTCTTAAATGTTCTTTCAATTATTATCCAGAAGCGGTTTTGATGGTTTTCGAAGAAAAATTGGATAATTTATTTCAATAAAAAGAATGCTTACTGGAGTTGTAAGAAAAAAACCGAATGAAACATCAACAAACGGAACTAGTATAAACGCAGTTAAACTCCTTATATATCCCAGGCGATAGCCATTAGTGGTAAGGGGTGATTAAATTTTAATTGGGGAAAAGGTAACGCATTGTTTGTAAAATAATACAAAAATGTAAAAAAAAAGTCTTACATAACCGTGCTATTATAAATTTGATAATTTTTTTTTTAATAAAAAATGATTTTTTCTTAAAATATGCATGTATCTAAGATAGGTTATGGTTAAAAGTTTTGAGGACTAAAGATGAAACTCCTTACCTTTCACCTCTTGCGTAACGTCCTTTTCAGTTTTTTCAATCTGGCGATTTATTTTGGAGACCTTTACTTCTACTGCTCAATTCTATAGTCAGGTTGCCTTTCTGTGCTCACAGACTTCTTTCTCTCTCAATCAACGCTTTCGCCTTGGACCAAGAAGTAAATTTTTTGCTCTATGTTACCAGCCACCGTTAAATTAATTCCTTTTTTATGATGTTCCAATAAAACGGATTAAAGTCTATACTGATTTGTTTTAAAAATTCAGTATTGTGGTTTTCGAAAGTGCAACATTCCAGGGGTTTTGCTTATGCAGTGTAAGCCATCAATACAATCTTTCAAGTTTTAAATAGCTTTACCGCCCAACGACACCACAGAGAGGGGGGGGGTTGTTAAAATTTTAGTGATCAAATAACTGAAAGTGAAAAAATGTACAATTTGAAACGAAATACAAATCCATAGTTTTCAATGCAGTGAAAGAAAGATTAATTAAGTGATTCATTAAAATACGCATTTGGGAAAAATAGTAATGATTAACTTACAAAGAAAAGCATTAACAAAATGACTAAGCTGAACGATCATGATGGCTTTAAGTTTTTGAGGATCCTTCTAGAAAAGTTTACTTTAAAGCTGTAACTTCCTATCCCGAACATGCTAAATATATCAATTTAATGCTTACATACAGAAAACATAAATATCATTCTCTTGTACAAAAAATTAAGGATTAACTAAAAAAATAAACAAAACCATTTTACATGAAAAAAATACAGTTTTAATTTATTTCAAAAGTAGAATACAAATTTTAGTCTAAATTAAGATAAGGAGATGAAATATTCTAAATCCCGTAAATCCGATAAAAACTGTTCAGAATGAAGCTCTTGAAGTTTGAAAAATTTCAATGCTTAAGAAATTACAAAATATACTAGTTTGAAATTGACTTCATTTATAAGACTACAGGTACGACAGTTTATATTTACTGAGAAAGAAAGTTAATTCGAAATGTCAGAAATAGTTCTGAACACGGGAATTTAAAACATTTGCAACGCTAGTATTTATTTCAATTCGGCGAACTTAGGCATATATAATTTATTTAGAGAAACATAAAGTTATATTCTTTGTTTTGATAACGACGTTAGAGTGAGCATGTTTTTAAAATTCACCCCTTGAATAGAAGTGACTATTTTAACAGGTTGAGCGCTCCTTTCTGTTAAGTCGGCAGCGAGTAAACACTTTACAGAGAGATCTCAAGTGATATTTGGAATGAAGAAAATGAATGAAGGACTAGGATAGAGGATTTAAATTTTTCTTCTTCGCCTTCCAGCTGTTTTAGAGGGACCGACGCGTGCCAAATAGGAAGTTCAGTGCTGGTCCTTTGGGATCAACGCAACTCTATACGTGTTAAACAGTGCACCACACCTTATACCATGTGATTCTTACATCTTGTGAAACCAGAAACTTTTAAGTAAAACTAAAATCTATTTATGTGTATCTATTAGTTTTTCGTAAGATATTAGTTGTAAATATTTATGTTTATCGTTTTGATAAAATTGCGTCAAATTTCATTTTTGAATGTATATAATTTTACAAAATCGTTATTTTGTGTTTTAGAAGTAAGTACTTTTGCAATTCAAGAGTGGTTATAAAACCTTGAGGAGATAACTTAAATGTTTCAGAATACTAAGAATAGATAAAAATAATATCCAGAAAAGAACTTTATATGTTATTTTACAAAGTTACAGTTACTAATTATTCTTTCCTTTAAGTATCAGTTATATGTCGACTGTTTTTGTTACTATGAATGTATCTATAAATTAGTAGGGGTACGGATAAAACACACGAAGTTTTATTACTGTTTTAGAATATAGTTTATTTTTATTGTTGTTTTATAAGGCTATATTTTATTTAAATCAAAAATATGCCACGAAAAGTAACACATATTTTGAACCTATATAAAAATTCGTATTTTGAACAAAAATATTAATTTTTTTGGAACATACAAAAAGCGATTACTACCAGACAAACAATATTAAAATGAAACTTCGTAATACCTTAAGTAGTTTTTAATTTATACTAATTATGATTGATTTGATATTTGGTAAGTGTATTATTTCATAAAAATTTATAATTAATTTTGCGACACCTTTATTCTATACAAAAGACAATAAACAACGGTTGTTTTTGAAAACAATCAATAATAGTGCTGTTCTCAAATTTTAATCAGAATATAAACTATGAATAGACGATAAATCCCTAACTGAAATATTAATAGATTTGAAAAGGTTTGCGAATCGTTTTTGGCTTTTTATATTTAGAACTCATTATATTAAACAGTTTATTCTCGTTGCTTTTATTATAGTAAAATAATATTTACAATAGTAAAATAATTGCTCTTAGAATAGTTAAAATTATAGTGCAAAAATAAGTCTTTGCATGAATTAGAGACTTTTCTGGAATGGATTATAAATAATAATACTAATAGAAAATCAGATTACTTCTATGAAGTTTATTTAGTGTTTACAAATGAACCAAAGAAATAAGAAAGATTGTAAACATACTGCGAAAGCCGTATTCTATTGTATTATGCTGACAGTTCTCATAAAATTTTTCCGATTCAATAGAGATTTCACATAGTGTCTAGCTTATACAAATATATTGCGTTTTTGGTTGGATGAAACAGATTCTGTACACAACTAATATTCTTCCATAAAACAATACTTCACCATCTGAACGCGGAATTTTTTATGGCACAAAGCCAGCTGTGAATGTCTTAATAGATATTTACCGGCTTTTTACAGCCATAAGAACAGCGCATTTGAATTCATAAACCCTGGTTTGGGTGAGATTATGTATATCCCCATTGAGATAAATAACCATTAAAATGCGGACTTTTCGTATAAATTATTTAAAGGTGTTCTTAAAATCAGCTGTTTTTGTGTGTGAATAGTTTAAAGAAATACCAAAAAATGCAGCGATTTAGCTAACGTAATAGAAATAATTCAAAATTTAAAAATATATGTAATTTGAAATTACGAGACAATCTTACTCGAAATTTAAAAAAAATTATACTCTTAACGCTTTTACTTTTTAGTTTATCAATTTTATTATTTTACGAAGCAAAATAATAAGACTTCATTTGTTTCAGTTCATTTCTTCAGCTTTCAGTTCTTAATCAAAAATCTATGTTTCTAGGAAGTTTTTATAAATTAAAGAACACTGATTTTGATGACATAAAACTGCCTATTTTATCAATTTTAATGTAGCAAACGCTGCATTTCCTTTCGTTTCTAAAATTAAACTTTTCTGATCAGTCTTTTTCCTCCTTTCTAACACTACTCATAATCAAACTAAAAAAGTATTTAAAACATACGCAGAAATAATATGTAAAAATTCATTTAAATAATAAAGTATTCTCAAGGTTCTCTTCAGTAACAGAAACAGGATGTAATTTGCGGACGCCAGATCAGGAGTGTAGAGGGTTTGGACAATCGGTACAATGTTACATAATGACAAAATTTTTCAACGAATAAAGAGATTCAACAAAACGTTACCACCAAGCTGATGAGCATTGCAAGAGACTTGCGTACGTACGTAAAAGTTGCCTTCTACACTTGTTGAAAAACGTGCATAACATCAGATAACTTCAAAAGACCATGAACCATGTTTTCCGATATTTAATATAACGCTTCGACAGATTTTATCGAAAATTTTAAACGGGTCAGACGTTAACAAGGACATTTGGATACAATTAGATAATAACTAAATTATAAACAATTCTTTGAATGAAACTAAAAGACAACTACGTGCATAAAAAATGCAACTTTATTCTATCAAAAGAACACTATTTTTTCAAATATGATAATACAAATTCAATTCTATCACATGTTCTTAAAAGCTATAAATCACAATAAAAAGTATATGTATTAGTACCATGTTTCCGATTTTAAAGACGTACGAACACATATGCCATTTGTCGATTTAGGTAAGACATTAAATGGAAATATATTAAGGTCATAGCTACTAAGCATTTCAAAAGAACAGAGATTAAATGGAAATAGGATAAGTAATTCAATAAACCTATAATCGATATGTCATCTGATAACTTCGTACACGATACAGAATTCATCTTGAAAAACGAATGTCTTGAACTGGAATAAGAAATGGATGAAAACGTTTGTCATTTCGTTTAATTTTATGAATGGCTCTTTTTTTCATTTTAAGACGAATTTTGAATATTTGATTTACGAGCACCATGAGTGAGCCCATGAATGGTATACGTTAATTTTTTAAACATTCGTTGAGGCTTAAAATTCTCAACTACTGTTGCTAGACAGGTATGTTGAATTAGAAATCTTTGTGAAAATTTTGCAAAATTTTACTAGTAGAATACCAGGCCACTGTTTGGAAAAAAACTTCTCTGTTAACAATAAATGACATTTTTTAGTAAATATAGTATGTCAGTACTGTAATTTTCAAAGAATACAGCATTTTTTTTACTATACCCAGTTAATACTGATGTCTCACTTTTATTTAAGTGATTGACTCGTGTAATGGAGACAGATCGTTTCAATGCTGTCGGTGTACCCTAGTTCTCATGAAAATTTCTAAAATTTTTTTGACAAACTCCGAAATGAAGCGATTATTTCCATATGCATAAAATTAACATGCATTTTATTACACATTTGAAATATAGTGAATTTTAATTGTACATTATGACAAAATTTCAGCATGAATTAAGGACATAACTTTACACCGGGTTTATTGAAATTGAAAACTTTATTTTTTGTTCTAATCTGAAGGACTCGTAAATAAGTGTTTTTTTTCCCTTGATTTTTGAATTTATTGAGAATTTGATACTATTTTTCCCCTCTTTAAAACACTTTATTTTTTACTGTATTATCCCACTCTCTCAAAACATTAACTATTGAAATATGTTCCCTTATCCTAAAAAATAAGAAATTGAACATGACCATTCTTCACTTGTTTACTTCCTGGAGCGTTTTGCGGGAGGGGAATTAACTCTTTAAAGAGAAAGTTAATGATCACGTCTTATAAAACGATCCTGATAAAAAAACTTAAAAAACAAAATGACACGTTCAGTCAAAAAAAAGTTTTAAAGCGTGACAGAAATAGGCAAAGTATGTTTCTCATTTTTCGACATTTACTATTTTCTATACCTCTAAACAACATAATGTAGTTTATCGCAAATCCGTTTTTTAATTATTAACTTGTCTTATCAATATCGGTATGGGGAGGTAGTACTTCTACTATACTATAAACGCAGAATAACTTCACTCACGCAATGCCACTCATTCATTTAAAGAAAAAATGTCATTTCCAGTAATTTTAATATTTTCCTTATTTTATCCCCTTCACCTATCGCCAACAAACAATCAAGAAAGGTTGTGAAACCGTGAATAAACAGACAAAAATTCCAGACGGCACCCTAAAAAAGATCTCCGGAAAATCGTGCGAAGATAAAATTTATCTAAATATTAAGTCATCTCTGGGAAATGTATGTAATTAAAGGCCTGTCACTTCTTCACGAGTAGCAGAGCACCTGAAGAAAAAAAAAAGAGCGTTGAATATAAGTTTTATTTCTGTAATGACACTAAACATTTCCTCTCACGTAAGTTTTACCACACGCTTCATCGAGTCTAAAAAATATGTTATTTAGCGTGCCTAAACTGTCTTTGGCGTTAAAAAGATTCTTAACTAGTTTGTTACAAGTGAAGTTTTATCAAATATGTTATCTCTAAGATGAAGTAAATATGATGTATTTTCGGGAGAAAAGCCTTCAAATATGAAAATTGTATTGAGTAGTGGCATGTTCTCCTAATAAGTTTTAATAAAATATTTTTTAAAAAAGATAATTTCATTTTTAATAATGCATTTTTCTGTATTTTCAACTGATAAAATCCTGTTTTAAAAATGGTATTTAGTAAACTATCTATGATATAGTATTTAGCATATTTTAGTAGTTATTGGATTAAAATGCTTTTAAGGGTCATGTGTGCAATAAAATACAGACTTGCAAATAAACATTATGCAAATACGTGTAAATTTTAAATGCATAAATGCTTTATTGAAAAAAGAAAAAGTAAAGTATGTCGGTTAGATAACAGGAATATTTTAGATTGGCGAAAACTCTTAAAATATACATTAAATATCTAAATTTCTGTTCTATGTAATACTAGCTGCGTAGCAGCATTACAGTAAATATTATGGCATAACTTGCCGTAAAAAAATGTCCACTGATGTTTGTCAGTCTAGTCTCTCAGCTTATTTTTACAACCACTAATGCATAAAGTGAGTAGGGTAAGTGCACCAGTAATTAACACTTTAAGAGCAATAATAAAAATTAACTATTAATTGCTAATTACTGCCCCAGTCATCTACACTTCATGTTCCAGTAATTGACACCAAAAAAAAAGTTGAAAAGATGCTCATTTAAATTTTTAATGTAATTAAAATAAAATAACATAAATGTTCAAATGAAACTTTGGCCCTTTGCTAGAATATTTTACACTATATTTTGCATAATTTGAAAGCGGAATGGGTAATGAAAGAAAAAGGATTTTTAAAAAGTTTCCAAAGGATCACTTTACCCTCAACCCAAGTGAAAAATGATCGTTTATTTAAAAATAATTTTAATTTTAAATAGTTTTTATCGGCAAAATAAGATATAGAAGTAAATATGACTATACAAAATGAAGTAAAATAAATTTTGCAGTCATATAGTATGCATGGCTTATTTTAGGAAAACTTTAAAATAAAATCGTCTCATAAACAATAAAATGGAATATTTTAAAATTATAATCCAAAAATTAGGCCTACAATAAACGTCAACAGAATATATATATAGTGAAAAGGGTAGTCCGCATTTTGAGAAGGGTTGAAGGACTGCCATCAAGCCTATTACCCGGTACTGGAGTTTCTTCAGTCGAGGGATTATTTTACCTGGCAATATGGCTTCCCAATTTAGGTCATATTCTTGGAACACGCCGAGAAACATAACGAACTGAAGTAGTGAAATTCACATTTAAAAATGAATATAGTTTAAAAAAACTAAAAAACACGTTTTAGTGATAAATTGAACTAACAAAAAATTGAAAAATAATTCTTAATATAGAAATAAATTAATGAGCGAAAAATAATATTATTGTGAAAAAAGTGTGCGGCGCTTTGTGCTATATTTTTGTACTAATCGTACCGATCGAATATTCTCAACAACTGATGTATGGAGCACCCCACGCTTTTTTTCACAATGATACTATTTTTTGTTCATTAATTTATTTCTATATTAAGAATTACTTTTCACTTTTTAGTTAGTTCAATTTATCACTAAAGCGTGTTTTTTAGTTTTTTAAACTATATTTATTTTTCACTTTAAATCGATTTGCTATAAAAACGTGTTTATAATTTTTTTAAACTATTTATTTAAAATTCGTATTCTTTAAATTTTCGATATCTCTCATAAGACACCAAGGAACACTAAGTTGGAAAGTACAAACTATGAGATAATTTATTTTCACTGTGCACCGGTGGCGTAGCCAGGATTTTATTTCGGCGTGGGCTGGGTATCAAATTTAAAGCTAAAGTTCAATTGTAAGCTAAGGAAAGGGTCCCATTTCGGGGGGGGGGCAGCTGCCCCCTCAGCCCCCCCTATGGCTACGCCCCTACTGTGCACCAAAGTATTAATTAACCTGCAATTAAATGCTACCTTCCCTACTAAAAAGGAAAAATAGGTCTTTAATCCACAAACAAGTTTCATAACGACTACAACAAACACAACATCCATGTAATATACATATTGAGGTAAAATTTTTAGATTTTCCATCTGGATTTCAAAAACGTAACCTACCCAAATATACCATTGAATACAGTTACCAATAGCGAGAGAGGGTCTACTCCATTGTGCTGAGCCGAGTGCCGAAATAGTACGCATGTGCAGACCGCGCGCTTTCTAAATCGCTCTCAAGCAAAGGATCTCTAAGAAAATTACTAATCCTGACGATCCCAATCAGAATAATGGGATAAACTTATCACATTAGTGTATTGTCATCGGGCCTTGATAATTCTACAAAGTTTAAATTAAATCGGACCGTTTAATGTGGGTCAGAATAGCGTTCAAAGGAGTCGGTTACAAACAAACATACAGGTGAAACTAATAAAACGTGTTAATATATTCTATTCATTAAATCAAGTCATATTTCTGCACATTAAAGGCTGTATTTCTAAATGAATAGGAAAGTTAGTGCTTACCTTATAAGTGATATGATAAAAGCCAGTTTTTTGAAGAATTCTACTCAGACTCGTAATACACCGATTGCTTAAATACCGCCGTTGCGTCTTCTCAATATTACATACGCATTAGAACCCCTTAGAAAGTTGCCGATCGAACCATCGCATCGAACCAACGCATCCCTCATTTTAGGCAGATACTCCTCGCGCAGGTTTGCCTTAATCACATACAATCACAATCTCGATATGGCATAACTACTTCATGTGTTACATGGTAGATACAGCTGCCTGTAATAAAAAAACATATGTGGATCGTTGTGCCCGTTAGGATCATTTTGGACCACCTTCCCCTATACACGTATATATATACACACAAGGGATTTTCCTAAAAGGTGGGGAAGCGCTTGAATTCTTTTGTCTATTAGAGATAAGTGGACAATGTAAATTGAAAAAAAAAAGTTAAAAATAAGGTGGGGTTAAGAATTCCTTAAGAAAAAATTCCTCTCCTTTAAGAAGAAAATTCTCTCGTTCATTTTTAAAAAGTTACTATTTTTCAATTTGTATACGTCCCGCCCTACAAAAAAATTCTGATTAGAATAATGTGCCCCTTACACTAATGACATGATGTGTAAAATTTGAGAAACTTATCCTGATAAAAAGTAAGAGGCACGATTATAAATGTATGCTGACTTAAACCACTTTTTAATTTCTCTCGAAGGAAAAAAACACACGTCGGATGATCACATTATGGCCGACCTTATTTTGAACATTTTTTCGATTTACATTGCCCACATATCTTTAACAGATAAAAATTAAAGCCAATTAGTGTTACTGTCAACTCGACGTATATCTGGTAAGACGTGATAGGGGAGCCAAATGCTGAATTTTTAATCCCCATTTTTTTTCGAAAATCAATAGTTTTTGAGAAAACTCAATTTTTAAATTTTTTTCTTGAAAAAGAAAAATTTGACATTCAAGAGAAAAAAAAAAAACCCTACTCATTTATTGGGTTTTATTTTCATTTATTCTCATAGCTGAAACACTAAGCTAAGGTAATCATAAAAAATATAAAAATACTTAAAAATTTTAATACACGAGCTATTACATATATCTTTTTAAATTTTAATTCACATGTTTCATTTCAAAAGATATTATTTATTTCATAAAAAGACAATGGCAGTAAGCCTGCAAATTACAAATAAAATTTTTCCCATTAATCGGCTATCCAAAAACCTATTAATATCCATCTAAAGACATTCGAAAATTTGGTGGTT
Organism: Cheiracanthium punctorium; assembly: GCA_038373885.1. NCBI lineage: Eukaryota > Metazoa > Arthropoda > Arachnida > Araneae > Cheiracanthiidae > Cheiracanthium > Cheiracanthium punctorium. The sequence continues at coordinate 249,915 of JAWZYV010004239.1, forward strand.
GCATTTGATTTCGATTGATAAAACCGGCGAACAGCCGGCAGTGTTGTTTGAACAGTTCTGCTTCTCGGCGGTGGTATGCTGTCTTTCTCTACATCCATCTACAAACGATCTACAAACGAACATTTCTCTACAAACGATCAAGAAACCGTGTCACTGTCGGTTTCTTGATCGTTTTGAACCACAGAGGCTATGATTTCATTTTCCGAAATTTTTTCTGGAATAATCAAATCGTTGTCAAATTTCGCAAAGGTTTCTGCATCTAAATCTTTGGGATCATCGAATCCAACTTCAGTTGCGGCTTTTAACATGTTTTTCACGGGAGGATATTACTGACCATACTCATTGAAACCATTCCATCGTTAGAAGAATGCTTACATCTTGAGACTCTGAAGTAATTTTTTGCATCAAGTAAACAAGGATTTGCCTCCTATAATAATTAACTTTTAAAGATTTGATGACGCCCTGGTCCAAAGGTTGAAAAACAAATATGCAGTTAGGTGGGGAAAATAATTTTTATAGCTTTAAATCCAGGAATTAGCAATACAGTTATCTGGAAATTAAAGTACTTGACGTTTCTCTTTGATAAATTGATTTTCTCGTTCAGGGACATAATTTTCAAACAGGTTTTAAGGTCGGCTTCATATTTCGTGGGTAAGTTTTTAATGGACTTTAATAGGGATGGACGCGAGACGACTTTTTGAGAGACGAGACAGAGATTTACAGCTTTTTTGCGAGACGAGACAAACATTTTTAACATTATGATATAGGGATTTTTGCGAGACGAGACAAGCTTTTCGGCTGTTTTGCGAGACGCGACACGCCAATTTTTCGTCTCGCGTCCATCCCTAGACTTTAATGCACCTTGGTGTTACTTACTTGCCTATGTTCAGGAGAGGGAAATTTCTCAGAACCATCCATAGTGAAAAGAAAATGTGTAGTCCGGGTATTCATTCATGGCGCCTGACCTTGGTAGAGGAGGGTTAAGGAGATTCTCTTAGCGATGAACTCAATTTGCAGTTAAGTATGCGGCCATCAGGGATAACACTTCCCCCAAAACAATAGATTCCTCATTAGTGTTACATCCATATCGCATTGCTTCTAGTCTTGTCGATGCCTACTGCCCGAGCTCCCCTGGGAAGGGATTTTCGAGGGAAGGACAGTGACCGCGCGATTTATGTGTGTGTGAAGGTATGAGAGAAGGGCAGTGAAGCAGCAGAGTGTAAACCCTCGCTGCCTTTTGGAGCAGCTGTGAAAGCATTTCCTGGGCAGTGAGAAAGACAGCGCGAGTTGCTGAATGTAAATGGGGAACTACACCCACTCCAGGTGAATTTGCGCTGAGACGCCAATTTTCTAGAACCTAATTTTATTTTTATCCTCTTCTGGAAAGAATCCTGTCACCGACTCTCCGAAATGGAACTACCCGAAAACAAGTGACTCAGAAGCCCTGAATTTAGAGCCGCACTATACATAAGTTGATTTTTAAGGAAAAATAAAGAACGAAAGCAGTTTCTTTAATTCTACTAAGTAAATTTAAGAAAAAAAAATGTCCGCATTCTACGATGTTCATAACATTAATTTCGAACCAAAAATGATAGAAAAATAAAATTGTCCTCAGTAACCGGAGATCCGTCTTAAGCGGAGACGCACTAATGAGAGTTTACTGAATTTAGACTAACAGGCAATAATAAGAAATTCGCTAAGTACCGATATCATAAAAATAAAAGAATAATAATAATAAAAATCTTTTATCTCCGCTATTAAAATATTAAAAGCTAAATAAATCAACACAATATTTTTAGTCTATAAATTACAAAATAATAATCACAAAACTGAGTACTCAGCGTTCCCGATTTCCCAGTTGAATTGCCAGTCGTCTCAACACCAACCTGGATGGAAATGCTACCCAGGTTATCTAGTGGCTATAGAACCATTCTACCACACCATGGATCCCGGTTGGAATCCCGGCAGAGGCTAAGGTGTCTTTTCGTCCGATCGTTCATGGGCCCTTATTGGTCTACCTATTAGGTTCCTCCGCAATGAAATGAGAAATACTTTGGACCTAGTAGTGGCGAATGCCTAAGAAGGCAAAGTACTCACTTTAAAAAAAATGAAAGTGACCTCCTCGAAATGTACAAACAATTTCAGCTTTTATTTGATAGTATTTGAATGTTTATTAACTAATTTGGGTCTTTTCTTGACCGAAAATCAAGGGTTTTCCATGAAAAGTGCCACCTTTTTTGAAGCGGTTTTTTTTATGTAAACTTTTTAAAAACACTCATTGACCCCTCAAACCCTCATTTGTACAGTCCAAATTCTATATCTGGTGGCAATCTGATTACAGGTTTCAAATGCACAATAACAGCGTTTCAACCGCTCAGTATGCTGCTCAAGTAGTTACGCCTTTTTCCTTTTGCTTATTAAGACAGCAGTCGTATATTAATTATGAGGGTTCACGACGAAAACTACTGTACTAACTTTTAAATGTATTTCTAAAAGCAGTTCACGAATTTTTATAAACAAATTAAACCATTAAACATTGAGAAAGTTTTATCGCTTTTCAAATAGGTTTTCTCGAATATTTTATTTTACATTTGCACTTTTTTCCTCATCAATATATTTCTGGAAAACTTTGTTTGCCTTATCCCAACTCTAGCACATTTAGTTTTACAAAAATGAAAACAAATTATACAGTAATAACTTTTATTTGCATATGATATTCCTGCAAGTGTCATTAAATGCAGAAAGAGCAAAAAAAAGTTAAGTATGACGAAACTCAGAATAAGGCTCATAAATAAGAAGGCGAAACAATGGGAAAAAACTCAAGATGAAAAACCTACTCACACAAAAATAGTTAAACATTTAGTCGTTCGTGGAAAATAGATATTTGTAATTAAAGAGCTGTCTTTTCTTTCTAAGCTTATAAAAAAAGAGACTGAATATATAAAAAAAGTTTTCCTTCTTTAATGACATGAACCTTTTTCTCGCACGTAAGTCTCGCGGCACGATTCAGTGACTGTAAAATAAATGGGATTTTGAAATTCTATAGAAAGGAGTAATATATTTATGTTTCCTAATTGGCGTATGGTCGACATGCAGGTAAACGGTATATTTAAGGTTAAAGGTATAGATTAAAATGAATGTTTTTCAAAGGTCTACTGGGATTAATTTTCTACAAAAACTTCAGATAATTAGACCAGAGTAACTGTTACTTCTGTCAAAATTCTCTGATAAAATAATAATTTAGAGTTTTTCTTAATTTGGCTGCTATTATGTCTATCCAGTGCAACAATTTCTATTTGAAACTTAATCCACTTCCAATCATACGATCAAACTGAAACTTTGCAAATCCCGATGCCAATCAGTACTACGGCTTTTATTTTACGATATTCTTTATACATTTTTATTTATTTAAAATTTTGTTAAAAAAATTGTGATTTTTTTCCCGTACATATCAGCTGGCATTCATTGAACTATTGATTGAACTTGAACAGTTCCGATTTTTGCATCATTAGAAGCCTCTTTCAATTCTACAAAAGATAAATCAGTTTCTATTCTGTGCCTTATTTTTTTTTTAATTTTCAGACATATTTAAAAAATGCTTTTATTCAAGTAAAATGCGCCATGAAATTTGGCTTTATGTAATAACTTTTGCTGCATCCCATATTGTTAGGGGTTCGCATTCCTAACTGTCACTTTTTTCGTCTCTATCCAATTTCCAATGAGACAAATTAGTTTTTGCTTCCAATATTTATTAGAAATTGTTGCGTTCAGTTGTCAGAATGCAACATAAAAATCTCCCAATGTTACAATATCGGAGACAGAAATCCTTTATCCGACTGTAGTCTAACTATATTGCATAACAGTCTAAGTACAAACCTTTTATTTCGTCGTGGCTGAGAGGTTAAAACAGTGGGTTTGAAATCATTTGACTGAGAGGTTAAAACAGTGGGTTTGAAATCATTTGACTTTAACCTTTTAATCCTTTGCAATTAATAACATTATATTTGACTCTAACGTATATAATGAGTCTATCGGAAAAATTTCTATAATTTCTATTTAAATATAAGTGCAGTATAATAGTTTATTTATTTTCAGGTTTTATGAAAATTATGTCTTATCTTTATACTTAATAATTTATATTGAATTTTTTTAAAACTCTATAACTATGTTATTCCTCTTTTAGTTGAAACCAAGTATCAGAGTAAGATTTTAGATCTCTGAAAGTGAAAAATCAAATTTTTATTGAGATTTTGTTTGTTCTCACAATTCAATTTCAAAGTAACTGGAGTGATTTTATGTATAATTTAAGATAATGAGTCATAAATATGTTACGTAATTTTCACCTTAAATCCGGTTAAAGTGGTCAAACTAAGAGGGGTAACTTATATTTTCTTTATAAAACCTCGTTCACATACGTTGTAGTAAAAAAAGCTGCCTTGAAAAAACTGTTGAAAATGTTTTTGAATTTTCAATCATTACTTTCTAAAACTAATTAATTTGTTGAAAGAAATTGCAATTTAGTTTTATAATTTAATGTAATTTAGTTCATTTACTTTATTTAAATAAATATATTTTTACTATACCTAGTTAGATAATCTGAGTTTATCAAATTATGAAATATATGAACATAGATGGCCGCGAATTCCCCCTTGAGAGGAGAAAAGCGTTTGCGCTCCTACTTCAGACATAACACTCTAAACTCTCGATTTAAGAAAAATCGCCTACAGGCGGTTGCCGTGCCCCCCCGCCAATATTGCACCTGCTTGGAACAAGATGAATTTTCACAGCCCGCTAATTTTGCACCTGCTTGTAACAAGCAGGTGATTTTTGAGAGGGAAAGGAAAATGTAGAGGTTGAGAACGGGAACTCAGAGAGAGACAGGAGCCCTGAGCGGACGCGTCTAGGACGCACTACGTTGATTGTAATTTTCGAAAAAGATTCCGGGAATCGACCACCGATTCGCCGAGACCAATTTTTGGGGCAGAGACATCCTGTCTCGTAGATCAACCTGGACAGTGGCTCCGGATTTTTCCGGACAGTTTCTTCGAGCAGTGACATCTTCACGCTGGATAATTCCATCCCGTCTCGTGGATCGACCTGGACAGTGGCTCCGGACAGTTTCTTCGATCAGTGACATCTTCACGCGGGACAATTCGATCTTCTATATTTCGAACCTGCACGGTTTATGTAGCCAAGAGAATATGTATGAGTGTTCTAATTAAATTCGTTATCGTTACACTTTTGAGTCTTTCTCAACATTAAAATTTCTGCACACTCCCAAAACGCTACAGTCTCAATTATGCAAGGAGGGGATGTTTGTCTTTTCTGAACTTGCACTCATAATTCACTATTAGTGGGAGCAACGGAAGGACCATGATACCTCAAAAAAATCCATATTTTATAAATAAATAATTTTCGCTTGGCTTTTAGACTGAGTGCATTTAGGAGAAAAGTGGATCAGTTTCCTGAATTTGTCTTAAAATGTTTACGTGATCTTTTAAACTATTCCACAGTGTTCGTGACCAAATAAGTAGAAGTGTCACGAACGAGGATACATATTTGATTTATGCATAACATGAAGTCATATTCAGGATTTCAAGAAATATCTAATACATTATTTCTATTGGAAATTTTTCTGTAAATAAATTGTGCACACTTAAAATGTAAGCTTTTGCAGTATTTAGAAATTCTTCATTTTATCGTACTATTTAGACATTTTGCGAATTTGGAAGATTTCAAAATGTTTATCAACTGTTTATTGTATTTATAGTTTTTTAACATCGTGAGGACACAGACATTAGTACATTTTCAACTGTCAATAAGATATGCACATACACGAACCCAAATACATCATACCACAATTTTCAAACTATCTGATCAGAGCAGCTCTTTTTTATTTTAATTTTAGCACAACAGTTCCAATTAGGAAAAGTTTCCTACGACATAAAGTTACCTTTATATCACAAACTATATAAGGGGTCGTATATTTGAAAAATGAAAAATGATCTCACGATTTTAAAAAGTCATTTTCAAAAACTGAACATGTGTAAGTGTAATAATAATTAAGTTATTCCATTTCAAATGTTTAGCAATTATTGGCAGTGTGTAAGGGGATATTTTTAAAGTGCAAAAAATGAAAATTAACTACAAAATTAAAGAAATATTTTTGAAGACGGTGCGGAAAAATGAGTGGCGATCTGAGTACTATGCTGTAATAATTTGATTGTTAATATCGTACGTTTGAGTTTTGGATAACGCTTATTATCAAATAGATCTGGATTGCATCTTGTAAGATTTCATTCATACAAGTCACGGATTCTAGTCACAGAAATTTCGGAAATGATTTAATAAATAAATGAAGAATGACTAAAATAATAACACATTTGCAAAAGAGACCTGATAACTAAAGAAGAAGGTCAAACAAAAAGAAACACGGACATTCAAAAATAAAAGTTTATGTTCAACTTGTACGCAACTCTCCAATTACTGATTTTAAATTGAAAATTTCAGCACGAATACAGTAGTATTTTGCCATAAAAAGTTTAATTTTTAATTTTCAATATCTCAGTAAACGTTATTAATAAAATGTTGATTTTTAAAAAAATGATTTGATGATTTTTTTTCAAAAGATTTTTTAATAGTCGGACTTCATTTTCCTCACTGGGATTTTTTGCATAAAGGCTTTCCCTAAAAAGGTATTTTTTCTATATTTTTTGAAAGGCCCCTTATAAAACTTATCGGATCAAAAGTAACTTCATGTCATTAGAAAACTTTTGTTAGTTGGATATATAGGTCTAAAGTTAAAATTTTAAAATGTGCTGCACTGATGACGAAATTAATTAAAAAAACGGTACAGGGGTAAATGTGTTCATGTACATTATTAGGGTGTATATAAAAAAACCTTTTTTTTTAAAATTTGCTTACCTTTAGGGATATTTTTTGGTCACAATGACACAATAAGAAGTGCGCCAAATTTCAACTCGATCGGTTAAGGTCTTCAGGTGCTGCATTGAACTTAAATTTCGAAAAAAAAATATAAAAGCAAATTTTTGAAAAAAATTCAAAAAGTATAATTCTTTGAAAATATATTGTTTCTAGCATTGGCGTTTAACTTGATTGACTTAGTAGTAATAGTGAAAATTTTCAGCTATTTCTATTAATATGCTCAGTGGCCGCAATGAGCCTAACGTTTGAAAAAAAGGAGAAAAAAAGTAAATTTAGCTGACACTCTGTAGAGACACCTCATTCCTTTAAAACTGATATTGCATATAAAACAATTCTCCATAGCGTAAATAACGCAACGAATGTGCATGTTTCCATTTTCTGTTTGTGTTGTTTACAAATATTCACCCCTCCTCCCCTTTTTTCCAGAAATCATCACGATGAGATCGCTTCATTTCGAGTTTCGCTCACTCTCCTGCCCATGCATATTTTCATTTTTGTATGCTTTACGCAAGCTTTTTCATTGACACTAAGGATTAGTTTTGTACTCTGTGTACGAAGAAAAAACTTCGGAATATGCTCGCGAGATTTCAATGCTGCCAGAATAAACTTACCATCACCGTTACAAGTTTCAGGTATCTGTCGACTTCTTATGTGTGAGCTGGAAAACATGTGATATCATTTTCCGGATAAAAAGCTGATTTATGTTTTCCTGAATTTTTTTCAGACATAAGTGGCGTGTAAGTGGCGGTTCACTTGTTAACTTGCCTTTGAACCAATTAGTCGCATCGACTTTGTTGCCAGCATCGATATTAATAGCACTATGAATTCCCAAATGGCATTAGCAGATGTTCTAGCTTTTACAATTTTTCTCGAACCAAGCACCCTCATGTCTGGATTGTTATCAGAAATTATTTTCCGGGTGGACAAACTATGCATTTATCTGTAAGACAGGATCAATTATTTTCCTGTATTTGACATGCAGCTGGAATCAGATAAAAGTTTCCACAAATGTTGGCCTCCTTCAACACCTGATGATTTTTTCCTGCTGTTAAACCAAATAGGAGCATAGGCATTCAAAAGGTACTGAATGAACGCTTGAAGTGCTCTTTAAGTTTTGCTTATTGCAATGTAGAGACCTAATATTTTATTTGCTGCTGTTAATCATCTTGCATAAAGTACTTTACCAGGATGAATCTCGGTCAATCCACCACCACAATCCCCTGTCGAAACTGCCTTACAGATGTATAGAAGATAACTTTGATCGGATTTTAGATTCTCATTTATTATATCTTCAGTACAAGACATGAAGATTTCAGCTGTACTGGTGTATTCCCGAAGTTTTTTAATGCCATTCCAATTGTCCTGTAAACGTAGTAGGCCCTGTGCTTTTTTCGCCAATTTCTTCAATGATGTGCTGCAAAGAAAGTTCATTTGTGTGAAAAAGGCAAACTTTTGATAAGGCTTTCTGAGATAAATTTCTAGCTGAGCGATTGCGTCATTTTTTATTACAGTAATTGCCATACCATGACAGCCTGTTACTACTTCTGAAGTACTAATATTTTTTCTAAGAGAAAATCTCGGATACTTTGGCAATTTTATTTCTTTTTCCGGATGTAGGTGTCAGATGACACATGTATGTGGATCCTGGTTATTATTATTACTACTTTTATTTTGTGTGATTTACGTCATTTAGGCTTGATCTAAAAGCAAAATTTGATGGCTAACAGAAAAAATATTTTTCTCCTATTTTACCGAAATTTACTTTTTTTTTCACTTTTTTTCAAACTTTAGGCTTGCGGCAGCGGAACATATTAAAGGTAGAGGTGAAAATTTCCACACTTATTATTGAATCAATTAAGGTATTCTTCACTGCTAGGGAGAAGAAATTTTCAAAAAAATATAGATTTTAGAAATCTTTCAAAAATTTTCTTTTTTTTTCAAAATTTAGGTCCAATGCGGCAACTGAAGACCTTAACAAATCGAGTTGAAATTTGGCATAATCTTTATTGAGTCAATTTGGCCAAAATGTAGCACTAAGGTTATGCGAGTTTCGAAAAAAGGGTTTTTTGGATACATCTTAATGTACATGGATCTGTTATCACTTATTCACATCATTAAGCATAAAGTTGTAATGTTTTTAAATTAACAAAGACGATAACTTGTTAAAATGATGGTAAAAATTAATAGTTGAGGAACTTTATGATAAAATAAGCTTATTACAATAAATATTTCGAAAATACATATAACGATACATAATAGTATTACTTGCGTTGATACGGTTAAAGCTAGTTGAAATGCAAATGATAGCAAAATCAATGAAAAACCCCGTAAAAAAAGGAAATTTAAAATTAAACATGTATTTTAGTTTTACAAAAACAGTTAAATTAAAGCGAATTAAATAACCCCTTTAAATCGCTAGATGGAAATCCATTACATTCATCTATTAAATCTTTTGAAAGCATTATCTCTTAAAAATGTTTGAAAATATTTATTCGGTTAGCATAAATCAATTGTTTAGAAAGTAAGAAATGAAAATTTATCACGTAGAACTCTGCGTTTTGGTTGTCTTCGATTAGAATCATGTCCTTTGCTCGATATGTCATACACATATAATTCGTTTATATAACATCATTGAAGACTGATTGAAAGATTCATTTCAGTTTGAAAAGCAATCCCTGTATTTACTATAATTATTTCACACCGAATTATATTCGCATCCTCTTCAAAGTTTGAAAATCAGCATTTTTTAATAGTTTCTAAACAATGAAATTATGATAGCTTGAGTTCTCACAAATGCTGTTTATAATAGTTACACGGAATCTTAGACTCAATGTAATGGCCAATATTTAGTGAAAAACGAACAAAGAAAAGAAAAGAAATCATTTAAACAATTTTGAATTTTTAAAAAATAATTAATTTTTGGATGATTTTAAAAATATTTTATGTATTTTTAATTTACTTCATCAGACACTTTTTATAAGAACTTGGCATGTTATTCGGAAAATAATTCAAAGTATCTAGCGTTGGTTGGGGTAATTATCACCAAATGAATTTTTAAAAAACCTATAATTAGTTAAGTTTCGTCAAAAATTAGGCAAAAAACTTATAATGTATTTTTCGCATTAGGTACATTTTATCATTGATTTGAAGTAGTTTTAAGGTAGTAGCAACTGTAAGATTAACAGGATATCAAAATTTTCAATAAACGGATTAGAAAGTCCTGTGTTCAAACTCAATTCTGTGCGAAAGTCAGGAAAATCGGTTATCAACACGGATACGCCTGAGAAAAAAGCCATTGCCTTAGCTGAGAAGCATAAAAGAAATTTACAAGCAAAAAGAAACGCTGAAAAGGAGATACAGCCTGGACTCATCATTCCAACAAAAAAAAGGATAAGACACTTAACAGGGTAGACGGCTGAAGTGTTAAGATCCCACTTTCGGGCCTACTGCTGTCGATGTAACGATCCTGAGTTTCGGTTTGTTTTCTCCAGTTGTAACGTGAATACACATTATAATCCTTTAAAAAGTCCTCCGACCAAGGAAGATGGCTCTCGTGTAAGCTTGCCATAGCACAAAAAAATACAAGTATTGAGATCAATACAAGTCCATTAGCAAAGAACTTCTTGATTACACTGTGCAGTAGGCTTATTAGACAACCAACTCCAACAACCGATGCTGTTATGGCGTCTTTGTTCATCCGAAATTTGAAAAAAAACTATTTAGAGTTATTTAAAAAAAAAGAGAATCGAAAAGTCAGACAACCTACCCTCCTTCCTCTATAATAAATAATTTTATGACATTTTTAATTTAATAGCTTAATGCACATACACTAATTTTAATATAGTAGCAATATTTTTAGTTTATAATTATTACCTTCAGTTTATAATTATTATTTCATACCTTTCAATTCAAACTGTATAAAATGCTGCTACATTGATTTACTTTTCTTTTCTATAATATAAAAGTATCTTAAAAAGATTGCTGTAAGAGTTATCTTCTTTTTTTAAAAGTGTAGTCAAACAAACTATTTATGTAAAATACTTAATCATGAATGTAAAAGCGCGGACGAGTAAAACTTTATGTTTGCAACAAGAAAAACGCATTACTTAACTATCGGTCTTCCCCAATCAAAACATTTCCCTCATAAAGGGATGTTTATGACCCCTTTTCCAAATCTTTAGCGGGGTATAATAAAATATCATTGTCTTTTTTAAAACCATATAAAAAATAAATCATCTGATTTAACGCTGAACAAAAATCGAAAAAAATCTCTAAAAGGTGTCTGCAGAAAGGCATTATTTTTTACAATAAGATGTTGAAAATAAATGATACCTTGGCAATAAAATAATTCTCTTTGAAAAAGTTACATTATTCTAATAACAGACTTCGTAATGCGTGCATATAAGTGGAGAGCGTAAAAAATGTACTCCTATGAAGAATTTATATTATTAATTACTTCAAGTATGAGTTTTAGATAATCAATTTACATTATCAAAACTAATTAAAGCTTTCAGGTAATTTCTAACATTAACAATTCTTTAGATGCACAAAAGTTAAAAATTAATTATACCCTTTATTTTTATTGCTAAATGTCCATAATAATAAAAACTTACGAAGTGGCATTCTCTGAAAGAGAAAATAAACAACTTAGTTTAAGTACTGCTCGTTTTATCTTAAAAGCGAATTTGAACAGTTCTTTCAAATATTAGAATATTTCTATTATATTCGTGCTGAGATAAAAGCATTTGCTTTTAGATAAGCAGCAAATTAGCAACAAAATGTGTCAATCCCGAATAAAGAAGTGCATTACAACATAAGAATTTAGAATTAGAGCTTAATGTCATAAAATATAAATGATACAGCTTTGTATTCAAATCCAATTTACCACAAAAATATTATCCAGAGGAATACGAAATACTGTTTTTGTTTTAAATTGCAAATCATGCAACACTAAGTAGTGAAACAATTTGAAAATACCTCTTTATTGTTGGCAAGTATTTAAAATTATGTCAGAACTACTTAACCTGTTAGCAGCCAGTTTTAATTTAATTATTCATGTAGGCAGGGAAACTTTTTTACCTTTAGAATAATTTTTCTGAATAAATACTTTTATTACTCGTAAAAGAATGTGCTTCAGAACTTATAAATATACTATAGATGAATGATTTAAGTTTAAATAATTATTAAATAGACGTGAAAAGTCATTTTATGAATAAATCAAGTTGTTTACAAATAATTATGCATTAAATTTGTGATATAAAAATGTACAGATTTTAAAATCGTGCCATAGTTAAATGAAAATCTAAAAAGTGTTTTGTTGAGTTTAACAAACTTTTTTGGTTAAACGGTTTAGCAGTTTCATTTTGTTGATTGAACAAAAGTTTGTTCGATTCAACCAAATATATTTAACAATATGACTTTTTGCCAACAAACATTTTTTGTCAAATCCAAACAATAGCATTTGAAATCGTTGAACAGTCAATTCATGCATGCGTCAACGACATGCGCAGTAGAGCAGTACAGTGTGAGCCAGGAGAGAAGAAGAGAACGAAGAACGTCCATGGATACTGGAATATACTGGAAACACTAAGAAGTAAGCTTTCTTTAACAATTTTTTTTAATTAAACTATAATCTTAGGTATTATATAGTAAAGATACATATTTATTTTGCCATAAACCGAAGAGTGGTTCTGACTGTCTGTCTTATGAAAACAACAAAAAAGAAAATGACTTGAATTTCTTCATATTAAAACGGTAGTTACATAAAAACACCTTAATAAAAATGTAAATATTGATGAATAAATAAATTAATTAGCCTTACCTCTGAAACTTTCAACCAACTGTTTAGTGGATTAAAATAAAGTAACATAACAAATTCGAAAAATAACTTTGTTAAATGAGCCATGAACACACAAATTAACAAGAAATTTGGTGGATTTTTACCAAATAAACCCTTTAAACAAACAGTTTAGTTGGATTATTAAATATTTTTTTATTTCTGTTTGGTTTTGATATTATTGTTTGGTTAAATTGAGAAAATGGTCTGTGGAAATAGAGAGATAATTTTAACAAGATTGTTTAGTTAATTTATCAAAACTTTTGTGGGAACTATTACAACCGTAAAATTTTGTTGATTTAAAAAAAAATTTGGTGATTCAACAAAACATTTTTTTCTGTGTGAATGTGTTAAATTTTTCCAAATAGATGTTACCTAATAATGGGAATGTAGTTATCAAAATTATGACACATCTATGAATTTGAAATCTTTTAAAACTGTACTTAATGATCCCGGACGAACTAAATTAGTTTTAAAATTTTCCGCTCAATATCATAAATCTTCGAAGCAAGTAGGAAGTCTTCCGTTCTGCCTTCACTAGACTGCTGTTGACAAGGAGAATCACTGCAATTACAGTTTATTAATTGCGATAGAATGAATTAATCAGAAATTACGAAGTTCGTTGGTGTCAGGTCTTTGTGATAAATTATTAATAGTGCCCAGCGGAACGAAGGTCTATCGTAGAGCAATTACTTTATTATTCTAAACGCTGTTGGCAACTTTGACGTTCCAATGTAAAAATGCGCCAGTAAGTGCGAGGGGAGACTGTAAAACGAAATTTTGAATGTAATTTGATATTGTTTGTTTGAATTCATTTTAAAAACTAAAAATGGATTCAAACCTTTTACGTTTTTTTAAAAATAAGAATGTTGAATCCAAACCACACTGTCTTTGAAGTACTATTGAATTTTTCGAATTTATACAGAATACGGAATTCCTTTCGCTTTTCTCAAAAGCATTTGAGCAAACAAACTTTGGTAAATATTTTTATTTTACTTATTCATATTTATGTTAATTTAAATAGTCTTTACAAAACAAATGTTATATTAACATGTGTATACTGGAGCTAAGTACGTATGAAAGAGCATACAAGGTGGTCCTAAATTATATGTCAAAAATGTAAAGGCAGGTAGAAGGGATCAAGGCGGTTCAGAATCACGTAGCAATGGGAAGTCAGAAATATGGTCTTCATTTAAATGTTAATAATCACTTTGGAAGAAGTGTTAAAGTAGCAGTGAACTTTCCGACCATTGTTTGTCAAAAACAAACGCATTTTTTACAGAAAGCACTTCACTAAAACCAATAGTTTACAAATTCTATTTCGGTTCATTAATGAAAGTCTCGGAAAAAAGCTCATTGCTTAAAACTTGATTAAGAATTCAGACCAGCAGTTCTTAAAACGTGATTATTAACAGGTACATGAAGACGGCATTTCCGACTCCACATGACTATGTGATTCTGAATCGTCTAGATCCTCTCTACCTGCCTTTACATTTTTGACACATAATTTAGGACCACCCTGTATAATGTGGAACTTTATAAGAATTCGTAATAATCGATTTCGAAGCGGAGATATTCTCATAAGAACCTGTAGAAGATATATTTTTATTTTGCAAGTGCCAGCCTGTTGTTTATGAAATCATTAGGCTTCAGCCCTCCAGTATTTCTCAACAATAGATTACAGTTGCATAAAGCAGGGTGCTCGTCAATGTGCTTATCACTGAGCTTTTGTATAGTATTACATAAAATACACACTGGTGAATTGACAATATTATAGTCAATTTCATCAGAATAGGCTGCTCAAGGTCACGCATTTTTGTTTCACGCATTTTTGTTCAAGGTCACGCATTTTTGTTTCTCTCCCTCAGGCAAGCATTGAGAGATATTTTTTCATATTATAGTTGAGGCTCAAATGTTGAAAGTTCCTTTTTTTCCTTTCAAAACTTCATTCGAAAATGAAAGCAGAGTGGAGAAAAGTGAATCCATTCGTAGGGTCTTTCGTTACGGTTGTTACAGCGAAAGGAGAGAAAGATCTGGGACCTTTCAGTGAGACAAGAACACACCAAAGACTGTTGCTGAGAACACTTCATAGTCTTAATACAAGAAGAGTGAACAGCCGTCGTACGAAAGGAATGTCTGAAAACTCTATTTACTTCTATTTTGGAAGAGCGAGACGACAATTTTTTGCAAAACATCTAAGTAATATTACATTCTTTGTTATATATTCTTTGTATATATTCTTTGTCAAGGAGTCAGTTTTCTTGTTACCCTCAATACTGCAGTGGGAGGGCACCCAAGAAGGCATGTAATCCCCTTTTGCAGATTTCCTAGTAATGCGTATACATGCGCAGGTAGATTGTAGTCTTTAAATTAAGTAAAATAAGTTGCGTTTATTACTTTATCAGCTGATATTTAAGTGAAATATATCTCACTCTAATGTGCCAGTGTATGCTCATGTTAGATTGTAACATAAAAGCTCTACTACCAAAAAGAAAAACTTTCTTAGTTTATTCGAGAAATTTGTATTGTACTCTATACCCCAGACTATCTGCGGATCCTTCAATCCGCACTGGAGGATAATTCGTGAATTGTCCACGGGTCCCTTTCTTCTTTATTCACAAGCCCGACTCCTAATATCTGCAGATAATACCTGGCTTTGGTGAATAAAGTGGATACAGCTCTCTATGATTCGTCAGGGAGCACCACGTGCTTGGAGGACGATTGCAACGGGGAAGGTTGGCGGCGCCCAAAACCGGTTTGAATTCTCTGACAACTCTCTCTCAACACCAGGTCGAGGTTGGGCTCAGGGAGCGATCAAGGACAGATTATTTGCACTTGAGAATAACAATTTTGTGCCAATTCGCCTATCCCCGGATGATTCACAGAAAATCACGATTGGTGAATTCGACCGTAATACTCTTTGGAGTGGGTTTAGATCGGTTGGTCGTTAAAAAAGGATAATCACCAAACTTTAACAAAACAAATCCAAACAACATCCAAACTTGAAGCTAATTAGATTGACGAGTAGTTGAATGAGAATGGTATGTAAAAGAAGAAAATATTTGTACTTTATACAAATTGGAATATGCGCTCTTAACACAGTTTCTATCATATGTTTTTCATATTTAAATGAAGCAACGGAAGCTTTAAATAAAAGAACTTCTCCATAAGATTGGCCTACCCAAATAATATATAGAGTTAGCGAGATAAAAGTTGCCCACTTTAGAAGTCTCTTTTGTAGTTTTTAGTAATTCAGGAAACATATTCTTGTTTTTAGTAATTCAGGAAAAATTGCAAAAGTGACGATCAGTCAACAAGTTACGTGTAGAATTGAAACTGACCCACAGTATGCAGTATATAGTAAGTTAATATAAAAGAACATATTCTAAGAGCATATGCAGTATATAGTAAGTTATAAAATTCCATAGAAAGAAATTTACTGGCATTTATGGTATTATAGTACTTTAATAGTTTAGATTTGTATAAAATCAATATATTGGCTGTACCAGTTTAGTATGCGAAAAGTACTTTAAAATGGAATATAACCCCTTAGAATCATTACACTACCTACAGTGATGCGTAATCCTGTAATTTATGTCAAACGGTCTATCAATTCCATTGGAAGCGAGAACCATTTGCTCTTGTAAAGCAGTTGCAAGGGTGGTAAGGGTCTGAAGATGATGATTAAAAGCAGCTTTATGGCTTCCTAAAACATTCAAGACATATTCAGTAGGACTTAGGCCCGGCGATCGAGTTGGCTACACCGTACGCCGAATTGTTTACTGATGAAATTATTATCCACGATTCAAGCCTCGTGCGTCGAGCATTGTCGAACTAAAAAGGGAAAAAATATTTTATTGCCTTGGTAAAAGGGAGCCCATAAGCATCAAGTATGTCATCTCTATAGGTATGAGCATTCACGACTCCACGTGGAAAGATACGGTCTCTGTGCGTCTAGCACAGAGACGTCAAGAAGTCTGTGCGTCCAGAGACGTAACAAGAGACGTAAAGAAGTCTGTGCGTCTAGCAAAATAAGACACACCCCAAACACAAACATTGCCTCCTGCGTATTCTTCTCTTTCATCGATGTTTAATGGATGAAAACGAGTTCCAGGCTCTCTTCAAATAAAACAACGCCTTCTAACACTTTGGAGACTAAAACTTGAATCATCCGTAAAGAGAACAGCCTTCCATTGATCCGCTGTCCAGTGGGTATGTTGATGTGACCAGCTCAAAAGTTTCCGTGACGTGACTTCAGTGTCACGCAAATGGCTGATCGCTTCGCTTACAGACCGCCTTCGTGAAGCCTTCTAAGCACGGTTGACGTTGACATCAACCTTCCAGTAGATGAAGGAAGGGAGAAGCAAAGTTCAGTCAGAGTAGAGGTTCTATTCCCTCATGAGCACAACGAGAAATATGGGTCATCGGCGCTGGTCGTAACATTTGGCTGCCTTTATCTGCACCTCCTGGATGCCGAATCTGTAATTTGAAATTGCTGGCAAATTCTATGAACCATGGAAGGACTGACATTTAGCCATATAGCTCCTTGCGTTTGACTTTGTTCTGCCACTAGTCTCCCATGATTTCTCCATCGCAGTTCTTCCGGCAAGTGATACCTATAGTTTATTGTTGCTAATTGGCTATCTCTGATTTCTAACTCTGCATTTGCTGCAAAAATTGTAGGAATAATCACAAACATTCAATTTTATGATACTAGCAAATTACGTATTTTGGTAACAAAACCAATAATTTGCATGTAACAGCTTTACTCAGTAACATTTATATGTGTTATCTTATTCCAGTTCCGTGCGGATTCAGTTATTTTTGAGAGAGTTATCGCTATTTTTGTGAGTTTCTCTCAATTTTCAGAAAACTGTGTATTTGTTCGAATGAGATAAAATGTGAACTACAGATAATTAAATTTCGCGCTTGAAATTTATTAAAAAAATACTACCGTAATTCACCAATGGGTGGTGCTGTAACGCAAATGCTGTTATTTGCATTTATTTAAAATCTCAAACTTTATTTACTTTACTGTGCATGCCTATTATAATCATTCTTTGGATAAAACAATATCGGATTATGCAGAGCATTAGTCACTTTCCTGCACCATAATGCTTTAATTTCAAGAAAAAGCGCTACTGGTACAACTGTTTTATCAGAGCCAGGGGAACTTCGTTGTAGCTCTAAAATAATTCCGTAGTTGAAAGAAGATACGAAGAGATCTAATGTATCCATTTGCCCAAAGCAAAATGCTATAGAAATTTGTTGTTGTTACTAATTACCTCTGGCAGCCGTGGAACATCGCAGATCCTCCATATAGGACAGCAATGGGTGAAAGGTATCGGCCTGGATTTTAATGAGCCCCAGAGGGAGGAAGACTGACTCAACTGGGGGTCTCTTAACTTTGAACCCTTTCCAGATAAGAAACCTAGCATCTGGATCGGCACTCCCGGAGATATCGTATTCATATGGAGGACATCGAAGCCACTTTCAGAAATTTGAAACAACTGAGAAACTTCGCATTCTTTCAGGTAGAGAACGAAAGCAAATCTAGTCTGACAGCCTAAAAAAGCTTCAACTTACCTTGGTCGTTGAAACCAGCAAGTCAGTTGCCGCATGGTAGTGTGTGTCAGTTGTTTCCCCGTGTAAAAAATTATTGTTTTTAAGAGTATTACAACTCCACCTATCCGAAAATTTCGGGTTTGTATATTTTTTTTAATTTAATAAATGTCAAATGCATCATTTTATCTACCAATAGTTCAAATTTTATCTCATTTGGACCTACAAAACGTATCCTCTGCCACAGAGAGCCCTCTGAAGTTGTCAAGTTATCTCTTGCTAAGCCTGTATTTAAACAAATGTTTACTAATCTAAAAAAATAATCCATTACAAAATATTATATTTCCTTTTCTATAAAAATGAATAAGTACATTTACTGTGCCAAGCTTTCATTCTTGGAATAAAACTGAAAATATAAAAAGAACAACTTATTATTTTACAATTTTTTTATCATATCATAAAATAACTTTTTATAAATTTAATTTAATAAGTTTAAATGTACCGTGTATTATTAAAAATACAGGACGTTAGATGACTTTGAATATATAGATTGAGTTTTCACTATGAATATTGCTACAGATAGTAAAATCATAGTAAAATATAATGATTCAAATGACAGCGACTGGGAATTCAGGATATTTTTAAAGAATAATTTACGTAATGATAAAATATTAAATAACTATCTATCATAATTCATATATTTTCAGAAATAAGGACAGAAAATGAATGAAATTACAATTTTCATTATAGACATATTTTACTACATCTAAATGATATTAGAATATTGCTCTAATTTTTACAAATGCATTTTTTTCTGAAGAAGATGCAACAAATAAACCATCATAGATTATTATAGAAATCATAAGCATGAATTAGATTTTTAAAATCATTTAACACATCCTTAGTTACTTAAAGATTAAAGTAATAAGATTATGAAGCAACCATAATTAATTATTAAACGAAAGATTTTAAACGCTATTAGCTCAGAAACAGTATGGGGAAATTGGAAATTCGTTGAACATTTCATAAGAGGATTTACAGTGAATAAATTTACTTAACTAATCACATTTAGCTTTACTCTCGTTATCCCTTTAATATAGCTATTTAATAGGGATAGCACATAATTTTTCTACTTAGTTCTAATCTCGCGTATAAGCCAGAAATTGATCTTAAATTAAATTTGTGTTTCTGTGAACCCACATATTTTCAAGCAATCCAACTAACATTATTGTTATAAATAGATATGTATTTATATTAAATTTTACTATGAGTTATCTATCATTCTGATAAAATTCGTAGTTTAAGGAAAGCTACTATAACATTTATAATCAATAGCGTAACAAAAATCCATCATTTAACAGACTAAATGGTTTCTATAGTGTTTTAAATTTAACATTATCGCTATTAAATAGTGGTTTTATGATACTTTATTTCGGACAAAATTACTTTTATATCTTGTAATTGCTTTAAAACAGGTAATTTTTATATAAAATGTAAGGGGAAATAAATGAATAACTGCTTGTCCAACTTACACAACGCTTACACTTTTCTTGTACATTTACACAAAATGTACAAAATTGTATTTCAAGATCATTTGTATAACTTTGTTAAGTAATTTCGGCGGAAATTATCGTATAAATTTGTGTAAATTTAAATTTAAGATAATTTGAAGGTTTACTGATAAAGTTGGTATGATAAAATAAGTTGATACTGAATAAAATATGAATGCGGTCGGTACTTCAAATTTTAAGAATATCTGATTAAAGTATACGTTGATGAACAACGGCCAAACAAAGAGCAAGGAGAGTTTATTTCTTTTACTTTCGGAGCTGTACATAAAATTAAGCATGAAGTGAAAAATGCCGCATAAAGAGAATTTTTTTAAGAAGAAAGAAATGTTAGATCATGAAACAGTATTTTGAAATAATAAAACAGGCAACTTTTTAAAACAAGTTCACACAAAAACTAGTCTAAAACTCTGGGACGTTTTCATTTTTGCTTTGCTGAAGTTTTCGGTAAATTAAAACCCTGCCCAGTAAGATATATATAAAATTAATCGAATAAACTTTAAGACGTAATTTAATGTTTCTCCAAAGCACATACACTGTAAATGAAAGGTTTGTGTATTGGATGGCACATTATGTTTACTTATCCCAGTCATCTTTAAAATGGAGAAATTTCAGAAACACCGAAAATAGAACAAAACCATTTATTTAGACAAAGTTTAAACCAAACCATAAACAAAAGCCTTAAATGTAGAGCCTTATTATAATTTACAAATACCAATGTATAATAACACTTGTCTAGAAAGCAAATAAGAAATCTTAATTTTATTTTCTCTCTGCTCCCTCTGAGGCATTTTTTGTGTTGCCAAAACCTGAATTTTGAAATTCTCAGATTTACTCTCGATCATGTAAAAATTTATACAAACGGATTATGAAGATTGATGGAAATTAAACATAATGTATACCTCCGTATGAAGACTTTATGCACACACACACACACACCTATATATACCCGGTGATTCAAAATAGATGTTAAGGCGATTATTTTTTAAACCGTGATCGAAACATACTTCCAATTAGAAAAGTTCGTCAAATTTAGAGTAGCTTTCAGAAATGGCATTTTTTCTGGGGGTTGTATACATATTAAAATACTAAATTTAAATTTTTATACAGTCACTCCTTTCCTACCTTTTATATTTAGAAGAATGTTGCTCTTTGCCTAAGAAAATGAATAAAACTAACCCAGTGTCTCTAAGTGAAGTTGTTAGCAAAAAATTTATTTTTTAGGATGATGACTTACACCACTTTACTGCTGTGTTGACATCGGTTTTCAAGCAAAAAAATCTTTACTTTGGGGGTCCAACTATGAGTTGAAAAAAGTTAAATTACGATCCCATTGTTGACAATTAAATGCGTTGACAATTCAAAATTCGTGAAATGAACAGGTTTAGTTTACTTGAACTGGTCGAACTTGTACAGGAAATTAATTCAGTTTTTATTTGTATATTACATGATATTCAATAATTAAATATTACAAAATACAATACGAGTAAAAACCAATTCTGAATTTTTATTTATGATTGTGAGCTGGTGTGCTAACAAAAATACTTTCTCGAAGAAATCTGAGGATTTTGTGCTGAAATCATTTAGTACATTAAAGAATACGCGAAGCTTGTGTTGTGATATAATATGTACCCTGGGCCTCTTATTTATTTTATGTTGCACTCTTGCAGACATACTTATGACTTTTTAACAAAGTAAAGTTTTGTTAAGAAGATAATTAAAATTTTCACATGAAATCTTACCAATCAAAATTTTATCAATAAAAAATATACAGTTTCTGGATTTATGTTTTATTTAATCAATCATAAGTTTTTCATGATTGCATTTCTTAATTGATTATTTTTAGTGACAAACTTAAATTTATAACTGCACAGTTTTTTTCCCTAATGCTAATAATAAGTAGACTTAAAACTTATTTATAAAGTAAATAAATGCGTTATTTACAAATAGGAAATCTCATTAGAATTCCTATCGAACTATACCAAAAAAATAAAGATTATTTTTCTCTTTTATATTTTAATACTGCGTGCAAGAAAATTTTATCAAAAGTGTTAATTAAAATTTCGTCAATTTTTTCTGACCCCAGCAGTCTCCCACGAAGATGCCTCTTGATGGTTTTTCTTCCTTGACACCTTTTGGTAACCTTTTTTAATTTCTGCGCCTAATTGTTTGGATTTATAAAATTAATACACTGACACAACTGACCTCAACCAAGTCCCTTGCAATTCCTTTGTAATCTTATAAACGGTCCCCGCGCCCAGTCAATGTGGCGTCTTAAAAGTCACAAAAATCTTTGAAAAACACCTACCCAGATTTGGGATCGGCCAATTATTGCAATGTGCGCGGGGCAGGTGACACAGCCTCAAAAGTTAATAAAAGGGCTGACGCAGCCCGATAGAGGAGCTTATTGCGTGGCCCCAACTGCTAAGGAACGTATCAAATCGCTCAATAAAATAAATATGTAACCGCACTTGTAACTCCGAGTCAGTACATGGACAAATCCCAAATTTCTAAAACTGCTCATGGATAACCACCGCTCGCCCCGGCACCCGCATGTTTCCCGTGACCACACCCGGAGGACAACGGGGTTCTATGACGCCCGTCCGGCCAGCGACACCTCCCCGTTGCCCAGGATGTGACATATATACATATATAGGGGAGAGGGCGGCACATATGAACATAGTGCTTTATATTAAGATAACTTAAAATGAAAAATCTGAAAAAATTCTGAATAGATGGTATTATCAGTCCTATTTCTCTGCCAAATCTTTTCAGCAGTGAGCCATTTCGGTTTTCTGTAATTACAATTTCTCTGGTGTAGCAGGTGTTATGTGTAATTTTATCCCTGAGTTTTTCAAGTGAGAGCATAGTTTAATTTAACTAAGAAGATAAAGTTCACTATTGCAGAATAATATACAAGGGGCATTCAAAAAGTAAGTTACACTCAAACAATGTAGGTCCAAAAACACTTTATTGAGGAGTGTGCTACGATACAATATGACACAGCACACTATTTCTCTGCATAATCTTCCGGTCGCTGCAGACATTTGTCGGAACGTTCTACCAATCGTTCGATGCCTTGTCGATAGAAAATCGCTCTTTGGTCCCGGAGCCACCTTAGAACAGCTGTCTGAACCTGTCCATTGCTGGATAATTGTCTTCCACACAAATGCTCTTTGAGTTTCCCGAACACGTGAAAGTCGCAGGGTGCCAGGTCGGGACTGTACGGTAGATGCTGCCAGACCTCCCATCCAAAGCTGCGAACCAAATCCTGTGTTGTTCTTATCGTTTACTTATTCTTCGCCCCTTATTCTCACACGCCACTTATTCTTCACAGCTTTGCGCAAGCACCTTAGTGTTTCGTAGTACCACTCAGTATTAATGGTTGTTCCCTTCCGCATAAAATCGGTGTAGACAACTCCTTCGCAGTCGAAAAAAACAGTAACCAGAACTTTACCCGTAGGTGGGGAAACTTTGGGGAAGAGGCGTGGAAAGTTAAGCAAAGGCATTGAGGCATTGTCCTCTTGCATGACAATGCAAGACTTCAAAAGGCACGCACAACACAGGATTTGGTTCGCAGCTTTGGATGGGAGGTCTGTCAGCATCACCGTACAGTCCCAACCTGGCAAATGTCTGCAGCAACTGGCAGATTATGTAGAGAAATAGTGTTCTGTATGTGTGCCATGCTGTATTGTAGCGCACTCCTCAATAAAGTGTTTTCGACCTACATTGTTCGAGTGTAACTTGTTTTTTGAATACACCTTGTATGAACATTCATGTACCTTTAAGACAGGTTTTTTTTTTCTGAATTAAGAATTTTTATTTTCACAAGTTAGACCTAAGGAAGATGATGGGGTCACTTGTGAGCAATACATCCGGGGCAGATATGAACATTTCACATGTGCCCCTCCATGAACACTGTTGCGTCTGTTTATGTTTTCCCCAGAAAGCATCATACAGAATATTAGAAGAACCTTCCCAAAGTTCAAGTCTAGTAAACTGAACAGGATGGATGACAGCAAGTAAATTTCTGAAAAACTATGAAACATTTCCAAGAATTTTCTCAATGCAAGAAAGAAAACCCTGTTTTGTTGGTTATGGATAATCATAAGTGTCATGGAAGCCTTAAGTAATCTTCTTCTGTCGTAAAAATGGAACAGTTTTGTTATCCTTTGCATCCCATTGTTCAGATGAGTTACAACCAGTAGATGTAGATGTTTATTGTCCCTTGAAAACAGCTCTAAAAATTGCATTTAATGAATAGTTAACAAATAATGTAGGGGAAAAAAATGAAATCCCTGAGCTCTGCTACAGCAGATTATCAAGCTTTCACTGTTCGAATGATAAGAACCGGTTTTCTAAACCAGGAATAGGGCCCTTCTACAAAAATGCTTTTGCTGTGAATGATTTCCTTGCTGATATTGTAACAGACCAAAAAATAGAAGATATTCCAGGTACTTCTGTCCATTGTACTCAAGCTAATGCTCAGTCAAAAAAAATGTTAATGATCTTAACAAAAGTGCTATCAGTACTTGCCCTACAACAAAATCAATCCGACCATTTTCAAAAGCACAAGTAATTAATTTAAGGGAACAGAAAAAGGAAAAAGAGGAAATACAGTATACTGGCTGATGCATCTGAAAATGAATTGAACAAAAGAAAACATAAAGGTAGAAAAATTAAAGAAAAATCGAAAAAGAGCTTTAAATATGAAAGAAAAGGCCAATTACATTTTTTTCCTATTATTTTCTTGAGGAACAG
This sequence comes from Cheiracanthium punctorium, assembly GCA_038373885.1. Taxonomy (NCBI): domain Eukaryota; kingdom Metazoa; phylum Arthropoda; class Arachnida; order Araneae; family Cheiracanthiidae; genus Cheiracanthium; species Cheiracanthium punctorium. Next base: position 274,587 of record JAWZYV010004239.1, read on the forward strand.
GAAGTTCGATTTTTTCTAGGGTTCGATTATTTACCAATTGTTTTAGAAATAAATGATTTTGTTTTAGTAGAATTTTCTAGAAAAAAGACTTTATAAGAAGTAATGCTGCTTATTAAATTAGTAGTACATTATGCTGGTTGAATTGAAAAACTAGAATCTGATGAAGCACTTGTGAAATTTATGCAAAACCAAATAAATGTGATTTTCATTTTTCAAGGAAATGATGATACAGCAATTGTCTAAAGAGATGATTTTATAATGAAATTGCCTCAACCATACATACTGAGGGGAACATTACAAGCAGTGTCTTCAATATCCTTTTCTTTTAAATTAGATCAATATATTGTGCGTTGAATCTCCATTCGTTCACATGTGCCCCTATGTAGGGGCACATGTGAACGAATGGTGTCATTGAAAAAAAAAAAGAAATATTTTACAAAAAATTCCCAAAATTTTTCATAAGAAAAGGCTATTTAAACTTGTGGAAGTTTTTGTTGTGGGAAACTGTTGATATATTTTGGAAAATAAGCAAATAAAAAGTGTTCACATGTGCCCCTCTCTCCCCCATATATATATATATATATGTGTGTGTGTTTGTTTTTTATATTAAAGAATGCTTAAGTAAATGGACAGCTGCTATGCTGCTACTCTGCAAAGGTTAAACAATCAATTAATATATCTGCAAATATGTAATTTTGAAAACACTGCCATGCTAGTTAATTTTAATATAGTGATAATTTTTCACAAAACTTTCTATTAAAGCTAACAAAAGGTTGAGTTAATAATGACACGCAATTAATGAGTCTCGTGCCGTTAGCTCATTAGTAAGGCCGGATGGATAAAAACTTTTCACTCACGCTTTCTGCCATGATACATTTAATAGAAGTAATGAAGAAAGTGCACTTGTTAGCATTATTTCACTATAAAACGAGGAACTCACAATACGGTGAACAAAAAATGTAAAGTAGATGTACAGATCACTAAGTTTTATTTCAAGTTTGATTGTATAAATGAAAAATGTAAAATGCGTCAATATTCAGGGATTTAAAAATAAAAAATATTATTCTAGATTAAATTTGCCTTTTCTTGGTAATTTTGACTTATAAAAAGTATTTTGGAATAAAAAGGATTATTATATGTATTTTTGAACTTTCTGAATTAATTCCAAACAAAATTTTTATGTGTATATTTTATTCAAAATTTCTGATTTGTAATTATACTATTTTATTTTGTTTATTCGTTTGTTTACTTTTTTATAAGGAAAATAATGTCAAATTTAATTTAACAGGGATTGTAATTCTTTTCACCCAAATACTTTTATTAAAATACTTAAAAAGTGAGTTCCAATTTTCAGTGTCTACTAGAATCTTAAGTGATTTGAATCACTATCTAACGTAGGTTCTTGAAATGAGTACTTTTTTTAAGTTATCTGTAGTAAAGTCCAAACAAACATTCTTTCATTTTACAGTAAAACAAGTCACAAAACAAACTTTTTTCTTCACTAGATTCAAACTGATAGTTTTAACACATTAATCAGCATATCACAAGTAATGAAGAATTTTTATTAAAAATATCGAAAATTTTATTATAGAGCTTAGAAATCCTTACAATAAATAATAAAAATATAGCCTCTGTCACGTACAATAATCAAACCTTACTTTTTCTCTGGATCCACCTGAAAATAAGAACTGTACGAATTTAAATAAAACTCCGTAACTGTATTTCATATTTCACTGAAATATTGCAGCAGTATTCTTTGCATGAATTCATTTCGACAAAATAGGAGATGAAAGTTATGAGAAACCCCTTTCTTCATACCACGGTTACTTTGTAAGTTACACTTCCGCTGAAAGGCTGGCGTGTCTGAGAATCGTAAAAATTTTCAATCACCGAAGTTCCCAGTTTAAGTGGATCATATTTTTTCGGTTTGGAAAAAAAAATATATTGATATTAAAAGTCTTAAGATGTTTGTTTACCTGGATTATTGTAAACATTTTATCACAGGAACTAAAATAACATGTGTACTGTTATGAAACATGGTATTATCAGAATATCCCCAATACTTTGATATCGGCTTTTATTCCTTAATGTTGAGCATAGCATATATAAAGAATATATAAAAAAAGTAGTCAAATAAAGTACAGAATTTTACGATATCCATTGAAATTTCTATTGGATTAAATTTGAATTAATAAAAATATAAATTTTTTATACGGTTCCTGCAGAAAATATTTAACAGTTAACAGTTGATAAAATGTACCCTCATTAACTGTTGAATACAATTCCCGTTTTTCATCATAAAAGTCTCAGAGATATGTTTAAAGAAAGATGGTTAGGGGCTATTAAACAATGCCAATACTAGCCAAAGTATTATGCATAAATGAAATCATTGTTTTCTTTGGAAAATCAGTGTAAGACTTGTATTTTCTTTGAATTATGGTATTAAAACACCAACAGCAACATTGTCACTTTAGAATTAAGGATCTCTAAAAATGGGAGACTTATTGTTTTCTTTATACTCTCTACCTACAATCAAGTATAATGATTTTTCAGAAAACTAGAATAATATGTGTAGTTAAAAAAACTTGTCGAATTACCTTTAGGAGATTAAAAAAAAGCAGTAAGTTCTTTTAAGTTTTACAATAATTGTAGCAGTAATCAAAAAATAGAGAAAGACAACTTACTATAAATATGTAACTATGCGCTATAAAGTTAAGTTGGCAGACAAAAATCGGCACAACTAAGTTAACGGGAAAATGCAAATTTTTAACACTAATTGTTTCACATCCATCTTTTCGTTTCGAATAAAATGAAATAATATTGGTTTCATTTAATTACGTAAAAGTTCTTGATGCAATTCACACTTTATTCTGAAATTAACTCTACTGTTTAAGAGGAAAGCAAAATCTTCAATATAGTACACTATGAAAAACCAAATTTAATGGGAAAAGCAACTAAGAGGCTACAAATTTAGTGTAAGATTGGAGTTGCCTAGTGAACATATATATGAAAAAAAATAATTGACGAGATTTGAATAAAAATATATAAAATGTTAATATAAATAGTACGTGTAAAATATTTAATAAACATGTTTAAAGTATGTTTTTGCCAACTATACTGATCCGTCGTAGCATTTCTTTCCACATGGTTTTATTCATCTTTAAAAATAGTTTTTCAGAATCATATTATAATAATAATATTTTTTAATTGTATGCACATGGCTTTAGAGTCTGATTGTTCCCTCTGAAAAACTACTACTTTTGATTTCCTAAGATTTCACGATGAGTCCTTCTTTTGGATTAGATTATTCACTTTAAGAAGAGTGTTGTATTAAGATGGTAATATATCTTATTTACAAAATATTTTTATCTCAGTATTTGTAAGCAAGTATCCCAGCCAGCCACGATACATCGAATTAACGTCGCCGTCGACGTAGTTTCGACGTAATCATCGACGTTAAAAATCCTTGGATATGTCCACCTGTTTGCCCGTCGAGCGCTGAACTTCTAGACGGCGTATCACCCGCGAGGGGCGACCGTGAGAGATAACTAGAGCTGTAGCAAAGCGCATGTAGTCGTTACTGAGATGCGGATACTCACTCAGACTCGAAGTAACGAATTGCTACTTCAGAATATCAGCCGTTATCGGATCGACCAGCTTCGAACTTTGAATACAGACTACCAGGGACACTTTAAACGGGGAGAACTTTGAACCAGGGATTCCCATACCCATATATAAACCCATATATTCTGTTATTTGTTACTGGATACCGGATCGCGGTTTGAAGAGGAAAATGAGTCTTGGTATTTGAGGTATTTGAGTTGCAGTAGCAGCACTCGCTTGTCTGTGAGTAGCAGTATGTTTCCTTTTCGTTGCTGACTAGTAAGGGGGTTGCATTTCGCATGTGCCGAATGGTCTCGATTTGATGAGGAATGAAAGATCCGTATGTTTTGTTTTCGTTACTGATGACGCAATATCAGTCAGATACAGTATCTGCTGCTTTATTATGATATGGGATTAAACATGGCGTCTGTTTTATACAATGCAGGGATGTACGGTGTATAGTACGTTATGCGTGGGTACCAATATCAGATTTTTTTGGGGGCGGGCGGCGTTGGGGGAGATAGGGGGTGTTCTTGCAATTATAGAGCAATATCTGTAAGAATAAAAGCACGTTAGTAAGGAGATGCTCGTGCATTCTAACATTTTAGTACTAAATAATGGTGTAATAAGGATTATTTTTAAGGGTGGTCCCGAAGGATTGAGAACTTAGTTTTTAAATGCTTGAGCTAGAACCGAAATATAGTAAATAACAAGTTATTTAAATATGCCTTAAAAATATTTTTATAAAGTAAACGAATTCACGCATTTTTATTATTTAAAATACTATTCGGAAATAATAAAAAAATATTAGGCATGTAAACTTAAAACACATTTTTTCAAAATTATCGTTTCGTTTTAAACAAAAATTTCGAGAGGGACCCGGGATTTTTATACCCACCCCTGCGTACGCCACTGGTATTAAAATAATTCAAAAAAGTTCAGTATGTTCTTAAAATGTGGACGTATAAGGGGGTGGGCGACTTGAACCCCATCTTTCAAGAATCCGCGCTCAGAAGCAACACTAGGCTTTCCGTTATACTTTTTATGATGAGAATGAAAGGCTAAACCAGCGTTCAGAATTAAAAAGGGGGAGGCAGCAGAAGATTTCTATGGGCGCTATCTGAGTTGTTCGGATAACACCGGTCAACACGATTTTTGGGTCTGACTTCTACATGTTAAATTTTAGTTTCTCCTACGCCAAAACTAAGGAAAATAATTTTTTTAAATGAAAGTTTGCTGTTGTAGAAATTAAAGCAATTTTTCAATTTTTTGGCAAAAATCACTGAGTTTTTTTTTTTTTTTTTTTTTTTTTTTTATAATTCCACTCTAAATTATGATCAGAAAAGTCTTTGCTGGATATAAAAGTTTTTTTTATTCAAGATTTGTTGTAAACAATAACATATAAATGTAAAATAATAAGAAATTAATGTCTTAAAAGTGAATATTTTTCGAACTAGTAACGAGTAACGAATACTTAGTATTCGGTAGTGAGTTTAGAGTAACGAATACATACGGGTTTTAATATTTTCGTTACTTTTACAGCACTAGAGATAACAATCTCGCTTAACTACGGCGCAAGAATGAAAATGGGTGACCGCCAGGAAGAGAAAATCCCCGACATTGGTCGAACACTCGTCGCTATAACCGCAAAGGGAGACAGATTCTCAGAATCCGTTTATAAAATTCAGCTCATAGTGGTTGATTTTACGTTATACATTGTCGAATTGCTTCAACAGGACAGAGAAAACCGGCTTATATTCGTCTAATAGAAGTCGTTCCTTAAAGACTTCACAGAATTTGTCGAATTCTGACCATTTATAAACGTAGTAATTATGCCGCAATTCCAGACCTTTAGAGAATGGGCACATTCCATTTACATACGTCGGGAAGGAATGGAAATTCAATCTGCTCTGATCTTGTGCACTTTTGCCGTTTAAAAGGAAACACTTTATTTTTATATAAAATACATTTTACTATTAGTTTGTTAGCTAATGAAAAATAATTTTTAATCCAATATGCAGAAATAACAAGTTTTAAATTAACTTCTGATCGTTTTGATAAAGTTACAAAATATACATTCATAAAAATTTCAACACAGAGAAAATATATGAAAGAAAAAATATAATCTTGATTTTTTGAATTTAACTGATCAGTAACTCGCATTAATAGTTTATGTCTCTAATTTACATTTTAAACGATTTACTTTTTCCCCCGGTACATTTTATGAATTGTTTTAACTGTATTAGGTATATTCAATAAAAAAAGGGGGGGGCGTTGTTAAATTCAAAGTTATGAACAATCTAAATAATTTCATATATTGTTGAAAAATGGTGAAAAAGTAACTTAAAAAATTAAATAAATATTAGTAAATTTAGTTAACTAATACAGTTTAAAATGCAATTTTACTAATAGTAAATATAATTTACTTATTTTATATAAAAAAGTTACTTTTTCACCAGTATATGAAAATATATAGATTCTTTATAACAGTAGATTAAATAATTTTTTATTAAAAAATAATAAATGTATTATTAAATAATAAAAAATAAATTTTTTATTTATAAAAAAATTAATAAAATGTACCAGGGAAAAATGGAAACCCTTTAATATGTAAAAGCGACATCTGCTGTTTATGCGACTTACTTATGAGTTCAATTCAAAATCAAGATTATATTTTTAACTTTAATATATTTTTTGTATATGTTCAAACTTTTATCAATATATATTTTATAACTTTATCTAAACGATTAGAAGTTAATTTAAAACTTGTTATTACTGAACATTTAATTCAAAATTGCTTTTCATTAGCTAAAACCAGTAGTAAAATGTTTTATATTTAAAAATATAAAGTGTTTCCTTTTTTTTAAACCGCATGTGCGCAAGATAAGAACTGCTTGAATTTCCATGCTTTCACGATGTATGTAAATTGTATGTGACTCACACATTCTCTAATTATCTAGAATTGAGGTACAATTAGAACGTTTATAAATTGTCAGGATTCGACGAAATCGTCAAGGAACGACCTATTAGACGAATAAGCCTGCTTTTTTTATTATTTTTTCCCTGTAATAAAATGAGAACAAGTTTTCTATCTATAAATTTTAGTTCCCCCCCCCCCGTCCCACGAGAAAAATCTTGTCTACTTCATTACACAAACAGTTTTTTATTTATCTCTCTTAATTCTTTGATTTGTTAAATTTTACTACTCCAAACAGGTTTATATTACATACTAGATGCATACATATTAGTATACAATTTAAAAAGAAAAAAAAAATTACCTTTGCACAAAAAAGCTTAACCTATTTCATTCTAAGCCATAATGCAATAATGGTTGACTTTTGTTATAGTAAGCTCACATTAAGTAAAATCGTGCTTATTATGAGAAAAAAATATTTTATATGTTTAAGGTAAGCAGTTGATTTTATGGTAATTGTACCTGTATATTTCACTCTATAATAAGGAATAACAAGACTTATAATTAGCGATTAAAAAGGAAATGATTAAAAGAAACAAAGCACATAAGTATTACTAGTTAGGGAATATCATTTTAAGTGGTCAGTTATATACAGGCCCGTCGAGAGACAAACTCGGGCCCGGGGGGTGGCTATCTGCCGCCCCCTACCATAAAAAGCTTCAATGAAATGTTTCATTAGCAAGAAGATAATTTTAACCTCAAAGTTTGCTGTGAGAAATTAAGCCTATTCATGAAGCACTGACGAAATGAAAATACTTTATAACAAATACCTATTTAAAAAAAAATAAACACTGTGATAATAAGAAGTGTAAAAGTGTAAGTAAACTCACCGCAAACTACTGAAAAATCCGCATTCTGAGAGCACTTCTGAAAAAATTTATTTTGGGGATGAATGAATTTTCCCGCTCTTGGAAATTATCAAGTTTGCAAATGTGGGCCTGGAGTTGTCATGGTGATTCCCCGCGTATGATATCACAGGTTGGTGCGTTTGCCCTCCCTCCCCCCCAAAAACAATAAAAGAGCTTACATGACGTCAGCAATCCAGTTTCGTTTAGGACCTCGTCTCGTCTTTACTTATTTCAGTCGCTGTTGGTTTTCGCGGATTCTATTTCTGTCTATACAGAATTTTTTTTTTCAAAGTTTAGCCCGGCCCCTCCAGATAACACGGGCCCGGGGGGAATCCCCCTCTTCCCTCCCCTCTCGACAGGCCTGGTTTTATATATATATATATATATATATATATATATATATATATATATACGTAGCATTAAGGAGGCCCTTTCAAATATACAGAGACATGTCGCGGGACGCTAGCAGTAGGGTGCCAATAGCGGAACCAATTCTTCAATAGTGTAACCATTTCCTTTAAAAAGGTGGTGATACTCCGGTATTTACCAACAAAAGATAATTGGGGACCGTGAATAATATTGCGGTTTCGCACATCCCCCATCTATTGTTCGGTAGAGGACACCCCAAGTGTCGCAGCGTCCTAACCATGACGAATTTCCCCGTTCAAATACATTGTAACCGCGACATGTCTCTGTATATTTGAAAGGGCCTTTAGGGCGCTACGGGAAAGTTGTGTCGTGGAACCGAGGGGGAGGCATGGCTGTTGAGGTATCATGGCTGGCTCGGGACTCTGGCTTCGAGACGACCCCGTGGACCCTACTTCGAGTCGTAGTCGGGTCAAGGGTGGAAGAAATAAGTTGAACTCCCACTGCGATTACATAATTTTATTGGACGACTGAGTACATCTTTCTTAGGCAGGTGCGTCACGCAAAAAATCTGCTCCTGACCTCTTGTAGGTCCTTTTAAAAGATTTCGACGTTGTGTCACATGACCACCAAAGCGTTGCAACCATTGGCCAAAAGCTAAATCTGGGCACAGGTTTTCCCAGGGTTTGTTATGACTTTTAAGACGCCTATGTGGCTGGCTGCCGGGACCGTCTACAAAATTACAAAGGAGTTGCAAGGGACCGTGTAGTAATTGCAGTTTTTGAACGCGGATTTCTTTATTCCAACTGAATTAAACTGCGTAGGTCCAGAAGTATGGGATTTTCATGGGCTTTTGACTTGTAATGTTACATATATTTATATATATATATATATATATATATTATATGCCATTTTTGCATTGCTAATAATTTTATAAATCTTCTTACAAGCTATATTTTGCTGCAAGTGCGCATTTATAGTTATGTAATTTTCCTAGTTACTACCTTCAGTTACTCCTTTTCAATCAGCATCTATGATTTATCTATATTCATTTTGAATACTTTGTAAAATACAGCTATCTATTTAGACTATCTCCTTTCTATTTTTATTTTAATTTCCCAACATTTTCAACAATAATGTTCAAACTACTTCTGCCTAGTGCTACTATCACAATAATTCTTGCACTTTATTTGGATTCAAAATCTGGTTTCTAATTCTTGATAATAGCTGTTACTTTTATGCGAGATATGTCTTATTTGTAGTATGTTTTGTGTTTTACTTGTTAGTTATATTCTATTCTGTTTGTCATAGCTGCAATTGCGCGTTACAAATAGGATATCTTCTAAATAATTAATTATGGATGTTTGATTTGACTTTATATGCCATTTTTGCATTGCTAATAATTTTATAAATCTTCTTACAAGCTATATTTTGCTGCAAGTGCGCATTTATAGTTATGTAATTTTCCTAGTTACTACCTTCAGTTACTCCTTTTCAATCAGCATCTATGATTTGTCTATATTCATTTTGAATACTTTGTAAAATACAGCTATCTATTTAGACTATCTCCTTTCTATTTTTATTTTAATTTCCCAACATTTTCAACAATAATGTTCAAACTACTTCTGCCTAGTGCTACTATCACAATAATTCTTGCACTTTATTTGGATTCAAAATCTGGTTTCTAATTCTTGATAATAGCTGTTACTTTTATGCGAGATATGTCTTATTTGTAGTATGTTTTGTGTTTTACTTGTTAGTTATATATATATATATATATATATATGTATATATATGTATATATATATATATGTATGTATATATATATATATATATATATATATATGTATGTATATATATGTATATATATATATATATATATATATATATATATATGTATATATATATATATATATATATATATATATATACATATACATACAGGGTTACTGGTAACTCGATGTATTCCTTGTAAGACGTGATTGGGGAGACAAAATTATGCAATTTTAACCTGTATATGTATGGCCGAAAATCAATAGTTTTCGAGAAAATTGAATTTTAAACATTCTTTTTGAATAACCCAAATTTTGACATTCAAGTGCAACGTAGAAAAGTGTGCTAATTAAAAAGATTCAACTTTAATTTATTTTCGTAGCTCAATCTCTAACTAACATTATCATAAAAAGTACAAAACTACTTTAAAATTTAAAGCCATTACATGAACTTTGTAAATTTGGAATTCACATGCTTCCTCTCAAAAACCATTATTTATTTCAAAAAATACGATGGCAGTAAGCGTTAATTACAAATAAAATTTATACGATTTATCAGCTATCTAAAACCGTATTAGTGTCCATCTAAAGACATGTAATTCGTAAAGTAGTGTGAGTCATACTTAGCACATGTAAAAATGCCAAAGGATGCAACCCCCTCTCATTCTTTAGAATCGCTAGACGACTGGTCAACTGATCCGTTTTTTAAATTTATTTTCATAGCTGACACTTTAACTAAGCTAACGTAATCATGAAAAAGAACAAAAATAGTTCAAAATTTTAATTGGTGCGCTTTACATGTATTTTTTTTATTTATTTACGTCCTCCAAAAAAGTATTCGAGCAAGAGAGAAATTTCTTACGTTGGTTTCGTATATTAAAAATTATTTATTATAGAGTATGAATTAGGTTATGTATAAATATGACTTTCCATATTTCTATCAAGTTGTGCGTTTTTCAAAAACTCAATTATTATTCGCAAATCTAAAATAGGAAATTTCTCGCTTGCTCGAATACTTTTCTTAGAGGGTGTACATTTTCTTTAAAAGAAATGTTTATCTCAAAAAATGCTAGTGCAGTAACCGCACAACTTAGAAATCATTCGCCCCATTAATCGGCCTTCCAAAAACGTATTAATACCCATTTAAAGCCATGTAATTCATGAAGAAAGGTGAGTTTTACTTGGCGCAGATAAAAACGCCAAATTAGGCACCAACGTTCATTGTTCAGAATTGTTGGCCAAACTAGCAAGTTATCACTGTTTTTTCGTAATTAAAATCTAAGCCACATCAGATTGTGAATGTCAGACAACTATGTGCTTTGTCTTGGACTTAGCACATAGTCGTCTGTGTTAAGTCTTGGTTTCGACTGCGCGTCGCGTAAGCACTTTTTGTTGTTATCTGGCAACTGGCAACAAAACATGCTTGCTTAACGCTAAGTCGAAACTAACACGATGATACAGCACACAAGTTTGATGCTTATAATCTGATGTACCTCAAGTCAGATCTTAAGCGCTTAAAAGCAGTGATAACTTGGTCGACGTTGAATAGTTGACCGACGATATTAAACGATGAACGAAACCGCATCCTTACGGGTTTTTTACCTGCGCCAAGTAAAACCCATTCTTCTTTACAAGAAATATGCCTTTAGATGGACACTAATACCCTTTTGTAGAGATGATTAATCGGATATATTTCATATGCAATCTGCACGCTTACTACAAAAGTATTTTTTATATACACAACATTTTTTGAAATGAAAATGTAAATAAATTAAAAAATATATGTAAAGCGCACGTGAATAAAAATTTTGGAGTGTTCTTGCACTTTTTCATAATTAAATTATCTTAGTTAGAGTGTCAGATATGAAAATAAATTTAAAAACGGTGATAACTTGACCGGTTGATCATTAATCCTAAAGAATGAGCCGGTGAGCAAGCATCTTTTGGCGTTTTTACCTGGCCTAAGTACAACTCCCCCTTTTTTACAAACTACGTGTCTTGGATGGACATTATAAGTTTTGGGATAGCTGATTAATGGGAGAAATTTTATTTGCAATTTGTACGCTTACTGCCATTGTCTTTATTTGAAATAAATAACATCTTTTGAAATGAAGCATGTGAATTAAAATTTAAAAATATACATTTAATAGCTCGTAAATTTAAATTTTTAAGTAGCTTTGTACTTTTTGATTACGTTTCCTTAATTAATGTTTCAGTTATGAGAATAAATTAAGACAAAACCCATTTAATGAGTAGATTATTTAAAATTTACACTTAAATATCAAATTTTAGGTTATTCAAGAAAAGTTTAAAATTGACTTTTCTCGATAACTATTCACCTTCGGCCATAGATATGAGGGTTAAAATTTTAGCATTTTGGCTCCCCTAGACGTCTTAATATGATTATGTCGAGTTACTAGTAATACTACGTATGTACAGAAACAAGGCTACATTTTTTTTTAAATTTTCATAATTTGGAAACATTAGCAATTTCAATTTTGTGAATGCAAAATTTGTTATTAAAAAGCACACTTGTCAATTTTTTTCTGTCTAAACTTATATATATTTATAGATAAATTCACAGGCATGTTGCTTAAATTTATTTGTTTTACAATTCCTGAAAAAATGTATTTTTTGCTTAAGATTTATGTTTATAGATATTGGTTTTGTTTTGATAACATAAGAAATTGTACACAACTGTATAGTTAATCTGAAACAAAATTTCTCACCCAACTTAGAACAGCTTTTCTTGAACAGCAAGTAAAACAAATGCTGCCTCCAATATTTGTATTTCAGAAATGACAAAACCGAGGAAAAAAATTGTGACATACTTGCATTTCGGATTCCTGTGCCACTTATAAGTCCCATTCGGCTCGCATTCCCAATTCTCGCAGACGGTAGAGAGAAAACTCAAAAATAGAGAGACTGATCCCTGAACAAATGCATGGAATGCTTTAACCATGAGTCATACAAAATATACCGCGTGAATCTGATACAAGTACTGGATATTGTGAAACTTCTTTCACGATTTTTTTAAGGCGTAGCTACGCTCAAATGTGGATACAAATATTTCGCCTATAGGAACACAACGGAAAACGTGAAAATAAATGCATTTACACGCATACTTTTTAATGCAGTATACTTTTTTCTTTACACTGCTGCAGCAATAAAGCCAAATTTATAACTAGTGTGAAATATTTTGTTTATCTTGATAATGGCTGTGTGAAGACATAATACTTGCTTAATATTTTTAAATGTTTAGCTTAATTTAGCCAAAGTTTATAGTGTATGCGAACACTGTTTTTTTTTAAATATTTATCAATATTTTTTAAATATTTAATTTAAAACGTTTTTCAGAATCAAGATTAAAAGCTAGATATAGGAATATTATATTATGAATGTTTGTAGTATAATGTAGTAAGTTTGGTGGTTTAGAATAACTTATAAATGCAATAAATGCAATATTTTCTGAGAGTCTTCTCTTATGTGTACTGTGTTCAGGCAAGCCTACATGAGGGGTATCAGCCTAAGAGAGTGTGCCTTGATTGGAAGCCTTTTTAAGGGGATCTAAAACGTATTTGCGCTATATCTGGAAAAAAACTGCCCAGAACTCCAAACCGTTAGATCGATAGCCATGCGCTAGGCCAGAAATCTGGACCTTCACACTTCAGCCATCTACTATGGTTAGTGTCTTATCCACAAGGCTAAGGTGGGGACCCAAAGAGTCTACTTTTATATCAATATAATATTATTTCGTTATTGTAACCACAACAATCATGGAATTTGGATATGACTTCATTTAGGAATATGTCTCTCTGTTTTCTTAAATTTCTTTAAATAGCTTGTATTAAAGTTTTTGTACGTTCTAATACATACATGCAGGTATATGTATAGGGTCAGGTGGAGTAATTATAACATCTTTGTGCAAATTTCAACTTTACGAATTTTTAGCTCTTTTAGTTATAATAAAGTATTGTAATTAAATTATTGTTTTAATTTATCAGGGTAAAACCCTTTGACCCATTAAAAACACATATTAAACTTTTATTTCCTTAAGATTATTTGCATGGGATTTAAAAGAGTGTTCAAAATTACCTCCCTCCCAAATAATAAAATTGCAAAAAAGTGGTTTCATTATGATCATCATTGAAGGAATTATGATCGTCGGATTTCTCTTGCTACTTACGCAAATTTTGTTGGAACAATTGAGACTATTTTTGTTTTTCTTAGTGATTAAACTTATTTCAGACCGCCCAGATGGTTTAGTGGCTAAAGAACCATTCAGTTACACCTTGGGTCTGGGTTCTCTGGGCTTGGGCTGGGGTGTAAACTTGGCCATCCCTTTATAGAGGATAGCTCTGGCCGCCCACTGGGTGCTCCCATAATAAAAGGGCTAGAAATTCAGGCCTTAGTAATGGTGAATGCTAGATGTACAAGTGTCTACCCTTTGAAGAAAAGGAGCTACACCATTCGTAAAATTGATTAATAAGGTCACAGTTTATATTTACTGATTCAAAATAGCTTCTTGATGCCGAGATACGTTGAAAAATGCTCATTTTATAAACGTAAAATATTAAAATGCAATAAATGTATAAAAATGCAAGTAATAATGAATTCAACATAAAATTAAAAAGTTAAAAGCAAAATAATTGTTTAAGACAGTTCAAAAACAGAAATTATTCTTGACATGTCATCCGCGCGGGCTTTTTTGTGACATTCGTTTTACACTAGAGCAGTTCAAACAACATCACTGTAAATAGATTTTAACTTTTTCCCGAGTGTTACATGGGTACCAAAAATATAATAAACCGACAGAAAGCAAATTTTCGTATGACGATTGTTCAATAAAAACAGCTTCTGATGGAACGTAAAACTGCCTTTTATTTCTGTATGAGAACGTAACAATTTGTTTTGAAGAAATAGCCATAGTCTGAATCACTTTTTTTGTATCTATACGTATGATTTAATTTTTTGCAAACTCTGTAGGGTACAATGTCTTAAAATATACCTCTGACACTATTCGCAGGCTGCAACAGTAAATTTTAAGCAATAAGCAATTGAAATTTTAAAAGATAATGAGTAGCGAAATTTCCATCTCATAATTTAAGTTAAAAATGGGATGGATTAATTAATTAAAATATTAGAGTGACATGTTTCTTTGTAGGCCGGAACGACTTTTTGCACTATGTTTTTACACATATGCATAATTACCCCCACTCTTTAAAAATACAATGGAGTATAATTATGACCATGAATTTAAACACATTTTACTATGTTAGAGAAAGCAAAAACATATCAGAAGCTTTAAATATATTACGAAGATATATTTTATATGAATTAGCTTAACTGAAAAATTTTTCCTTCCGTCAAAAAGATGCACCAAATCAATGATGAAAGATAACTACCATGGGAAAATGCATTATGATTTTAAGCTTGATGTTTTGCGAAACTTCAGCATTTTATTTATTTTTTCGAAAATTCCGTAGGTCATAATTACTCCACCTGACCCTATGTATATTCCCTATCTGCAGAAAGTACAATATTTTTTAAACCATGTTTCGATTGTAACAGTAGAACTTGTGTTATTTTAGTGAACTACACTATTTTGACTCGTGCGCTAGCTTCAGTGCTTCTTACGGAACAGTTCTAGCTTCTTACGGAACAAACAATTCTGTATCATTAAATTAAGGTTAGCAAATTCTAGAGACAGAATTTCTAAATATACCATTATTGAGAGCTTATGACAGCATTAGTAAAACTGAGTGGGAGTATTCAACTGTATCATTTTGAAGCTAGTGTATTAGCTTATGTTGAAACATTTATAAAAATTGCCTCGCACATGAGATTTAAGTAAAATTGCGATAAAATAGTGGAAGCTTTTTAGAGGATATTTTGTTGATATATACATGATAGCAAAAGAAAAAAAAACAATAACCAGGCATAATTACGATAAACATTTATATGGATTCTAAACCCCTTTTTTACATTATTTCAGGGATGGTACCAAAGACTACGAGCGGCTCAATAGAGTTTAGCAGCAAAGACGTGTTTGTCTTGAAGACGAGGACATAACAAAATATGACTATAATCCATGTATTCCACTGCGAAACAAAGAGGACAATCGGAAGAAGAAACAACATCAGTGGGGTATGAATGTCCCTATAAAAAGTCATGTGAAGTGATTACTTTGAATTTAGCGACCGCAACATGACTGGAAAGGTCCCCAGTCACCAGTAATCCAAAGAAGGAAAGCAGCACAAGTTTGGTACTGAAAAGGACCATTTCTACTTCAAGCCTTATCTACCTAAAGCCGCATGATGAAAAATGTGTCTCGCTTAGTAGTGTACAAATAGGGGGCAAAAAGAGGAGATGAGACACACCACCACCCAATAAAAGTAGATTCCAAGTACATAGTTGTCTCAAAGCATGCAAAAGCCGCTCAGCCGCTGGTGAAATTATGCAAAATATTGAAAAAACAAGCTGCAAATTTTACATAAAAAGATCCAAAAGTGCTTCAAATATAGTAATGTAAAAGGTATTTACATATAACTAATTGGTTAAGTCTCCACATACAGTGTTTTCACTAAGTGGCAGAGCCATTTTGAACGTAAATAATAAAAGCACGTAGAAAGAAGAATTTAAAGTTCGTGTAAAGAAGAATCTAATTTTGTTTTTGTGAGTAAATTTA
The DNA here is from genome assembly GCA_038373885.1 of Cheiracanthium punctorium. Taxonomy (NCBI): domain Eukaryota; kingdom Metazoa; phylum Arthropoda; class Arachnida; order Araneae; family Cheiracanthiidae; genus Cheiracanthium; species Cheiracanthium punctorium. The sequence continues at coordinate 290,838 of JAWZYV010004239.1, forward strand.
GGTTTACTTTTGAAGTTATGGCGTATAGTGTAAGTGCGTCATGGAGCAATAATCCAGAGATATTACTTTGCGATATAATTATAAGAGGCGTAACGTAGAGATAAATAAACTTTAGTTTTACGTGTTAAACGATGCCTAGTTACAGAGTGGTGGTATCTGGGAGATGTTTGTGCTAATAAATCGGAAGATGCGATCGGAAGATATGGTCAAAAGGCGAAATCAAACCGAACAGTGATCAGTACGTTGGCGAAAAGTTACACTTGGCATATTAAAGGAATGCCCCGATGATAGCCACAAATACCTTTATAATAATTGACAGCGAAAAACTGCAGAATAATCTTAGTCAACGGACAGACGGCAAGACAACAATAAGAGCAGGACATGCAATTTATGGGAGAAAAAACAGCCAAATTGCAACAAGTCTGTTCGACAGAAAATTTTAATTAGTTTAGCAAGATTTTTAACGGATGTGATTCCATGTTTGGTGATGAAAAAAAAAATGTACGCAAAAGAAGCATATTAATACCATTAAGCTCAAATGTATATTAATTAAGTTTAGATGTATTTTGTATGACTGCTAAAATAATAGGAAAATTCCTTACATACAATATATAAACGAACCAAACGACTAACTTTGCTGCAAAAGTAAAAAATAAAAATGCACTTACACCTGACAGTGTCTCAATCGAAATGCACTCACGAGCATGAAAGACGTAATGTTCAATGTCGGCAAGAATTTGTGGCTTCTGCTGGTAGACTTCTTTTTTAACGTGTATCCAAAGAAAACAATAACAAGGACACCAATATGCTGAAGAGAGGGGCGGTAGCCCATGCTTGTTCTGTATGGTTCATGACGTGTCCTGCAGACCTGTGACACGAACATAAAAAGCATCACTGCAGGAAGTCAAATATTGCAGCAGTTCAATGTGGCCTGTAACCATCTTGCATAAACCACGACAAACCATTTGAATCGTTAAAGGCATGTGTAGTTGCATGAATTACTTAAAACATGTAAGGGGGTGAGGGGAGAAATAAATTATTTAGTATTCTAAAGTCTTTCTCAGGTCGTTTTAGAGGTTGGATCGTTCCATTAAGTGTCATAAGTTAAATTATGGTCTACAAATGTATTTAATAAAGGACTGCAGATAATATTATGATTGGATTTCATTTTGTATTAAATGTAAAAGTAAGTAAAAAAGTTAAATAATGTAAAAAATGTTTTTAAAAAAACATTGATAGTTTGTTGTACACGTTTTTAGGCGCTCATTTAAAAAAGTACAATTTTCCTTTTAAAAATTAGAAGTATATTTCTGTGTACAAAACATTATTTGTTAAAAAAAGAAGCATGTAGAATTGTATATGTAGATATTTCAAGGTTTTTCCAACTATTTATGAAAAAAAGCACTATGAATAAAAAAATCTCTTTTCACGTTTCACTAAAGAAAACGTGCATATTTTATGTCACAGATCAAACACGTTCTGTTTCCAACATGTGGGCTCAAGGAATGTTATTTAAATTCTCTCACAGATTAGAAATTCTGTTCTTTATTTTACAATATAGGTATGGTATATATTTTTTTGCTTTGTTGTTAAGACTAAATTTATTTTTGTTTAAAACAGATATCTTAAAGATAAATACAAAAATAATTTAAAATAAACAATGTTCTTTATGTAATGGATTTCTTCAGATGCATTTTTTAGAACGAATGAATTTTTAGGCAATTATTCCATTGTACATACATTATTTGTATAGATAGACTTCATCAATATATTATAATTCCTCCTAAATAGATGTAAGGCCAATATCGTAATTTAAAATGAAAATAACCTTAAATAAAATCTTAAATATAATTATTAAAGTCGTGGTCAAAACCCTAATGTAAATGTAAGTTTTAAGTTTCGAACGCATAAAAAATTTAAAAAATATTAGTTGAAAATTCACCAGCATACTAAGAAAATACTAAATATAGAGATCAAATTCACCGTATCTTACAAAAATAATTATTTATTACAAGACTAATAAGTATTTTTTAATACTTCAGAACTGCTTTTAAGTTCTTCCTGCATAGAGTATTAACATCCTTTAACGGACACCTTATATTATACCGATAAAGAAAACGCATAAAACATTTGAAAATACTTAAGGTTATGCGAATCAGAAAATCCATAAATTTGCTCCTGCCGCTCATTCTTCAAACAGACTACGAATTTTTCTCTTGTAAATATGAGGGGCATAAAGTAGTTTTCTTTTTAATATTTAATGCTCAAGAGATACATTCATTCCTTTAATATTACATGCTATTTTGAAAAAAAATATATCCCCTTTATCAGAAAATGTGGTCGAATCTTATTTCCTCGTACTTCTAAATTTTTGGCAGTAAATTTTATAAGAGAATAAAAAGAAAAGACACTTTAAAATCACGTGAAAGCCGTCACATGGGGTTAGTAAGGGTTGCTTTTTACGAGCAACGCGTTTTAGTAAAAGAAAGGTTATTTTCTAGAACACCGTGCTTGCTATGTTTTTCACAAATGGTGTTACATCTAAGTAAAATAACCGATCCTCGCTTCGTATTCAAGTTTTGTTACACCCTAGATGACTATAAAATGCACGTAAAATTTTTTAAATCTTTAACAAATATAAGAAAAAAGTCATATTTTATGTTTTAGTTAATATTTTAAAATGTTTTTACATTTTCCTAAAACATATTGCTAGATTTGCAACAGAGATATACCGAAACTTATTAAATGCATATGTTACATAAATATTTGTAAATTTATTGTTCAATCAGTTCCGTAAATCCATATTCATTGCGCAAGTGAAATATGTTAGTATGTATTACGTCGCGTAGCGGAGCATAAATTAGTTATTTTTTTAACTATCGAGTTTGCATTTTTTAATTTAATAATTTTAAAATCTAACTTACGAACTTGATTACTTGTAAAATAAGTTCAAAGCGTGTGCAGGTTTAAAAAATTATGTCGTCATAGTCTAATAAATTAGTTTCTTTTTAGGACATTAAAACAATTTTTTAAACAATATCTATTAGGAGTGGTAGATTGAACCAAATTAATTTGAGTCCGGATCTTTTAGAGAGTATCTACCTTCGGTTCCACAACCAAATTTAGGAAAATAATGTTTTCTCGTACGCACTAAAATCAGAACCCAGAATAACTTCTTCAGCACAGAAATTGGATAGCCCTTTTACAGCAACATATCCCTAGACATGATGATTGTCCTTCACGAAAATGCATCACGAAAAATGAAGGAAAAGTCCTCTGCATCCTGAATGTTCGGAATATACACTGTCTCTGTTCATTTTTTTTTTCTTTTTTTAGAAAATAATTTCCACTCTGGCTAAATTTTATCTAAAAAATGCGCACAAATGGCTTAAATTTATTATATTTCATTTTAAATTTGTAAAAAAGTAAAAAATCAAAATTTTAAAACTATTCGTAAATTTAATATTTGGCAAAATAAACTGGATGATGGTCAAAGAAAACTGCAATTTGATTAATAATTTGAAAAATTGTATTTTAATCTCTCAGTAATCAGAATACAATTTTCCAAACAGTCGAAATTGGTTGAAAATAAAAAACAGAAAAATTCTATCAATAAAAAAAATCACTTTAATAATATTACACATAATAAATAAAGAAGTTTGGACAAAGATAAGCTTTGTTGCTCAATAGATGTAAGACGAAATTATAATAATAAAAAACTGAAGGTAAATAAATTTTTAAAAGCTTATTTTTACGTAATTGAAATTGTAATAGTAATAATAATAATAATAATAATAATAATGCAGCCTAAGTAAAAACTTTAACGGAAGTAAAATATCTGAGAAAATTGAAAAAAAATCTTAAACTGAGGATTAAAATACCATTTGATTGATAATTATTAACCTTAAATACAAGTAAAAAATGCAGCTAAATTCATTTGAAAATATTATAGAACACACAGATCAATATTTAAGCCTGAGTAAAAACTTTAAGGCTACGATAGAAAATAGTATATAAAACAGGAAAAAACTAACTTTTAAGAAGCTTGTGTAGGAGCACAATTCTTTGGAATTACTTCACATATTCTTTTTTTCATGGATGAAACTAGTTTTTGCCAAAGATCGGGGTCATTTTATAATATTCGTCTTCAATAGTAGATTTCAGTTCTACTGATGATGTAAAATATCTCCCACTTGCATAAACTCTTCCTACCAAGTCACCCCGTAAGTTCTCTATTGGGTTAAGATATGGAGAGTTAGCTGGCCATTTCAAAGTTTCAACATTGTTGACTTGAAACCCATTGTTTGTACTGTTACTCGAATGGATAGGTGCGTTATCTTGCTGATATTTTCAATTTTCACCGCAACATATTCAGCATTTGGTAAAACATGACTTGCTAGGACACTTTGATATGCTTGTGAATTCATTTTACTTGAAACAAACACAACTGAAAACACAGCAAAACACACTGTAAGCAAAGCATATCCGGGTCATCCAGAGCCTCCACCTAATTGGTGTTTGGAAAATACTCCTTTTTCTTTTCTTAAATCATGCTAATAGTACTTCTATCCGTACGGTACATCCAAATTCCTTTTTTTTTTCAATCAGAAATCAATGGGCCGTGGTATCCCAGTGGTTAAGGCGTTAGACTCGTAACCGGAAGGGTGTGGGTTCGATACCGGCGTACCACTAAAGACCACCGTGTACATGCGGTGTGCGTGCACGTTAAATCCGTGGTTCCGAAAGTCCTCTCGGCGGTCGCTAGCAGTTTCCGAGGAGTGCCAATATTCAGAAGTCCCCCACCTTCTGATGAGGTTCCAAATTGTGGCGGGAAATTCCGGGAAGGACGTATATGTAGCTCTAACTGACACATTTAGTGACGCGAGCTGTCCTCTCCTGGCAAATAAATAAATAAATCAGAAAAAAATATTTCTATCCAATGGTTTTTACAGGCCATTACTTGCTGGCTGAAGTTCAAACGATCAACTTTGTGCTTCTGCATCAACTGACGCTTAGCCAATTTTTCTGCATAAATATAACTTCCAGACTTTCTAATTGTGTTATACATCATTTTCTGTCAAACATTTAAACCTGTCGTCGAAATAAGTTTCCTGGCCGAGTCCTTTTCAATAGATGCAAGTCTGCAAACTCTTTGTTCATAACGCGAAGTTAAAGCTTTAGGTTTTCCTCCTGAATTCTTTTTTCCATAATTGTCTTTCAAATTAAACAAAAATTGTTTACTGCATTCTTTGACCTTCCTATCTTTATTGCAATAGTACAGCTACTCATTTCTGTTCAAGAAAGAGCTCCAATCTACCCTCTTTTGTGATCAGTTAGCTTCGTACCTTTCGCTATCTGCATAAAGAGCTCCAAAACTTTTGAAGAAATGTGTGACAAATTTGAAAATTTAAGATATGTCACAATCTAAGCAATTTCAGTAAAATTTAAGCCAATATACGTATATTTATTTTTAAAAATTACTGGTGGCGTTAAAGTTTTTACTCAATCTGAATACACCGGTTTTGTATATGCGACTTTTTCTGATAGTTATATAATTTATAAATTCTGTCTGTTGCGTTATTTCTTAAAAATGAACTTTAACAATTAGTAATATATTAATATTTCAATCCCTTTTATTTAATTTTTAGATTTTCTCAAAACTTTTTACTGGTCTTAAAGTTTTTACTCAGACTGTATTTCCGAAATATTTTATGTCGTAATGCTTAAGGTGAAAACTAATTTCTTTGGGACTGTAAAAGATCAGAATGTTAAAGTTTTTGTCAATCACTTATCCCGTAAGGGCTAATAAAAATAAAATGCATCCCCAAAACACACTAATTTAAGAATGCACGAATTCTTGTGAAGATGCAAGTCAGAAATATACGGGTTATGAGAAAGCGTGTTAGGTAAGTTGGAAAGTGACAGAAAACAAAACAAAAAATAATAACAAGTTTGTTAAGGAAGCGATTGAACAACATATGCAAACCCTCTCAAAAAAGTATTTCTCAAAAAAGTATCTCTCAAAAAAGTAAGTCAAACGTCCTACGTTGGTTTCGTACATTAAAAAATACTTATCATAAAATATTAATTAGGTTTATATAATTATGATTTATCATATTTCTGGAGAGTTGTGCTTTTTTCAAAAACTAATCAATTATTCGAAAAACTAAAACAGGAACTATAGTCGCTTGTATTCGAATACATTTTTGAGAGGGTGTATGCTAAAAGTTAAAAAAGTACGGATTGAGAAAACTTGATATTCAGGTATGCATTTCAGGAAAAACGAGACTGTCGTATTCTATATTAAGTCAAGCATAGTATTTACACGCACCTGATCACACTTTCGCATTAAACGGAGAAATTGCGACTTAGTATAATATTACTTAGCCTTGCATTTGCAGTTTTTACAAAACTAAACCCCGTTTACTTGATTTGATTAGTGGAACGCAACAAAACGTAGATTTACGCGCATTATACAGGGTAACTGCTAATCCATGGTACAAACTGTGAGGGTATGTACAGGGCATTCTAACAATCACATTTTGTACAGGAATGTATAATCAAAAGTGAAGCGTCGAAGCACAAACACAGGAAAGAACAAATTATGGTTAAAAGTGAAGAGTCGAAGCACAAACACAGGAAAGAAAAAATTATGGTTAAAGTGAAGCGTCGAAGCACCAAACACAGGAAAGAACAAATAATAGAAAAATTGTTTTATTTTCATAACCTCGCTTAGAAGTGGAAATTAATTTGCAATAAGTGTTAAAAATTGCTTCCACCAGCATTGATACATGCTTGACAATACAACTTCGGCGCAGTGATTTAAGAACACTTTCAAAGATACCAGAAATTTCACGCTAACGTGCAGCAGCTACGGATACTCGAGCAACGAGATCTTCATTGGAGTCTACTGGAGTGTCATAAACGTCATTTTTCAAATGCTCCTATAAAAAGAAATCGAGGGTCGTCAAATTGGTTCACATGCAGTTCTAATGGTGAATGGGTGAAAACTGAAACGAGAATGGCCTCTCTTCCCCAAATGAACGCCGACAGGCCACCTACCGGCAACGGAAGCAACTACTAACTCCGTTTCTCCTCTGTCTCCTGCATCTGTTCTTTCCTGTGTTTGTGCTTCGACGCTTCACTTTTGACCACGCATTCCTACACAAAATGTGATTTTTACTGTGTCCTGTGCCAGCCCTCAAAGTTTTTACCATAAATTAGCAGTCACCCTATACGTTGTTTATAATATTACATTTTCTAGTCTTGAAATGATGTAGAATACTGTTACAGCAAATTTTTAGTAATGAGACGTTCTTTATAGTTAGTACACTCTGCTTTTTTTTCATTTTTTTACTGGGACACCTAAAATTATATATTTTTTACTTAGTTTACTTTTGTAGAAATATTTGGATGATAGAATGTCTGCAGTCAACAATGTTCTCTGAACGTCTGTTATCGTTCAGAGAACTTGTTTCGATGTCTAGGGTTAGAGACGTATTTAATACATTAATTTTCGTAAGCAAATTTTACGTTTCAAGAGTAAAATACTTGTTCCATAAAGTAAACTAATATTAAATGCAAGTTGTTATTAAACATTAGAATAATAGTTTGACAATTTTAATTTTATTTCCCGCTAAATCTCCTATTTCTATAAAAAGTGGTGACACCTATCAAATTTCACTCCTAGAAACACTGGAATTATTTTCATATATTGATCAAAATTTTTTAACGTACATAGATGCAACTTCAGAAATAGTTTCTTCACTCATAAGCTATTTAATTGTAGTCAGACATTTGTTTACACTTACATATACAAAAAGTGTTACTCTTCGTATTTTCGTCCGATATTTCTCATTAAGCAGTTAGTAAACATTACATGCTAACGTTCTATGTATTGTATTTTGAAAAACGATATCCAACCAAACCTAGTACTGAACAGATTCTATCCTGATATCAATGACTATTTGAATGCTTCATCAAAATTTCATATATATGTATTATCTCCTTCATGGACAAACACATTCTGCCTCTCAATCAAGTGTCAGTGGAAATGACATACTCTGGAGAGAAAAGGAAATTTCTACTAAACTGCACTATGTATTGTGTTCGCATTCAAGCGCTATAGCTTTATTATTGCCGGCAAATAGAATAGGGAATACGAGCTGTATGTCTTTATCAATTGTGTCACCGGATGCATGTCACGAGACAGAAATTTGTTTCATTATCACACTAAGCGTTGTAACATTATGACGTTTAATTAGAAGAGTTATTATTTTCCACATTAGCTAAAACTTATTTTTTCATCAAATAGATTTTTTTTAAACCACAGCTATAGAAAAATGCAAATATTTTCAAAATTTCAGTGTTCATCTTAATATATGCGTTATTATTAAGCCTTACTTATATTTCCATATCATTTTTGACTTTATCTTCAGATATTAAATATTAAACTGCTATTTTTAAAAATTTCTGATTGAAAAAATAAAAATTGCAACACAAACTATATTAACTCCAAAATGTATAATTTTTTCTATTGATAATTGAAGGGGTCACCTCAATAGTGAACCTAATCCACCTAAAATTAATTGAAGAAATGAAAGTTTGAAGTATTAGTGGCACTCTTAATACTACTCTTCATTGTATTATTAGTGGCATTCTACTGCCAAATAATTAATGCCCTCTCTGGGAGAGAAAAGGAGTTAAACAGTTGATTAACTGTGGCACTGCATATCACATGCTTTTAGGTTACTCCAGCAACAACTATTTTCATTTTTAAGATATAGACATGGTCCACTATGGTTGTGAACTACTTAAATAGTCCCAAAGTTTTCGGAAGCAATACTAATACTATTCACTTTAAAGTAGTTCATGCGGTAAATTTAATTAAATAAAAAATTCGTGTTTCATTTCATATATGAATATTATATGCAATTATGTCCTTCATTTCACGAAAAATATTTTTTTTTTCCACAAACATAATAATTTAAATATATTTACACATTTTACAGAAGTCATTCTAAGAGTAAATGTGGTATCTTCTATGTCAAGAAAAGCATTAAATTTTCTATAATATCTGCATAGTGTACTATACATTTAAGAAAAGGCTTTGTTTTAGTACGCTATAATTTTATAGATTTACTATGTATTTCCCAAGAAACTGATTAAAACTATCTTCTATTGGAATAAAAGAAAATTGTTAAAAGCCGGAATTGTTAATAAACTGTTTAATGGTTATTTTATGTAAAATCTTGCAGCTCTTTCAAATGATGAGGATGAATACAAAGAACACGAATATAAAATTCTAAACTTGTTTTCTGAATCTATCTAAGCACTATTTTGTAATTACTGTGTTCTGTTAAATCATTTACCTGCATGATTTTATGCAATCATGCTACATGCAAAATAGGTTTAATTTATTATTACAAAACCTATAGCCCTATAGTCAAGTTTGTCATTAGTAGATTATTAGAATTTAGAGACTTTTATTAATTGTATGTTTTTCGAGGAATCAAACAACAAAAACTCTCACTTTCGATATGATCTATAAAGGATTAAATACGGTATACACAACTAATTAAATTAAGGTTGTATATAGTAAATAAAACTTTGCAAAATAACATACATAAAAGGAACTTATCAAACTGTACGCATGTTTCTATGTAAGAAATCTCGATCTTTTACAACAGGGCCAGAAGTCCATACAGACTGGGACCCGTTTGATAAATACATTCTTTTGTGTGTTATTTTTGAAAATTTGATTTAACAGTTTGGCAAGCATCTTCGAGTGTGTTATTTTACATAGTTTTATTTATTTTATGTTTTAATCAGCAGTTTTATTTGAGTGATTTTTGTTAAGGTTGTAAGAATTAATCCATTTTAACATTTGTTAAATGAGACAGTAAACCAGAGTAATTAGTATTCTAAAACATAACGCATTTCATATATTTCTGAAAATTTAAAATTTATGTCTGTTTTGTAACGTACTTTAAAAGCAAGGAGATTGCTCTATTAATCTTTAATTTTTTTCTTACATAATAACATAGATGGAACTACATGTTTAGATTCTTCGCATAAATAATAAAATACTATTATACATTAAGATAGTTAATAAGTCGGGGAAGTTGAGTTAGACGAAGGAAAGACGAGTTTAAATTGGAATCATAACTTTTTTCTTTAAATTAACTATGCACTTAAAAAATACACATAAATATTATTGGCTCGTATATGATAGCAGTCTGTAAAGTTAATGTAATTTTAAAAGCATTTAACGCAAAACTAACGACAAACATTCTTTTATAATTATTGTATGAGTGTACCTAAACAAGAATACAACACATAAATATTTCGTCAACCGAGAGTGAGTCTTTTATTAGGTCTGAAAATTTTCAACTTTATTTATCACTATCGAGACACCGAAACGTAAAGTATGATACATTATCGTTAACGCAATGAAGAATTCGTCCAAGATCCTGAAATTTTCGTCAGTTTCATTTATCATGCCACTTATTACAGAATTTTTTATTAACTTCTTAAATGCTTTAACATTTCAAAATGATGTATGCTGCATTCACGCTGAAGCACCTGACCATTTTTAATCTGTCAAAAATGTCACATGCGATGCGACTGAGTAGACTAGTGATTGCTTAGATTTTCCTTTCAAAAAATGCATATGATTCATGATCTAACAAAGATTAATATGCAGTAGCTTTCAATTTACTGTTTTACCTCTGAAAGGAGCGGCATAATATTATTTGAAGGCAATAATGAAATTTGTATCTTTGTGAATTACTTATTGCGTGATGTAAATGCTGTCAAGTTAGCAGTTTTAATGTTCGAGCAACATATTTATTTCTGAGAGCTCATTTTTTGTGATAATTTCACCTAAAAGAAACGAGTATTGTGCGTAAAAATGTAATAGCTATATTGTATGCTTAACTCTTTCTTTTTTTCTTTCATAGCAGATAATTATTTAAAATAGTATTGGAATAATTTTCAATTATCTACATTCTTTAACATTTACATATTTTTTTATTTAACTAAATAAAATCTAAAGAAATAAGAAAACTTTTATTCACAGATTGACTTAGCACTTTAATTCCAATTTATTTCGATATTTCGTCTTTCATGTACAGAAATACGACTTGGTTTACTGAACAGAGTATGTTTTTAGGTGTGAATTACCCCTTGCTATAAGTTTGCTATGTTTCTCCGCGTGTTCTAGTAATAAGACCTTAAGTGGGGAGCCATATTGCAGGGTAAAAAAGAAACTCCATACCTCATCCTTAGATTCATGGCAGACCTTCAACCGTTATCAAAAATTGCGCGACTCCCCTTTACATTATTTAATTAATTTCTGCTTTATTGTAGGCCATAATTTTTTAAATTATAATTATAAAATATTCCAGTTTATTATTTGTGAAACATTTTTATTTTAAAATTTTCACATAAAATAAATGATGCATACTATATGATTGTAAAATTTATTAGATTTCATTATGTATAGTCATAATTACTTTTATATCTTTTATTTTGCGGATAAAAAACAATTTAAAATTATTTTGAAATGAAGAATCATTTTCCCTTTTAGTCGAGGGTAAAATGGTCCTATAGACACTTTCGAAAAATTCTATTTTTTCATTACTCATTGTGCTCTTAAAATATTATTCAAAAATACGTTTGATACAAAATATAGTGTAAAATATGACAGCATAGGGCCAAAGTTTTATACATTCATTTTATTTTATGCAAGTTTCAACCTTAAGGTTATTATTTTGGGCCACCTTCACCTATCTGTCTGCTGCATTAAATATTTTTGTCAAAGTTTATGGCAGTTGGTGTTTTGCAGAATATAAAACATTTCATCCCACATTTCATTTTAATCTTGCTATACGTGTGGGAAATCCATTTGAAGTTTGTTTTTCAATACTTCATTAATACCCATTTGTGGATAAAATATTTCAATCGTTTTAGATGGCATACCTGCGCTCGTGCTATTTAACTTTATTTTTAGTTGAGTTAAAGTACATTTTTACATTGACTTTTAAAACTAAATAATTTATTTTATATATCTTCTTGTTTTTGAACTTTTATATGTAGTTAAAATTTACTTACACATTTATTGCATAGAATAAGGAATTTTCATTATTTCTCCTCCCTATAAGATTTTATTTTAAAAAATGTGTGGAGAAATCTTCCATAAATTACGTAATGCTCGAATTGGATGGGGTTAATCAAATGCTACAGTTTTCGACAAGAAAATAAGGAGGGAGTCAACAAGCTGTTACGTCGTACTAGTGTTATACAGAATTTTAAAATTTTGCGTTGTTTATTACAGTCTGAGTATTGATCAACACATTTCCACTCATTATGTAAATGATTTCTACACAAAACACTACAAAATTCCTACATCCAAGGACCCAGAATAATTGAGGACGGCGTGGTAACCTAATAAGCAAAACAAATTAAAAACAAAGTGATGGCTACTACTGATGTTCTTCAACACTGACTTAACATTAAACGTTGAGGGCTTAAAAAATGATAATTAAGGTTTTTAAGTGATGTAGATATGGTGTGAGTATCAGGTCTAGTTACAAGCGTGATGTAGGGGCTGGTGAGGGGTCAAAATTTACCAATGAAAGTATTTCGTAATTTATAGAAGCCCCTAAAGTATTCACATACGTTAAATTTCCTAGTTGAGGCTTAAGAAACATTTCGCGAAATTTTATGCAGTATAATTTGTTTTAGTTTAGTTAAAAGAAATGCTTTTATTAGATTACTTAAAAGAAAACTTTCTCCTCCAACGGAGGAAATGTTCTTTCCGAACAAAAATTTCTCGTATGCTCTCTCTATACTTAATGATATATTGTAAGACATCAACTAAAACGTAGTTTAACTAAAACAACAACGATAATAGGAATAACACTGGTAGTAATATAAAATGACTCTTACAGAATTATTTCAAAAGATGTTTATGAATGTATTATGATTTCCCTCCAATAGTTTCTTGAATAATAAATGAAAATACAAACACAAAGCGCAAAAGAATTTCTAACACAAAATATTGCTTTCACTTATTTACTTTTTACTACTTCTGACGCCAAACCAATAAGTTCTTTGAATTTAATAATCCTTTTTTATTCCACCTATATTAATATTTGAGAAAATATATAAATCGGATATTTGCAATAGAATTTGTGAATGCGCAGTATTCAATAGTATGTAACTTCCCTCTAAAAAAAAGTTAATATTGGTAAGTATAAAGTTGAAGCTGAGAAAAAGCGTACACTGACTATTCATTAAAATTATTTACGATAGAATGCTTAAATGGCCTTTATTAAATAATTTATCATGAGAATTGAGGCATTTTCAGTATAAAAATTCGAATGACTACGATTTCGAAAATTATACTGTAAAATCTTATAAGACAATCAGAACTTTTCTATAATATTTCATTTTAAATGTGCTCTTTTTTCACCGTAGGATTGGGGGGAAAAGAACTGCCATAAATGTTTTCTTTTTGTAAATTCTGAAATATATCAATAGTTTCATATCAGGAGCTGCCGTTTTAAATTCTGCTTCAGCAGACACTTTCTTACTGGGGGAAAGTGGGATACAGCATTTTAATATGTATTGCATATCACTGCATTAAATATTTGTCAGCAATTTTTTACACCAACATATGGAATTACAAATCTTCAATTCCAACAGATAAGTCAAAATCTAAATATAGTCAAAATCTAAAGATTTTTCTTTATCAAAAGTTCTTTTGTTATTATTTTTAAATTCAGTTATCTTATTTCATTATTTTAGTTATTTATATTTGTTTCTGTAGGTAAATTAATGATGGATTTTCAGAAAATTTTTATTTAAATTATGAGAAATATGTTCTTTAACTAGCTGAATGCCTGTTCATCGTACCGGAGAAAACCGACATTTTCTATTATTACGTAACTGGAGTCAATCTAATTTTAGCATAATTTTCAAAACTGTAAAATTGCTCCACTCATAATACAACATTTGCATCACAATAGCAAATCTAAACTTATCCAGTACAATCTTCAGTTTACAGAATTTTTAGGACTTAATAATGCAAAATTATTATGTTTTACAATGGAGTCCGGTGTTCGGTTAATTTATTCACCGTGTGTAGTTTGCTTCTCGATGAGTCTGTCTAGAGATTCATGGACTGCAAACGAAAGTATTTACAATATTAACGTCTCAGCGCATCGAGCATTTTATATTACTTATTTTTCGTGAAATGGTTCAATTAAACTCCGATATCGTAAATCTTGTACGCAATTCCTATTTTCCAGAGAACGATTCAAAATACCCTATTATCATAAAATGAGATTTTATTCAGCTAATTGTTAGCATTAACGTAGGAGAGACAAGGGCACATTTTTCATTGGGGCACGTTTTTCAACTCATTTTACTTTTGAAATGAGCCGCTTTATGATGCAAATGAATTTTTGACACAGCCCTCCATCATCTATGAAATTTTTAGTTCTGTAAATGTTATCACATTGTTGGAAGAGCTATAATTTTGTAAATGGCCTATATCGCTACTCGTTAAGGTAGTGTGAATATCCCAATATGGCGACATGGAAGGTTTTCCAACAGGTGTTTCGTTGGAAAACGTCCTCCGAATTAAATCAGCTGGTCTTATTGTATTAATAAATATATAGCTTAAAAAACCAAAAAACACGCTTTAGTGATAAATTGAACTAACTAAAAAGCGAGAAATAATTCTGAATATAGAAATAAATTAATGAACGAAAAATAGTATTATTGTGAAAAAAGCGTGGGGGTGCTTTGTGCTATATTTTTTGTATCATTTTTGTACTCATCGTACTGATCGAATAGTCTCAAGAACTGATATATGGAGCACCCCACGCTTCTTTCACAATAATATTATTTTTCGTTCATTAATTTATTTCTATATTCAGAATTATTTCTCGCTTTTTAGTTAGTTCAATTTATTACTAAAGCGCGTTTTTTGGTTTTTTAAACTATATATTTATTTTTCCCTTTTTAGTTCGATTTGCTATAAAAGCGTGTTTTTTAGTTTTTTTTAAAACTGTATGTATTTAAAATTTATTTTTAATTTTCGATATCTCTCATAAGACACTAAGGAGCACTAAGTAGGAAAGTACGAAGAGATAAATTATTTTCACTGTGCACCAGTGGCGTAGGCAGAATTTTATTTCGGAGTGGGCTGGGTATCAAATTTAAAGCTAAAGTTCCATTGTAAGCTATATATCAAATTGTAAGCTAAGTAAAGGGTCCCATTTCGGGGGGGGAGCAGCCCCCTGAGCCCTCCCTCTTGCTACGCCCCTGCTGTGCACCAAAGTATTAATCAACCTGCAGTTAAATGCTACCTTCCTCACTAAAAAGGAAAAATAGGTCTCTAATCAACAAATAAAAGCGTGTTAAAAAGAATGTCCTTAACGTGTTCGTGTACTCAACTCTTCCATAATGCGATGGATGACGATATTTTGTAAAAATAAAAATATTGCCGTGACCAGGATTCGAACCTGGGTTATTGCGGCCACAACACAATGCACTCACTAACCACTATACGATCACGGCCACAGTAAAAGATGGTTTTCTTAACATTGTAATGTTTGGAAGTGTTCTACTTTCAGTCAGGATAAGAAATGAGGAACTTATTTAATCCTGGTGGTCCTGATCAGGATAATGAGATAAACTTATAAGATTATAGTATTGTCACCGGTTCTTGATAAATGTACAAAGTTTGAATTAAATCTGTCCGTTTAAAGTGGGTCAAAATCGAGTCTAAAGGAGTCGGTTACAAACATACATACAGGTGAAGCTAATAAATGCGTGTTAAAATCAGGATAATGCGATAAACTTATCAAATTATTGTATTGTCATCGATCCTTGATATACCTACAAAGTTTAAATTAAATCTGACCGTTTAAAGTGGGTCAAAATCGAGTTCAAATTAGTCGGTTACAAACATACAAGCATACAAACATACATACAGGTGAAGCTAATAAAAGCGTGTTAAAAATGTCTTTATTGGGTAAAAACTTGGCAATGGGGTGGATGACGATATGGATGACGATATTTTGTAAAAAAAATGTTGTCGTGACCAGGATTCGAACCCGGGTTAATGCGGCCAAAACGCAATGTATTAATCACTATACGATCACGGCCACAGAAAGGGTTTTCTTAAGATTGTAATGTTTGGAAGTGTTCTACTTTCAATCAGTATAAGAAATGAGGAAATTATTTAATCCTGGCGATCCTGATCAGGATAATCTTATAAGATTATTGTACTGTCACCGGTTCTTCATAAATGTACAAAGTTTGAATTAAATCTGTCCGTTTAAAGTGGGTCAAAATCGAGTCTAAAGGATTCGGTTACAAACATACAAGCATACAAACATACATACAGGTGAAGCTAATAAAAGTGTGTTAAAAAGAACATTATCGACAGATGTTCGTTCACTCCAGAAATAATAAGTACCGTTATAGTTCCTGGAGGGTTGCAGTGTCATAAAAAAAAATCCATGGATTCCAATATCCCCGTAGGACTCGAACAATTACTGATCGAAATGCTGTTCATTAAACGATCACCAACCAGTGCCACCATTAGATGTTATCCCTTTACCTGCTGTGTCTTAACACATCCACTAGAAGAATAACCGGAAACGCCTTGCCAATCGAATCAGAACGTCACCTCCGATAATAAAGGCCTCCATACCAATTCAAAATGGACGACCCCGAAGTTGAGTGCTCTGCTTTCATTTGAATGAGTTTTGAGCGAAATAGTACTCAACCTTCCCTTTTTGAACAGTAAATAAAATATTTATTCACATGAAACTGCCTTTATCAAAATAGAAAAATTCTTCTACCAAAAACATACCACTTTAATTTGAAAAAAAAATTATCCATTTCATCAAATTCGACGTCTTTCCATGGGCATTTATTTAACTCAATAGTAACTTTCTTATGTAGCAGGGGAATCTGATTTATATTAAAATGAAATATTAAATATTGTAAAAGCCCTCTAAAGCATATTAAGTTTGTGGGTTAAACTGTTAAAAGTATTACTTTTTATACAATGTACTTTCGATAAAAATCGATACTTGATTAACAAAATTTCAGCTATTTTGCAAGAGGAAAAGATGTTTTCATACTAAACACTATTTTTTGAAGTAAAACTTCTTTAGGCGCAACCAGGGAGTAACTCAGATTTTTTTCTGACAGAAGTAACGCTCAGTAATGGAAGTAGCGTATCTTTTTCCCCCTTGCTACCTTCATTTGCGGAACAGCTCTCGAGCATTCGTTCCTGCGAACGTCGACTGTGCACCCTGCGCGTCGACAATACTCCCTACCTGTTTTGAAGCAAGATCTTGTCTAATGACTCTGTTCAGTGGATAAGTGGACCGGCTCTTGTCAGAGCCACTGTGGGAAGCCTTTCGCTGAACAGGCGGCGATCCTGCTGACTGTCTCTCACTGTTGTTACAGGCGGCGACCCAACCCGTCACCTCCGATAAACAAGGCCTACGCACCGAATACAGAAAGTGGCACAATGGTGCATTCCGTGGTCCAAGCTCCGTCGCTTTACTCGCATGCTTTCAATGCCAATATTACAATATTTAATGGAATTATGAGTTAAAAATTGACATGATTGGTTGCCATGATGTATAAATATTTTTTGTCTGTACTTAAATAGTGTGTAATCTTTCAATATTGCTCATGTGTTTTTGAGTTATTTATAATAATGAGCCAAATGTAAATTTTTAAACACAATAGTACTTCGAGCAAAACCAGCAGAGGAAAACAAAGGTTTACGAACAGTGCCATAGAAAAACGCAATAACAGACCCTACGGGCATTCGATACCAACCGACAGAAGAAAACACCAGTTTAGGAACACAGTTAAAGAAAAATACTACAACATAGACATACTCTCGATTCAAACCCTACGGGAAAACGTTTTAAGAAAACAGTGAAAGAATAATAGTTCAACACGAACACTTCCTGGATGCTAACCCGATATAAAGACGGAACAACGGTTTAAGATCACAGGTATGTAACACCACAAAGAAACAAACACTGGCTGCAAAGGGTTTAAGAACAAAATAAAAGAATAACAAATGGACACTTCGTCGATTCTAACCCAACCTCAAGACGGAGCAACCCTTTAACACGGGGATGGAACACCACAAAGAAACGGATCCTGGCTGCAGTCAATCCCAAACAATAGAGAGAACCTGCAGTTTAAAAACACGGATACAGAATAATAATTCAAAACCTACTAGCAGACGAAATCAACGCTTAAGAACACTGTGATAGAAAAACACAAAAACAATAAAAATTGACACTACCTGCATTCGAACCCAACAAACAGAGGAAAACATCAGTTAAAGAACACAGTTAAAGTATAATACTAGACTATGGACATTATCCCCATTCAAACCCAAACTCCAGACGGAACAATGGTATAAGAAAACAGTTAAAGAATAATACTACAACATGGACACTTCCAGGATTCTAAATAATTATCATGAATTACCGATGATTCTTACTGGAGATTTTAATGTTAATTTTCGCTATCAAGAATCTTAGCCGTCAGTTGATTTTTAAAAGAAAAATTTGATCTAACTATGAATACTTCTCGACTTCAATCAGCAACGCGTATCGGTACAACGAAAAATGCTGTATATTCAAGAAAATTAGGAAACTTAGAGAGTAAAATTTAAGTTTCACATTATAGATACCACAAACCTATAATTTCATGCATCCCGCCCAGGTGGTGTAGTGGCTAGAGAACCATTCTATCACGCCGTGGGTCCGGGTTCGAATCCCGGCTTGGGCATGGATGTTAACTTGTCCGTCCCTTCATAGGGGGTAATGCTGTCCGCCCACTGGGTGCTCCCATAATAAAATGGACAGTGACTCGGGCCTTTGTAGTGGCGAATGCTTGATGAGCAAGTGCCAGCCCATTGGAAAAAAAAATAATAATTTCATACATAAAAAATTATGATGCCATTCAATTACCTATTTCCAATGAATGATATGAATATAGCATTTATATAATCTTTGTAAAGTACATGAATAATAAGTATAATTAAATTATAATATGATATTTATTTTAAGATAAAGTTTAATCATTTCAGCCATATGTGTCGTAAATGTCAAAGAAGTTTTACTTGAATCGCGCGTAAAGATTACACGCACACACTTTTTTTTATTGAATACCAGATTGAATAGTCGCAAAATTTTTACTGTATATGGGTAGAAAAAAAATACCCTTTTGGGCATAAGCACAGCTCTCATTTCAAGATTTTTTCCAAACTAATAAAAATATATGTAAAATTAGGTACTTACGTATTATATGGGCGGTCTTCCGACACTAGCGATTTTTCGCCAAAAATATATGTCGGACATATGAAATTCTAGATAAGTCGCTATTCTTACGAGCCTAGAAATCAGTAGAACAACAGAAGTTCTATATTTGAAATTTATTGGTATTCTGCGACAAAATTCCAGATAGCTTAGTGCAGTATATCTCTTGAACCATTTAATAAAATCGAATAAATTTATATACACTATAAAAAGCTCTTTTTAGTGCATTGTCAGTAATATTCAAAAATATTTTAATGTGAAATTAGCCTGTTCCATTTTAGAAATAAAAGAAATCCCCATTGGGAATACCACGACAAAATCTTACATTTGGCTCATAATTGTAAATAACTCTAACACATGAGAAATGTTAAAAGTAAGATTAAATACTATTTAAGTACAGACAAACAATATTTATGCATCATGGCAACCAATCATGTCAAGTTTTAACTCATAATTCCATTAAATATTGTAACTATGCCATTGAAATTCACATAACTTGGCTACTTATTAGCAATAATGGAAATAACGATATAAAATTTTTATGCGTATTTGAAGAGAATTTAATTAATTTTTAGGTTTTTACAATAAATTTGCTATCACAATGTTCGTAAATCAAAAGATCTTTAAAATGATATATGACTCATCACTTCCACTTACCTTCTCCCTGTAAAAATTAGCTCCTGAACGAAGAGCTTATAACTAACAAAACAACACAAGAGACAGCGAGTATTTTCATGATTACGTCAAAACTAGATGTAAATATGTGAATAAAAAAACGGAGCTTGGGACTACGGAATGCGCCATCGTGCGACTTCCTGTATTCAGTGCGCAGACCTTGTTTATCGGAGGTGACGATCAGAATCGCCGTCCTCGACAAGAAGATACGCTGCCAGAAGTAACACCGCTTTGCAATATCTTCTCCAAACATTTCCAATAGAATACGCAAAAAAAGATGAGTCTACAATAAAAAATATAGTTGACTCTGCAGTAACTGGGATTGGATTATCCGGGTTGGCTCATCCGTTACGGTCGAAATTTATCACGTTGAAAATGCATCGCAATCAGTATTAGCACCACGGTTAAAAAATTGTGGATGGCAATATTATCGATTGAAGGAAATGAAATTCTCACAGAAGCCGACGATAGTACTGAGGTGCAGGGGGAAATCTTAGAAAATTTGAAGAAGTGGGACTGTTCTGAAAACTGCGATGAAACAATCTATTAACGAAGATTCGATATTGAAATGTTACGAAGATTGCTGTACAGAAGAAACCAGGAATTTCGTAGAATATCCTTGAAGTGATGAAAAATTCTAAATTCCGTATTGCATGTTTTAAGGCAAACTTACGCAAAGGGTATTAGCCCGGGGAGACCCTTTGGCGGAGGAATTTTCAAAGTATTATCACGCATATCCACGTTACATCTAGAGAAAACTGTTTAAAACTCCAGACCGTTTGATCGACAGCTTCGCGCTAGGACAGGGGACATTGGACTTTTACACAATCATCCTTCATGTTCACTGTCTGATTCACTCGGTTATGGTGGAGTGAAGGGATTTAGAAAATGATGTAACTGATTGACACATCAGTGCATGAGGTGTTATTTAAAACCTTAGAGCAAGTTGACGAAAGCCTGCTGAAAAATGATGCTGAGAAATATACGAAAGAAAATTCGTCGAATAGTAAATGAAAAATGAAAATAGATTTCTATCATTTCATTCTTCACAAAACAGTGAAGAAATGCACTCCTTTTTTGGATTTGTACTCTAAAAAACGTTTATACAATATATTTAGTTATATTCATTCTCTTTGTTTTGTATAAATCAAATTATTAATTCCCTATTGTATAAAAATGTTACCTTTTCTATGATTTTTCCAAACATGTTCAGCAAAATTTGAATAAATTCTGTTATCCGAGTAGAGGAATTTCCCGACCATCCCGTTTAATAGAAAGTCTATTGTAACAATCAAGATTTATTGCCTGTGTTTCGTCATTTAAAGTATAGGAAAATTTGCCACTGTGCATTTTTAGGAAGCTGGAATACTTGTTCCCCTTACGGGCCACATTTTTCAACATAAAATGATCGGACTTAATCATTTCCTGTCAGTAAATGTATTTACTTTGTTTATTACCCTGAATATCGGGCGAATATTGTTGTGTGAATGGTGCGTTGTATAGGTGGTCATATGCAAAATTCCTCCATAGGCCCCAGACTCTGTATTTCTTTTTTTTTTTTTTTGCCATTCACAAATATGTCTTTTTGTGCGGATAGAGCGTTCATATTTTGCTATGCACGTACACCCTCCAAAAAAAGTATTCGAGCAAGAGAGAAATTTCCTATTTTAGATTTGCGAATAATAATTGTGTTTTTGAGAAACACATAACTTGATAGAAATGTGGAAAGTAATATTTGTACGTAGCCTAATTCATATTCTATGATAAATAATTTTTAATATACGAAATCAACGAAGGAAATTTCTCTCTTGCTCGAATACTTTTTTTGGAGGGTGTACCCTTCGAATGCTCTTTAGGGTTTTACAATGCGGTGATCATTTTGTCACAGAAAATAGGTGTTGTCTTTCGAAAATTTTTAACTTTCTGTACCAATAACCGTAATCGTGAAAGCTCCTTTGTTGCTGTTCACACAATTTCGAGCCCATACCTCTGAATAAATATCTCTGAAATTTCATCTCGATCGAATGAACAGACCGAACCATAGATGTCCATTTATCTGCAAAGTTGCTTTGTGGACGCCTTGCGCATTGTAAGTGTTAAACAAGCTAAATAATTATCATGAATAAAGTGAATCAAACCCAAATATATTAATTTGTCAGCGGTCAGCCGAATAAGTGCTTTAATACATCCTCTTTTATACTCACTAATTTTAACAATTTTGCTTTCGGCAGCTTAAATATATAGATATTTTCCTGTCTGAATCTCGCAAATAATAAATTAGCTTTTCACAAAATGAATCGGTGTGACAGATTCAGAAATCCTAATATTTCACATATATATACCGGAAAAGTGCCCCCCCCGTATCTTCAAGGAAAGTGGTGATCTATTGGGAGCCCCACCAGAGGCCGAGCGCATAGGCTGTCAGACGGAAGGTGCCTGGGTCAGAACCAGGTCTCGTCCGCCGACCTAGCCGTTCGTAGTTTTCCGTGGTTTTCTCCAAAATTTAGCTTAAATATGAGTTGGGCCCCTTAGAAAGACCTCCACGGCCCCTTGGGTTCTACATTCGACGTGGATTTATTCTTTGGGCCAAGCGCACACATCCGAAATGCATGTTACAAACAAACAAACAGCGATCTATGGGGGCGTATAAACGATAAAAATTGGAAAAATATACAGTTCAAACGCCCCCTCTATAGAGCTGTTTCACCTTCGTCCTTATCACTAAGTGACACCTTAGCAACCAACTTTTTTTGGTCAAACATTCGTTCATTTGAGAATGGTCATTGGCCGAAAACGTGTCTTTGTATCTCTAAATATCCGAGTTGATCTAAAAAAAAATTCAGTGACGTCACGTGAAAATACTCTATCCTCAAATGATTCTGGGTTCATACGGCCCGTTCCGTACCACTAAGACTCCACGATGAGGCTACTCAGCCAGCAAAGCAGAGTGTATTGTTCTGACGTCCCATTTCGCTGGCATATGGCATGGGTGTCATCAGTTCTATCACAATGAAAAATTTTACTAACAGAAAGGAAATTTTTAAAAAGAGGGCATGAGTGAAAATCGAACCCATGACCGTAGGCTTAGCCGCTGCAAGTCTCCGGCCAGTATGAATCCACCTTAACGGTGAAGTTCGAAAAAACCATGTGAATTTGGTACATAAATACAAATAAACTATTAATGTAATGCACTTCAAAATTTTAGAAATGTCTTTACAAGCTGTATTATACACTGTCATAAACTATAAACCTGTATCAATAGCGGAACTTTCAGAAAAAATTATCTGTTACTATGCCATCTAAAATAAGCTGCAGATATTTTGAGGTTGTAAGAGTCCCTTCCTAAAACACAGGACCAACCAGTTCTCCATTCCAAATTCCGAGAGACAGAAAATTTTCTTTGGTGGTGTATTTCTTGCACAAAATATGGTTTTGTATTATTTCAATAATGATTGTTATGAGTATTTATGGACCCATCATCCGTAAATAAATATTCATCCGTCCATAATATTTTTAACAAAATTCACATTTTTATCTTGTTGAATTAACAACCAATTGCAGAATGCTAGACGTCGAGCAAAATCAGATGGATGGAGTGCTTGCAGTCCATGTATACAAAATGGATGCCAATTATTTTTTTCAAGAATTCTATCAATTGATGTTCTAGGTAGTCCCAAAATCGCGCTTGCTTTTCGAATACTTGCAAGTGGGTTGGCAGAAAAATAATCTATAATATCCGTTTCATCGTTTTCAGCGTACAAGCGATTTCTGCCAAGACTAGGTTTTGGATGAAAAGCACCGGTAGTTGTCAATCGCGTCATCATCCGGTAAACAAACATGCGAGAAATTTCAGGTGAATTCGTATCTCGTCGTCCGAATTCTCGAGCAGTTTCTGCATTATTTCTATTGCACTTAGAATAAATCATTGTTAATTCAAACAGCTCGTCATTTGGTAAAAAACTATTATGCAGTCCTAGTTATATGTTTCTCCCTAGTTATATGTCTTCATGCAAGGTGCCACGCAGTTCGGAGCTCTCTGATTTCGAGAAAGGTATAATTATCGGGTATCACAAATGTGGCCGATACTTAAGGGACATATCTAGCGATCTGAAGTACCCAAAATCGACAGGAGCCTATGTGATTAAGAAGAGGAAGGTGAGCGGTGATTGTCGGAATGTGCCCCGAGTGAGCAGACCAACGAAACTGGGAGATAGAGACCGACGAGTGCAGTCCAGAGAAATTCGGAAGAACCGCACACAAACGATGGCCGTCATCCGCGAGGAGTTTCAACAGGCATCCGGGAGTGTTGTTTCAATGAATACCATCCGCAAGAAGCACATCTGTTTGGTTTTCATGGTCGTGCTGCTGCCCATAAGCCTTTGATCACAAAGTCCAACCGCACTGGTCGGTTAAACCTTTATCAGGCAGTCGTAAAATACTTACCACCTACGGTCTATTAAATACAGAAATCAATTGTCATTAGTGAATTTTCTGATTTTTGTTCAGTTATATTGGATGTATATTTTTTCCATATTTCTAGATTCTAAATAATATTTGGCTTTTGAACTTTTCTTTCATTCGCAATTTTAAGGAAAGCTCGAATAATTACTCGAAAATGGAGCATAAGAATCATCGCTTTTAATTATATATTTTTGCGTTAATTCCGTGTACAAGCAGCAAGTAGTTTTCCGACTTTGATTTTGTGCATAATTAATGTATTCTTCTGCAAAATTTCTATGTTTGTTTAGTACTTGTTTCTCCAATTTTCACGTAGGATATTACAGTAGAGGGAAAATATATGAATTAATTCTAAAAAATGGGCCAGAAAAATTCCAAGTAATTTGTACTCTCTGCACATACCCTCGCCTTATAAAGGGTTAATGTGGTGCAAAGCACATCGAAATTGGACCGTAGATCAGTGGAAACGGGTTCTTTGGAGCGAGGAATCAAGGTTCACCCTTTACCGTTCGGATGGCAGGGTCTGGGTCTGGCGTCTGCCTGGAGAACGTCTCCTGCCAGAATGCTTTGTGCCAACAGTCAAGTTCAGCGGAGGTGGAATTATAGTCTGGGGGTGTTTCTCCTGGTATGGACTGGGACCCTTGGTCCCCATTCATGGTAAGCTCAACGCCGATGCCTACTGAACTATTTTGGATGACAGTGTGCTTCCTACGTTGTGGCAGTTTTACGGGTTGGACCCCTGTTACTTTCAGGACAACAATGCCAGTTGTCATGTTTCAAAGTTAACCAAGGCTTGGTATAGTGCCAATGAAGTTCATCGAATGGACTGGCCTGCCCAGAGCCCAGACCTGAACCCTATCGAGAACAGCTGGCAGGAGTTGGATCGCCGAATTAAGGGGTGCACTACCCGTCCAAAATCGGTGAAGAAACTTCTATGTCTACTCCAAGCCGAGTGGGAAACAATACCACTAGCTGTAATACAAAGACTTGTGGAACGTATGCCCCGGAGGGTTCACGCTGTAATTGACTCTCGTGGAGGCTCTACCAACTATCGATTTTGAATTCGAAGTTAAATTTTCTTTTCTATCACAGGTGTCCAAATACTTATTGGTAGACAGTGTATATATTAGGGCGATTCATAAATTTCAAGTTTTATTTTTTTAACTCTCGACCCATATCATTCTACCAACTAAAATATGAATTAGTTATTGATGTTGGAATTTCTGATTAATATTTAGAGGTCTGTACCGACTCTTAAAGTTTAAAAAATTTTTGCAGCAACGTACTCTCAAGACCAACTACTAA
The DNA here is from genome assembly GCA_038373885.1 of Cheiracanthium punctorium. Taxonomy (NCBI): domain Eukaryota; kingdom Metazoa; phylum Arthropoda; class Arachnida; order Araneae; family Cheiracanthiidae; genus Cheiracanthium; species Cheiracanthium punctorium. The sequence continues at coordinate 316,658 of JAWZYV010004239.1, forward strand.
CTCTTCCTCGCTTTTCTGCCTCCGACCATTTCTATATCGATCATGTGCCAATCCTTTGGTCACCTGCCACAGCAGCCAGAAAAATATATGTATATATATATGTGTGTGTGTGTGTGTGTGTGTGTGTGTGTGTGTGTGTGTGTGTGTGTGCGTGCTTGAATGGAAATTCCGTTCAGCAGATCTTTGTAAACAATCCAATTCTCTATTCTACCGCTAATCTAATTCACAATCACTGCAACAAAGAGCAGTTTGTGTTCGCCTGTGAGTGTGATTTACTTTCAGTTTTTTTCGTTTATTGATGTAATTTTATTCCTATAACGACTTCAGATATTATAAAAGCAGGGAAAATAACTGAAATATGATTAATTGGGCACAATTGTTCAAAATTAGTACAAACAAAATTACCCTCAGTGAAAAACGTGATGAACATACATGAACAGTCAGGTATGTACTAGTACATCCTCTCAAAAAAGGATTCGACTGTAAGTCAAATTTCCTATGTCAGTTTCATAGTTAAAATATTGTTCTCCAGAAAGATAAAGAATGCCATAAAAAAAATTCTCGTTTCTTTCGAACTCTTTTTTTTTCGCCCGACCACTGGCCGATCGCATAGCACTCTCAACTGGGAAGTCGCGTCCGTCGGCCAAGCCATTCAAAGTTTTCCGAAAATTCCGAATTTTCTCCCCGAAACTACACATAAATACACATTAAGATGCCTTAGAAAAACCCCCAAGGCAGGCATCCTCCCTTAGGCCTAGATCCTTTGAGTAAGTAATCGGCCGTAATCCTACAAATTATATCAAAATTCCACATAAACTAATTAATTATTCAGAAAATTATAATAGGAAATGGGGCTTATACTCGAATACCTTTTCAGTGGATGTATGCACAGACAAGATTAAATGCCCCAAAATAAATATTCATTGGTAATTATTAATTATTAGAAAGAATAACTTCTAATTTTCTCGAAGAAGAAATAAAATACGTGTACAAGTTAGACTGATAGCTTTCCAGCCAAGCTGATAACCAAACAAGACAACTGATTCTAGCATCAATATATGAATGGACAAGCCAGCTTAAACGCCAATAATTACGACTAAAGCGAATGAAATGATATTACTTAGTTACTCTATAACCTGTAATATTTTGACAATACATAAAAATTATAACTTCGCTTTCTTTACTTTGGCAACATACTACATCCATTCATTGTACTCCTACAATGCTGACGAAAGTTCTTGCTTTTTGGAAATTTGCATTCACTAACCCGTCAAGGACGGGTACTTCAGCTAGTAATTAATATAAGTTAAACCATGTATATGTGTGAAAATTACTTAAAAAATTCCCTCATACACTACTTCCAAGCATTTCACCGTAGAACATATATTTTCGTATTTTCACTTCGCAATTCAAAAGATGCACATTTTTGAGGGTAAAAATAACTTTTTATACTACGTATTCATACTTCTGCATTTTTAATACATTCATATTTATGCGGTTCGTTTTACTTATATATATATTTCCCAAAACCCCAAAATTATGGTGGCTCAAATACAAGTTACGTCTGAATTTGAGAGCCATGGGATGGTTTATCGAAAGGTTACTTCATTTGCCACGAATAGGCTGCTTCAGCAATGAAGGTGAGCGAAAAAAAAAGAGGGAAAACATGCATGGCTGGATAAGTTATTCTTGCTGTTGTGCTCTTCTTGAAGTCAAAAGAAAAAAAATAGACGTTTTTAAAAGAAATAATTTTCACATCTATCAATTATCTCCTTGAATTTTTATCCAAGAAATTAAGAAAAATGTCCCCCATCGGAAAATCATTAATGAAGTATTGAACTTAAAGTACGGGAAAATGAGGCAATAAAATGAATTATGTTTTGTTTAGTCATTAATCTGGCTCTTAATTCAGATTTCTTTTTAGTATATCTCATTAAATATTTTTTCCGCATTTTTAAAAGATTTTTTTTTCGGTTTTTATATTCTATATTTTTTTAATTATTTATTTATGTTTTTGTTTCAGCAATCAAGCTATTGTAGAAGGAAAGAGGGGATTCAATAAGGCTCATATGCATCTGTGTACTCAGCTTCGTGACATCACAAGAGTTGAATGAAGTTAATAAATACTGATATCTCGTTCATTAATCATGCATTTAAATTACATTTTCAGTTTGAGAGTACTGTTTTTTATTGATTTTGTATCAACTAAATCAGTGGTTCCCAAACATTTTCGAGTCGCGGCTCCCTTTTCCAACTAAAAATTTTCCAAGGCGCCCCACCTTTTGTAAAATTTTGACTATTACGAGATAAAAAAGTAAAATCCGTTTCTTCATTATTTAAAGTTTACTTTTTCCGTTTCTTCTTTTCCGTTTCTTCATTATTTAAAGTTTACTTTTACTTTATTAACATTGAATTCATAGTTAATGCGATGGATCAGCCTGAAAATCACTGCATATTTTCTCAAACCGGGGAATTAATCTGGACACGGCTACCCTCATTTCTTTTTCCACTTGTACTTTTAATTTGTACTTGCTTTTTATTACAGCGACCGCAGAGAACCCAGATTCTCACAAGTACGACGTCGAAAATGGAATTAAAATACGCTGAGACTTATCACTCAGAAGTAGATATTCGTCTTTTATTGAAATCCGAAATTCTGTAAATTCCATGTTGCCAAACGTTGCTTTCAAACTGTTGTCGCAAGATAATTCGATACATTCTCTTCTTCTGCAGAAATAAATTCAGACGGAGCACTGGTGTTAAATGGATCTTGAATCCATGCAAACTTATGGAGATTTTTGTTTTGAAGTATTTCTCTAACTAGATAATTAGATGAGATAAGTGTTCTTCAAACATGATTTTGTATCTTCAGGAAGACCAAGTTCAACTGGCGTTAAAAGTTTCTGCAATGTTTAAAAAGAATCTTTGCTTGCGTCTTCATTGAATTTTCGTCTCCACCGCAACGTTGATGGCTCACTCTCGCATTCTGAAGAACATTCTATGCCGGTGACTTTACTTTACAAAAGGTCAAATCTTCGGGATTTGCTTTTGTACAAACCACACAAAAAATATCTGGATATTTTTGGCTTCTCATTTAGTTTCTTGTTTAGTTATTCCAAGTTTTTCCATAGTATTTTGGTTCAATTAATTATGAAACCTTTACTGCATTTTGCAGCGCAACCTGTCAAGAAGCCACGGTGCCCCGGGACGTCACGGCGCACAGTTTGGGAATCACTGAACTAAATGGTTCGTGGGAAATTATTTTAATTAATTAATTTATTAGCAATTTCAGCATTATTTATCGTTTCGAAAGTTGATTTGTTTTTTATTTCTCTTTTCATGAATTTTCAGTAAACATCAATAAACTATTTAGGCGGAAATGTTTCGTTAGTACGTGTCGTATCTTTTGTTTTATCTGAATTTCCAGTAAAAATGTTTTTCCGATTCCTTTTTTAAATTTAAGAATAAATCAACCGTTAGTCTCACATGAATTCAAGAAAGCTACTATCGTATTGTGGTTTACTTAGTAGGAAAGTGATTATCACATGATGCATGTAAAAAAACTTTATACACTGCGTCACCGCAAACTACAAATATTCTCTCACATCCATGGTAAATATTAAAAGGGTACCTGCAAAAACACAATAGGAAATGAAGGGCAGTAGAAAATAAATTCGTATGGTATCGGAGTGAGAACGACGTAACTTTCGTTTTGCATTTTATTTCTACTGCAACATGATCACACAAACATTTTGAACACTGGGCTAAGACACATTACTTCAGGAAAAAAATTCTCTTCTGGAGAACACATTCCCTTTAGATAAGGAATTTCACTCAGCACTTAAGACTTGAGACGCGTTATTTTATTTTCTCCATCTGAACATCCCAAAATTCTGGGTTATATATTTAAAAATCCACAACACACACTCAAAAAGAGAAACCTGGGGAAGCATTAGCATACTTATAAAAACATTACGGCGTACATTATAAAAACATTACATCATGGGCCTACGTGTCGGTGGTAAAGGCTGCATCACTTCAAGTGAGCAGCCTCGCCACACCGTGTTCCACCTGCCCGACTGCTAAAAAGAACATTACGAAATGATATCCTAATAAAAGTAAATAATCAAAAACCACTACTAAGCCAGTTAGTAATAAAACAGTGGCGGTGCTTGTCTTTCATAGCAGATTCGCATAATTCATTTCGCACACGTCCAAAAATACCCACACTTAAAAATGTCACAAAAAATAGGAATGTAACAGATAGTGAGACGAATACTGAATATCATAAGCTAAAACGCTTTTTACACTTCAAATATAAGAGAAATTCATACCTTGATATATTTCTACGTATATAGGTACTAGAGATGAGACGGGCTCAGCCCGAGCCCGAAAGCTCGAGCCCGAGCCCGGGCCCGACTCGGGCTCGGGCTCTGTAATTTACGATTGCGTTCGGGCTCGTGAAAAATTTCTCCTTTGTTGAACATACTCCTTGAAACAGATTTTAAAAAGTGATTTATGGGATAAATAGACGTACTTATTTAAACAAAATAGCGGCACGGGGACTAGAAGGTGTGTGAAGCTCCAAAATTTATTTATCTTATTAATGAAGTAGTTAAATTTATTTGTCTTTAGCTGAAATTTCGGGCTCGGGCTCCAACTTTAATAATATTTCTCGGGCTCGGGCGGGCTAGGATTAAAAGTCCTCGGGCTCGGGCTTCAAAAAATGAGCCCGAACTCATATCTAATAGGTACCCATATATTTCTAGATGAAGCAGTGCTAAACCGATCTATCACTTGTGTTACTTGATAGGACACTTCTAAAAAAATTGAATTATTTTAACTATACAAAAATCGAATTATTTTAACTATACAAACATTTTTTTCTTTTTTGAAGTTCGCACAATATGAATCTTATTAAAATACCCATTGGATCATCTTAAAATGCTACTATTTATAATACATAATTTCAAAAAATATATAATTTAATCTATAAAAATCTAAACTAAATAATGCAAATCTAGACATTTAAAAATCACAAAATATACGATTATGCTTTCTGCAATGTACTTTTAAAATTTTGTTAAAATATGTTTATGAGGCAAAATATAGTGTAAAATATGATTTGCAAAACCCCAAACTTTTATTTCAAAATGTTATTTTATAACAGTTTTCCCTTAAGTGGATCACTTCAGGCCGCCTTTCCTTACTATAAACGGTTATTAAATTTTAGTAACGGTATATTTTGTCATTTAACAATTAATGATAAATCTAAATTATACAGAACATGGAAATGCAACTTTCCGAAAATGGCAAACAGAAATCACTTTAATTAATATAATTTAGAACGATTAATTTTTTTGTGTTTATATAAATAACCTAAATAAAACGCTTTGATTCATAAATTTCAGCACCCTTTAATTTCAGAGATTCGACACGCTTTAAATAAAGATCAATTGTCGTCGAAAAAAAAAATTTAATCAAAATTATTTTGTTTCAATGTCATTTTTTATTCGGCTCATCATAGTTAAAAGTAAAATGAAATAAATAGTATTTGCATTTCAACAGATACTGAAATTGAATTTGCTATGAAATCTTATAAAATATAGCAGAGTATAAATGAAAGTAAAACGCAAAGAAATGTTCAAAACAGAAGCCCAAACAAGATTACTTAGAATCCTGATTTGGAGTTTATAGTAATCCATGGAAGAAAATAAGAGTTTTTTGACATAATGGGAAATCGCTTACACAATTTTAACTTAAATAAAAGATAAATATATTTTATTTAAGTTAAAATTGTGATTCTATGAAGCTGGTTGCGTCAGAAATCTAATCGTTTACGTTTCTTTCTAAAATTTATCAGTCATTACATCGCGACAGAATTCCTTTAAAATGTCAATCATTGAGCTGAGCGAAGTGAGCGAAGCTCTTACACTACACTCAGGCATTTCAATGTAACGCTTCTCCTCCTAAACCACTAGACCGATTTAGTTAAAATTTGGCATTGTTATAGGTACCAATGGTTATAAGGTATAAATCTGAAACCAAACCAATCGGGTTGAGCACGGAGGAATAATCACCGAAAAACCTGCTGCATTAATTTTCAATGGAGATATTAGAAGAATTATTCTATTTCTCAATTACTCACTCAGTGCGCTCATTGAACCTATGACATTGGTCAAGGTCACGATGCTGATCACGTAAAAAAAAAAAAATCCGAAATCGGACATAGCATTGAGGAATAATCGCCGAAAATACACTGCTGGCCATCGTAAATGCAACACCCTGAAGGAAGCATGCAAATAATATGAAATTTACAACATGCATTAGCTGAGGTGAGATATGCAAATGATTAGAATTTCAGCGCAGACGCACATCAAGCGCGCCTGTGGCGCCACCTCAAAGCGCTATTTAAGGCTTGGAGATTTCGACGGTTTCAAGTACAGCAATTGTGTTTTTCTTGCTTTTTTTTCAAAAAAACGATAAATTATGCCTCGTAGGAAACAACGATCATCTTTTGATCAAGTATCCGAGTTTGACAGAGGAAGGATAGTGGCATACCGAGATTGTGGGTTATCTTTCAGGGAAATCGGTCGTCGTATTGGACGAAACCAAACAACTGTGATGCGGATATGTGATCGTTGGGTGCAGGAGGGTACGACGGACAGACGTGATCGACCGCATCGACCTCAGTGCACCACGTCACGTGATGACAGGCAGATTGTACGCATGGCAGTGACGGACCGCTCAGTCACATCACGAACCATATCACAGCAGATTCAGTCTGTAACGCATCATCCAGTGTCTGCGCGTACCATTCGACGTCGTTTACAGCAGAATGGTCTGTCCGCAAGACGTCCGTTGCTTTGTCTACCTCTGGCGCGGAACCACAGACGTCTCCGCCGCCAATGGTGCGATGAAAGAAGGATGTGGACGACAGAATGGAATGAAATTCTCTTTACTGACGAGTCACGCTTCTGTATGCAACACCACGACGGTCGGATTCGAGTCTGGAGACACCGTGGAGAGAGGATGCTGAACAGCTGCATTATGCACCGTCACACTGGTCCTGCACCGGGTATTATGGTATGGGGCGGTATCGGATATCTCTCTCGCACTCCTCTAGTACGCATTGCCGGTACTTTAACCAGCCAGCGCTACATCTCCGAGGTGTTGGAGCCAGTTGTCCTTTCTTACCTTCAGGGCTTGCCAACAGCCATATTTCAGCAGGATAATGCACGGCCACACGTGGCACGCATTGTCCAAGGGTTCTTCGTCAATCACCAGATTGAATCGCTTCCCTGGCCGGCGCGCTCTCCGGATCTTTCGCCGATAGAAAACATGTGGTCCATGGTTGCTCAACGACTGACCCAGAGTTCATCCCCAGCTGTCACACCAGATCAACTTTGGCAACGTGTGGAAGCTGCTTGGTCTGCTGTACCCCAAGAACACATTCAAAGTCTCTTTGAATCAATGCCGAGGCGTGTGGCAGCTGTGATCTCCAACAACGGCGGCTACTCTGGGTACTGATTTTGGCAGGAACCACGCTTCATAGAATGCTGTAAATTTAATCATTTGTTACTTGGTCAACATGTTATCTACACAATAAATTTTGTTGTGATATCTCTTGTTTTTCTTGGTGTTGCAATTTGGGTGGCCAGCAGTGTAATTCAACTTGAGGTAGATAACTGCAGGAAATTCGCTCAGCTCAATATTGCATGCGCGATACGTCATGCGGACCTAGTAGTTTGTTCGTTTCTCATCGTAGTAAATTTACGATTTGTTTTAGTTAAATGTGTTGCGTCGTAAAATTCTATGACAGTGATGTGCTATTATGCAGTTGAGCAGTCTTTTTTAAACTAGTAGAGTGAAACTCTCTAGTTGTCACTAATAATTCTTGCTACAAAAATTACAGTTATTCAACGTTTTTTTCCTTACGCACCTTGATCACTGTAAAGTATAACACATTCAGGCAAATTTCAATGGATAGACAGATAACACTTTACACGTAAAATTATAGCGGGAATTGCTTTCACAAACGCACTGTTCCTAGCAAAATTTAAAATAATAAATACAAACTATAAAATATCCGTTTACAAACTATTATTTTTAATAGTTAAAACAATTTCATGATAATTTGTAAATCATTACTACATATAAATATGTGATATATACAAGTATTCAACTTTAATTATGTATTTATCGTAGTTATGAGGAAATTCGGTTAAATGTTGAATATTAAATTTAAATTATTATTTTTAATTGGCAAATTCACTTACACCATTAATTTAGAAAAATACCGCCAAAAAGATTCCACATAAAGAAGACTTAATGGTAATAGTTTTAGAGTTACATCTGTGTGCATAGATTAACTGTAAATGTGAGACTAAATTAGTTACTGAGGCAATTCATTTAAAATACACAAGGAAATGCACGTTAAATATAAGTCTAAATTCAAACTGCCGTTCTGTTAATTAAATATATTTTGAGGTGTTGCATTCCATAACTATTATATCTATTCTTCATGCTTTCAACCTACTGAATTAGCAACCTAGAATAGTCATTCATAAACAAATTTAAGTAAACAAACAATTAAACGCACTATTTCAACTTTATTATGAAATAAATTGCTTATTTGTATTAAAAGGTTTAGCTCTATTATGCATAGTTCGCACTATTCACTCTGTATAGATTATACATCAAGGAATTACCTACACCGACTGCGACCGTTAAACGTAAAAATATTTAATTTCTCCGGCTTTCGTTAATTATTTAAATTAAGCAATTTTTAAATTCAACTACTGCTCTATAAGTTAGTGTCTAATCTATAAATAATTGACTAAATTTATAAAACAATGTAAAACCATGTAAGAAAATCTTCCGTGTATTTTCACAGGATGAATCTGAAAAGGAATGTATGAAATAAATGAACTTTTTAATTTCAAATCTCTTTTGCTACACTTTCTGTAACTGCTCTTTTTAATTATCATATAAAATTTTACAGGGTTATTTGGAATACTGTAGTAAAGAAAAATATTTCAAGATTTATAAATTAAAAAATCTGTAAAAATATGTATTTTAGCAGAAAATATAAAAAATCATTCAAATTCCATTAAAATACCTGATTTATCAAAACTCACTTTGTTATAACTAAATTGCTTCGTATTATTTTAGGCGAAGGCGACGGAAATAGTAGGGAGGATTTCGAGATCATGTAAATTTACATAAAATTCCTTTTTAAGAAAATATACTAATGCATTAAAAATTTGCATTTTCAATGCTGATGAAAAGTGAATTCCATTTTCTTTTTCAATTTTTATTTGATAAAAACATTTTTAGTTCTTCTTTTCGGCTACGTTAGCTCTAATTCAACAGAAAGTGAATATTTATAATTCTTTACCGCAAAATTTTTGTAACACTTCTAATTTTTACTTCTTTAATCTTACAATATTAAAATTTCGAGCTGTTAAGTATACAGTACGGTGTTTTAATTTTGTAAAAAACAAACTGAAAATGTAATTTGTTGTAACCATAAAATATTCAATGCATGTTTTTTAAAAGCAGCTGTTTATAAAATATACTGTGTTATTTAGAGAAGAGAAATCTGATTTTCGGTCCTTTACTAACGTTTAAAATGAACTCAATCAGTCAAGGACATGAAAGATTTGTGAGTGTATTTTTACAACGTGCACTATTTCCTCTAGAAAACAGTAGAGCTGTTCCAAATACAGAGTGTTTCAGGATGTACTCCCCAATTTTGAAGTGAAACAACTAGTATATTTAACTGACAGGTCTGAAATTTGTTATAGTCTGAATTGCAGAAATAGTTTCTATATTGGTTAAACGGCGGCGCCAAAAGCACATGAAGTTTTAAATGGTACTCAGAAGTACATATATCTCATTCGTCAGTCTCATTCATTGTTGACACCTGTAAGTTCCTTGAAGAATACTTCAGTGACCAAGTCGTTGCTCTGAATAATTCCCGAGTTACAGACATTGGTATGGATTGGCGTAGATATTCACCGAATCTCAATATATGTGATTATTTTATTTTTATCTTTGGGGGGGGAGTAAATGAAAGGCACTGTTTACTCCAAAAATGCTCAAACGTTGGAACAGCCAGTACATCTGTGAAGCACGCGAATTCGTTTCAGTAGATACATTACATACAAGTGACTTCGAACTTCATTGTTCGGTTGCGTCATGTTATTGTTCTGAAAGGTGAGCATATAGAAACCGCTGTAATGTGATTCCACCTCATGAAACGCACTTTCTTTCTATTTAAAAGACAGTGATCTGTGACTGCAGTGCTCTCTAATGCTCAACGGTGGAACTATTTCGGCAAACTGGAGTATAACAAATTCCAGACCTGTCTATCCAACACCACGCGTTTCACCTTTCTGTCTCTCAATGTTTACCAGGTATGTCATTTCAGAGTGGGAGAGTCTCTACTGAAACACCTTGTATCAACGTATTAAAAATATATTAAGGGCAAAAATGTGAAATTTTTTTTTAAGTTCGGTTGTATTTTAAACTTCTTCAGACTGCATCATATGAATTTTTAAAACATCATTAAAGGCTCAAATTATTATTAAATTCGAAATTTACAATATATGTATTTTTTAATTGTTCGTTTCTTATTAAAGTGTTTCCATAAAACCCTCATATAAAGGAAAATGTATTTCAAAATGTAATATTGAATGAATAATTAATGCAAGCTTTAAGTATTATATGCAGAAAACACATTTTGACAACAAGTATTTATAATACCCCCCTTCCGAAAAAAATATGTATCAGAAAAAATAGCATAAACATTAAATTGATGCTATAAAAAACAAAAGCATCCATTCATACGTAAATATTAGTTTAATATTTTGATTTAACATTGTTTAATGTTTACAGATAAAATCAATGTCTTGTTTCCATATGAAAAATTCGAAAAGACTTATAACTAGTGTCAAAAGCAGATGCCATGTAACAAGATCTTAGAGATTAACTAATTATTTCGTAAAAAAGCTTCCTAATTTAGTCTCGAAAATTCTAAAACTAAAGAAAGTGTAACAAATTCCCCATGTGCTCATAAACTTGCTTCTTTTGATAAATTAACATCCCTATATACATATTCATCACATCTCAAAGATAAAGTACTTTTACCGTATTTACTTTCTGTGCTGCCTAAATTAGTATATTTAAAGAATGAGAAAGTTACACATCATACAGGACTAAAATTCTAAATATTTCTTTATTTTGAATTTGCAATAAAGTTCGTGCATATCACAACAGAACTAATGTTCGGAGTGACTTAAAGGGAAAAGGTTTTGATTTGTTGTGAGTTATCCATATTTTGTGTATTGAAAGGAAAGTATAAAAATTAGTACGAAATTCGAAAACATTTATTCTCACTTCTAAGACAAACTCGGTTGAATATAATTATTTCAAAAGTTTACTCGAAAATTTAAAAGTTTAGTTGACAATTTTTTTAAATTTTTTTTCTAAATGTCTAGATAAAACAAATTATTTTTAAAAATTTTATACACATTATGTTTAAAATAAAAGACACCATACAAAGTTTGTCAGTGGCTAAACCAGCTTGCTTGTTTTGTGATAAACTGAACTATTTGAGATCAGATGCATAAGGAAACTTAGATAAAAGCCTCGCCTTGTTGACAAATATTCAATGTATTTTAAGTAATTTGCAATCTAAAATACTCATATACTAAAGATTTACTTTAAATCTACGCTACAGTAATATCTGTTTAATGAAACTTTTTATTTCATTTGCCATCAAACTCGGTTTTTCAGAAATTCATTTCGAATACAAAATTGAAAATTCAATTTTTGGGGAATAAATCTCACATATGGAATCAATAAATTCTTGCTAGCTAGAAAGTGGGTATATTAAATAAATAGCCCAAAAATGTAATGCTTGAACTGAGAGGCTAGTGCGATACATATATACAGGGTGATTCTCTACCAGACTAACAAACTTGCAGGGGAGTAGGGGGTACAGAGACGGTTCAGAAACACATAGCAATGCGGGTCGGAAAGGCCGTCTTAATGTACCTGTAAATAATCACGTTAGAAGAAGTGTTCATGTGATAGTAAACTTTCGAACATAGTTTTAAAAAACTTATCCCTCTTTCACCGATTGCACTTGATAAAAATTGTTATTTCAGAATTGTTTCTTTCATTAAATTTATGAAATTATCTGAGGAAAGCCCACTTTTTATGAAACTTCGTTAAGATATTAGAGGCACACTTCAACACTTTTCATAAAGTGATTATTAACGGGGACATGAAGACGATGTTTCCGACCCCGCATTGCTATGTGATTTTGAACCGTCTCTGTACCCCCTACACTCCTTGCAAGCTTGCCAGACTGGTAGCGAATCACCCTGTATATATATACAGGATGTCCGAAAAGTCTTTGACAATTTTAAAAAATTCATAGAAAAGCAACAAATTGTCGTATGAATATACGGTTTTCACAATAATACTTCACAGGCTCACGAATTTCTTTTGACATTGTAAAAAAAAAAAAAAAAAAAAAAAAAACCAAAAAAAAAAAAAAAAAACTTCCAAATTGTCTTCATAGGTGGCGCTGTACCGTCACAGTAAGATAAACAAACGTAATGCAAGGCTTTAATCATTTTATTAAGCAGAAAGCAATACCTTTCATTGCCAGAGTTCAATGTGTGCACCTTTTGTGGCTCGAACCACTTCTAAACGGTACTGAAGCTCATCCCATGTTCTAGCCAGCATGGATAGCGATTTTTCTTAAACATGTTGCGAAACTTTCCCTGAACTGTAGTTATGGATTTTGATTCGAAATACCAACCTACGCAATGAGCTTTCTCAATTGCAGTCGCCATAGTTGGCATGAATATTTCCGCACCGTCAGTGCTGTTTGAAACTCAGGAAAAATCCCTATTGGTTCTCATTGCTGAAAACTGGAGATGCAGCTCCATCTATGAACACATTTCGGAAGTAATTCGGTTTAAGATGATAATAATAATATAAGGAAAAATAAGTTATTGATTCTGTGAAGCATTATTATAGGAACCGCATACTCATAGAATAATTTCTTGTTTTTCTGCGAATTTTTTAAACGGTGATTCTAAATTTTTTTAACAAAATTTTAGGGGAGATAGGGGACATATAAAGGATCACATAGCAATTTGGGGTCATAAATGCCGTTTTCACTTACCTGATAATAATCACTTTATGAAAAGTGTTGAAGTGTTTGTCTAATTTCTTAAGCAAGTTTCATATACAATGGGTTTGTCTCGAAAAATCTCATCCGCAAAATGAAATAAAAGTTTAAACAATGAATTATTAAGTCTTGCATGATATTGCCAACCCAAAGGCATAAAAATTAGTCACGTGTTTTTTGAAAAAAATACATTAGTTTTTGACAAACAATGATCGGAAAGTTCACTGTTGTTGCAGCACCCGTTCCAAAGTGATTATTAACAGCTACATGAAGACGACGTTTCCGACTCCACATTGCTGTGTGATTCTGATTTCTTATTATGTGCTTTATCTCCCCTTAAATTTTGTAAAAACAATTTAGAATCACCCTGTATATATATATATATGTATACGTATATCTTACGTATTTAAATTAAGTTTATTCAAATTAAGTTTATTTAAATTAAGTTTAAATTAAATTAGGTGACATGTACTATATATATATAGGAGTGATTCGCTACCAGACTGACAAACTTTCAGGGGGTGTAGGGGGTACAGAGATGGTTCAGAATCACACAGCAATGCGGGGTCGGAAACGTAGTCTTCATAAACCTGTTAATAGTCACTTTGGAAGAAGTGTTGAAGAGTGTGTCTAATTTCTTAACCAAGTTCCATAAACAATGGGCTTTCCTAAGACAATTTCATAAATGTAATGAAAGAAACAATTCTGAAATGACAATTTTTATCAAGTGCAATCGGTGAAAGAGGGATTAGTTTTTGAAATCCCATTGTCTGTTTTTTAGTTTACTATCACTTGAACACTTCTTCTAAAGTGATTATTAATAGGTACATGAAGACGACGTTTCCGACCCCGCATTGCTACTCTGTACCCCTTACACACCCTGGAATTTTGTTACTCTGGTAGCGAATCACCCTATACACCCTCCAAAAAAGGTATTCGAGCGAGAGAGAAATTTCCTATTTTAGATTTGCGCATAATAATTGAGTTTTTGAAAAACGCACAACTTGATAGAAATATGGAAAGCCATATTTATACATAGCCTAATTCATATTCTATGATAAATAATTTTTAATATACGAAACCAAGGTAGGAAATTTCTCTCTTGCTCGAATACTTTTTTGGAGGGTGTACATATCTATATACATATTCGTGTTAGATAAAACGGGGTATAGTATTGAATTTAGTCTACTTTATAGGCATTTTTATCTAGTTTACATTTTCTTTCATAGAAAAAACAGTGTTGCGGAAATATAATTACATCACACAGGAAATTAAGTTTTGCATGATACTGCCAACCCACAGGCATAAAAAAAAAAAACTGACCGTGAGAGCTTTAAAAATTTTTTCCAAGTTTGGTGCGAGATTACATTTTTCCGTATATTTTTCTGAGTTCAATCTATCTTTTTGAGTTCAGACTTTAACGTAAATAAAGAAGAAAGGAAGTATACACTTGAAAAATATGCATTCCTGCTAACAGATCTTTGTTATGCATTTTTTATGAAAAAGCTAAGAAAACGCGCCTGCCACTTTTCAACCACCAGAAATATTATTTTGAGATCAAAATCGCCTGAAAGATCAAATTCGATGGTGCTTTCAACGTCCAGAAAATTTCTTTACATATATTTTCTTTCATTCTTCGGAAGCTGCCTGTTTTAAAGTCTGAATAATCGGATATGGAGGAAATATTTTTACAAGCAAAACTTAAATAAATGCATACATTTTATTATTTATGAATATGAAGCTTATGCAAACTTTTTTCAACCATTTAAAACGCACACTTGTATATTTAGCGTACAGCAGCAAGATAAGCACAATTAATTATTTTACTCCCGTAGTCTTCAGATAGCTGAATTATTTCGATTTTACTGCTGTGTTGCAGGTGTTACACACGAAATTCATACTTTTATGTAAACGATTTTGCTTTTACTTTTTGCGATTTGAGATGTAAATTTAGCAAATTCAGGATAACGTCTATTACTTTTTGTTTTGATTGAAATGTAGAATAAATGATTTCTACTGAAAATGGCTTCTAAAATTGATAAATGTATCGAAGGTTAGGTAATTACACATTACAAGGAGAAATATTTATGTCAACAGGTACGTAAGCGATGCAAAATACTGGCCAATGTATTTCAGAAATATGTATTTGCACAATTTTAAATTTGAAAAGAAAAAACTGCCAAGCAGAAAGTAAAAATGAAAATCGTGAGCACGAAACTATCCCCTTAGATAGTTCGAACTTAGAACGTAAATACCGAAAAGTCAATTAATGATCCTAAAGAGAGTACTCGAAAATTCATAGCGTCGAAGCTAGTGATGTGTTTTCTCGTAGTAAGTAGTATCATTCATAAAGATTTAACGTTAAAAAGAAAGAAAGACAGAAAAAAAAGAAAAAATTATGTTCAAACTTAAGCTTATCTGTTTTCTCCGCGGCATGTTGCTGAAAGAAAAATAAAAGTCTAAATAATAACATAAAATTACGTAGGTGCTGTAAAACGAAAAAAAAAATGTACTAACACTCGACGGAGTATACGTATATTTAAGTGACTGCAGTAAAAAAGAACAACCTTCTATTGCTTAACCGACGAAAACGATAGTACGAAATGGCTCTGTTAGTATACATAAAAGTTTTTTTTCTCAATGGCAGAGTTAGAAGACAACTGAAACATTATGAGATTTGAAAAGGACAAAAAAACAGTAACAATGTTGAGTAAATCTATAAACTCAAGGCGTTTCGTGCCGCCCAATAGCGCTCCCAAATGAAAATGTGTGGTAGAGCAAGGAGGTTTTGAAGATGCAGGAAATCCACATCCTCCCTAAGGTTACACTAGGGGAGAGTCTGATACGACATTGATATGGTACAGGTGCTTTTAAAGGCAGTCATGTTCAGACATTAAACGGAACATCGCAACGCATTTCTTTCTTGGCCATTCGGGTACTGCTTAAATTTGGTTAATATATGGTTTACCTCTATTAATAGAAGTGAGTTCCTGAAAAAAGCAGGCTCTGAAGGCTTTCTTGTCAATTGACTTGATGGAATTTTAGGGGAGGCCAGGTTGTGATGTTTGAAGGACAGCAGCACCTTTCTCGGCCAAAAAGTCGGCGGTCTCATTTCACTGAATTCCAAAATGGTCAGGAATACCTTGAAGGTCAGCCTGTTTGCCTGTACTTGAGAGCCAATTAAGAAGATCGAAGTAGTCAGCAAACTCAGAGGAACGGGAATCACTCTTTTCACTTTTAAAAGCAGGAATCACTTTTAAAAGCAGGGAAGCAACTTTATAACAAAACTTTTCTTAATACCCTACAGTCATACTGTTTCGTTTAGAAGAAATATACTTACAGTTTTATATACATACATGCACTCATATAATAAAATTATTTACAATGATTTAACCCTTTAACGCGCAGTGTTCCCGCTCTGGGAACACCAAACTCTGACATTTTGACTAGTGCCAGTCACGAAGAATAGATTTGATTTCTATAAAAATAGTTGCGAGTGACAGAGCTCCACGAGAATCCTTTACTTTTGAGCACGTCATTTCCCGTCAAAAAATTGTCACGATTCTTTAGTTAAGTCGAGCAATGGCAACGACTGCCCTTTTTTCAGCATGGGGGCAATCCATCCAGCTGTTCTCGCATTCTTCCATTTTTCAGCAGATGTTAGTGCTTTTAAAAATAATCGTGACAATTTTTCCACGGAAAAGGACATGCTAAAAAGTAAAGGATTCTCGTGGAGCTATGTCACCCGCCACTATTTTTTTTAGAAATCCAATCTATTCTTCGTGACTGACAACAGTCAAAACTTCAGAGTTGGGTGTTCCCAGAGCAGGAACACTGCTCTTTAATGGGTTAATGAACAATTACTTTTACAATTATCATGCTAGCCTAGCGTTGTATTAATGCAACGTCATTAGTGATGGCTAAATATTTATTTTTACCATCCTATAACCTTCATGTTAACGTCTAGGTTGCGGTTTCGTTTATGCAAAACCTTGCATGTTTGGGCGACTCTTTGTTCTACAGCAATTTGGTACTTGACGGTATGTGTTTAGCATTCAGTCTGTTATAGTTAAACCGTTTAACACTTATACAGCGAAGCTATAGGAAGTATAAATTTAGCATATTGCAAATAAAATAATATACCAACTATCGACGATGTGTGAAAGCTTATTAAGTAAGAACAATTGCTTATGTATTACATCGAAGATTGATTTTAAGAATATTTTTTAGTTTATTTTAACATTTTTAAATAGCGAAAATTTGTACTTTTTTTTTTTTTTTTTTTTTTTTACAGGAAGGAACAGAACAAATTTTACTAAGTTCTCACACACATATTTCCGTCAGTTACTCAGTTAAAGAGTCCATATTTATTATATTATGCTAATAGTGCATAGAATTACTGTTGCTTGAAGGAAAAAAGGTGACTTTTGACGCAAATATTCAATAGTTGTTCAGACATTTCTAAAACAAGATTTTTCAAAAGTATATGTATTATTTTCTGGTTTTGTACTATCTATTCCATAAAAAGAACAGACATAACTACCAAAAAACAGTTTCACTTTTTCGAACATAAGTTTAACAATTGTTCGGAAAAAGTCCTTCATTTATTTATTTATTTTAATCCAGAAACATTTGTTTATATGATTATTATAACACACACACAATTTTTTCAAAGCAAAAATTTTATTTTAAGAAAAATTTAAAAAGGTAAGACATATATTTCTAAATAACTAAATAATTAGTTTTACAAAATACAAAGTTATGTTTGAAAAAAAACATGTACATTAATTACTGTACTAAAAGCTTTTATCTGTCGTTCATTTCAACGAAATTTAAAAGCCGAAACTGTGATAAAAGGCATCACTGCTAGAATAAGTCAGAAAGAAATCCCTGTAAATTTTCCTCTGTACGCACCGTCAGTGAAAATTCCCCATTGCGCATCCCCATATTCCCTCTTCTTTTTCTTTCCAGGCAAGCTGCACTTCTTTGATTGGCGGCTAGCTATGGAAGCAATTGAACCCAATGCTTATTCCCTCCTGGACTTCTGTAGCTAGCAGCTTCGGTTTTCCCCCTTCTTAGACTACCCTTTTCTATAGAAAAACGGGAAAATGTGGAAGATGGGATATACATTGCTTCCAGCGCGTGTGACTGTTGCACTGGCCTCAAACTAAACTTTCTGCTTCCTCGCAATTTTCTCTAGTGGGCGAAGCGCTTTTAAACTTAACTTTATGTTGGTTAGAAATATTTTTTGATACATAAAAAACAATTGGCAGTAAAAGTAAGTTAAATTTTGGAAGGGAAGCAATGCTTCCGTTACATCCATAGACGCTACGCCCCTGGAGCCAATGGCCTGAAGGGCAGCTTTATAGTCTGTTCAGAAAACCCCGTTTGAAAAAAGCCGTAAACGAGGTTGTAGTTGTAAGAGAGTTCGATGAATGGTGACTATATCACAGTTGAAGGCGGTTGCAAAAGGGCTGATAGGTGTATATAAAGAAAACAGCTCACAAAGAAACCTGCGCTGGCTTTGGTTGACTCACCAGTCCTGGAGCCGTCAGTAAATACTCGCAGCCACTCTTCTTTCGGATAGAGTGAATTTATGGTTTCGTGAGCTAAAGCTTTTAACACAGTTTCACTCGTATCACTTTTTAAGAAATTCTTGTTTAAGTCCTAGGTGTATGGAGAAATCCTAGTTTGCAATGGGATTGTGTGGAAGCAAACACTACTCAGCCTCAAAATTGAGTCCTAAACTTGAGATTACCTCGCGAATTCTCTCTACAAAACCATTTTGTGTCTTCAAGTTCAGACCAGACTCAATGGAAATCTCCTCCCAGAGGGACAGGCATCCCTGGGTTCTGAGAATTTTCTCCAAAGTAGCACCGCCCTTTCCTGGATAATCACACGAATTGGTCTGTTCCCTGTACACAGCTACATGCAATCAATATTAGGTGATTTTACAGCACCGGTGATCAGACGCAGTGCCTGATTCTGAAAGGTTTCCAGTTTATTGAGAACGAGCATAGAAGAGGTGATTAAGGGTTCTCAACGGTGCGTTAAGATGGGTAAAATAAAGGTCCTATATATGGTATTTAATGAAGTTCTAGAGCAATCCCATTTAGAACCTGCCAGAAATTTTTAAAGTGAAAGTCTCTTTCTTGGCCATTCGAAGTTCGAAGTATCGTTTCCTCCACATGTGACCAACAGGAAGTTTTCTATCGAGTGTTACACACAGATATTTAAAGTTTTCAGTGGTTTAAAGATTTAGTATTAAATTTCCTTCGTAGAAAAGATGTGGTATGAAGAATTGATGAGTAAGAGAGAAAGCTTGATGTAGGTCTTAACAAGGTTTATTTTCATGTTGCTTCGTTGAGTCCTTGTTTTCCACCATTTTCAATGCTTTATTTAAATTGGAGTTCATGTTTTGCTCTGCATTGTTTTTTGGGGGAAACTGTCCAGATGAGAAGGTCGTCTGCGCAAAAGAGACACCTAACACCTTTTATTGATTTCAGTTCGCTTACCAGATCGTTAATATAAATATTGAAAAGAGAGCAGATAGAAACTACTCCCTGAGGAAGACCTGTTTTGAGGCTTCTGTATTTTTAATGGCAGTTATTAAATCTGACTCTATAAAGTCGATCATTCAAAAGGTCAAAATACCATTTAAGTATGTTAGATTGGATCCCGATGTCTGAGAGCTTCAACAGAAGATTTTCCCTCCATACAAGTTCATAAGCTGACTTGAAATCCACGAAAATCGCCGAAAGAATTTGCCTTCTGTCCAGAGAGTCTTTGATGGGTTTGCTTGGCAATGCCACGTGTTGGTTGGCGGATCTGAGCCTACTAAAGCCGGCTTGTTGTTCCTCGAAGACCTTATTTGTTTCTAGATAATAATTTAATCTTCTGGAAATAATTCTTTCCATGATCTTACACAAAGTACTAGTTAATTCAATGCGTCGATAATTTGATTATAGACGAGGATCTTTATTATTTTCATGGGTTGGAAGAATCGTGGATTTGCTCCATTGAGAAGGAAGAGTACCAGAGTTCCAGATGATATTGAAAGGAATCAAAATCGCTTCATGGGCTTGATGACCTAGATGCATAAGAAATTCAGAGAAAATACCATCCTGGGAACTTTCGTGGTTTTAAGTAACTCAGGGCTATCTTTAATTCATTTAAGCTTATTGAGGTAGAAAATACTTCCTTATATTCTTTCGTCAAGCCTTTTACTTTCATTCTGCTCTTAATTATCTGGGTTAATTTCTTTGAAATTTGTCTTGCGTAACTCTCCTTATACTGTATACTGGAAAAATATTGCACAAAGGAATATGTACCTTGAAATCAGAGGTGATGGGTCTATCATTGTAGTGAAAGGGTTGCTCATAGGAATAGTGAAGAATACAGAAAAGTTCGCAAAGAGATTCGGGATAGTAATAAGTTTCTTTTACAACCGCAAATAAAAAATAAAAAATTCTGAATTGAAGTGAAAATTATTTTTTTTATTTATCAGCAGACTATCATAGAACTAATTTCTGAAGACGTAACTTCAGCTTTGTGCATATTTAGAGAAAAGTTATCAAGTTCAGCCTCAAACGAACAGAACCTTGGTCCCAACAATTGTCATTTATGTAGCAAAGAAATAATCCTAAAATGAAAAAATAATGTACCTTATTTAATGAAATGCCAATAAAAATACCTGATGCTTCTTCAATAGACTTTTACGCTTTCGAATGTTGACATACAAGAGCACTAAACGGGAAAAATGACTAGAGAGGAAATCGGTATATTTTTTATGAAATGCTACTTTCATTAAAAATTCCAGCTAGTGCTATTTTAAAGAACTATAACTATAAAACAAAACAAAAGAGCAACATAAATACGATTTAACGCAAAAAATAAGTAAATAAACAAAAAAAAAATTAATAACTATCAAGGTCGTTTCCATAAAGTGTGAACGACCTTCGGTATTTGTTGTTTTAAGGAATTTAAGTTCATTTTCGCTTCCTTCATTTCATTATGCCTTTTTTACGTGCCGAGTGAAATGATTCGTTCTAGTGTTACTAAAAATCAAGCGACAATGCTTTTGCCTGTGAAAAAGGATTTCAATGAGATGATCTCTTTTTAACAAAATAAAAATGCAACTTTCCATAGAGCATCCCCTACTTTTATTTCCGAGACTGAAAGATTCGGCTATTTCGGAAGCAAAGTATTACCCAAGCCATAGGAATTTGGAAAGAGAAAACGTACTCTGACTGCGTTTGTTCGTTAGTTAGTACACTTTTCAACTGAATAAGAGAGAACTCAGTATTTCGATATGCACATATTGATATTTTTACTCTATATGTATTAACAGTGCTTTTGAGTTTTTTATTACTGAACAGTTCCGAAATAAATTTATGGAATAATTTTATATTTGAAATAATTTTATATTTGAAACTACTTTTCACAAATTCATTTGAAATTTTGTGCACAGTTTTACTCTATAAAATGATTATTTTTTTAACAGGATACCTAAACCATTTATCGTCTTTGAAAAAATAAAAATGCTAAATTTTCTCCCGTTGTCAGAACTAGAACCAAATAAAATTTCAAATTTTTCTTTATCTTCCAGAATATTTCCTTATCAAACTTAATAGCATCAGTTATTCTAAGAAGGATAACTTTTGGTACAAAAGGAGTATCGTAATTTATTATTCATAAATGAAACACTTTGCTGTGCTTTTTACTATAGTTAATATGTCAGGAAATAGCAGATTAAATTCTTCATAAACATAATGTTGCATTTTCTGTCGATTTATAGTAACTTCAATAAATTATGTATATCCATTGTATAGAAATTTATATTTGTTACTGTCAGTAATTTTTTATCTTGTGAAATAACTTGCTTAATATTTTTAGTATATTTTATGAAAATATATATACAGTATGGTTGATTTTGAAAAATCTCAAATTTATAAAATTTATGTGTTAAACTTTCTTGAAGTAAAATTATTTTCTATAATTGACGTTTTGTGCAAATAAACATTATGAAAAATATTTTCCAAAATATTTTAAATCAGACTTCACGCAATACATAGCGCTCTTCAAATGCTTACCATATTTTTGCAAAAGTAGATTGCAACTATTTTTATTCAATTTTTGTGAATCCTGAGCATTTTTAAAAATAATCTTGAGGTACTTTTATAAACTAACTCACAAGTTCAAATTCTCACGTAGATGATTTCTTATCAAAACAGGAAAGCACTTTTAGGAAATGTATCAGACTGTAAGAGCATTTTATTCTATGGAGTTTCTGGGATTAAGAGAACTTCAATGATTTAATTTTGCTGCACTTACGTTGTATTCCATCCCCCTTTCTCTTATCTGTTTCCTTCGTTTTCGGATGTCTATGATAACAATTAGCTCCCCTCTTATCTTGCATATTTGCATGTAGTTTGAAGTGATTTGAAATTTACAAAATTACTTTGGAAGAGCTGAATAATCTTTTACTAGTAGAACTTTAGAATTTATAATGCACAATATTTACGAACATAAAAAAATTGTTCATTTTTGTTCATGTCAAATATTGCGATAATATTAGACTATTAAACTGAATAAGCATATAGCATAAAATACTATTAATTGTACGTAAAACGTTTATAGCTATTATATGTCATGATGTAAAGTATTTTTAACGAAGAAAACTGATATTTTGAATAATTTGATACATATACTTTTCATTTAGATTCGAAATTTCATTTTCGTAAAGCCGATTTTCGAAAAAATCAATTTATCGATCGATATCAAAAGAACAATGTTCTTGTAGCTTTCTTTACTTGTACGTCAGTTGCTAACAACATTCATTGTTTGACATTTAGTAAGATTTTTTAACGAAACAGACGTTATATTGATTTTAAAAAATCATACTGGAGAAAAAAAGAAACAACTTTGAAATGTATTAAATAAACACTGTTCTTTAAATTAGAAAACAAAAATTACTAACTCAATACCTGTTTTTGTACGAGCAGAAATTTACATTCTCCAATTCCTCAAGTAGAAACTATTTTAAGCAATGTGAAAACCTTAAAAAGTGCTTCGCTTGTGTTGTAATGTAACATGTGCATTACATCTACTCCGATGTGTTAAAACAAAATCATGATTCAAATATCACAAAGGGTCTTTTGCGATAAAAAATGAAGAATTAATCTCCTAGTCCTGCAGAATGCTTCACCGTGGCGGGAGGGTTCTGGACAGTATGCGAGAAGCTTACTGCTGGTAGGGTCACCCTAAGGCGTGAAGGTTATTGTATATTGACAGCTAAAATCAGCAGGCGAGAAAAAGCCAAGATATTCCTTAGCTCCCTGGGGATCCCGTTGTTCAACTAGCAGAAGTTGCAATTTTTGGTTATCTTGGACTATCTGTGTTTCCTTTGAATGAACATTTATTCATTCCCACTTCTCATGTACGATTTCCTAAACGTAAATGGATTCTTGGGTCTGGTCATATTTAGTCTGACTAGTTTGGATATTAGCAAAAATAACAACAAAAATAACAACAAAACCAGGTAGCACATACAAGGTGTCAGAACGTGATTACCACGTCTTACATTGTGCAAAACGCGTTCTGGTTCAAAATTTGTGCTTCGGCTAATTGAAATTCACGTTTACTCTAGTACTGTGAAGGATTTTCTTATTGGGACTGTTTAACGTACAGACAACAGATTTTACAATCCGTTCTATAATCCACGTACGCTACCACATACTAAAGAGGTTTAATGTAGTGCAAAACGAAGACAAAAATACCCGCTAGAAGGGGACTCCCAAAATTAAACCCTTGGCTTAAACCAGCGAGAAGAAGTTCAAAGACACCTCAACCAAATCAGCGCTGTTTGCCGCCAAAGACTTGTTGTTGGACATTTTGCTGTTCTGTACCTTAACGAAGTAAGTGCAAGCTACACAAGCAATGCTGTAATATATTTATAATTCAAAATATGATTTATAATTCGAAAATTTTAATAAGCAACATCAATCCTATTAATTAGCCGTCGATTCAAATAAACAACGAAACTGATTCAAAAAAAGCTGTTGTCAGAACTCAAACGCAGTACAAAATGAAAAAATACATCGCATTTAAATTGTTCTCAGAACTCGCAAAAAGAAAACTTCAAAAAAGTTCTGACACAGAGAATTTGCTGCTAATCTGCGATGACGCGCTCGCAGGGCAGCTAACGCAAAACATTAATAATCAAGAGAAAACAAAACATCAAATTTAAACCAGAAACTCAAAACTAATTAACATTACTTTTAATGAACACTTAAAATACAAAGCTTATACTTAAATTTAGAAGACACACAGCTAAATATAATCTATATACATTATATAAAGGGAAATAATCATGTCTAGCAATCCAATGAGTTTTAACTTACTCAAAACGCACTGTGACGCAGCGTAATTTAATCCTATGTACTCAGAATAAATCCAAACCTGTTGAGCGAGCAGTGAATTTCGTTTAAAATTTTCTATCCTTTTACAAGATATAAACGCAACAAATATAAATGCCCTTTTTGAAATAGTTGGCATTAAAAACCATCTTTCAATTTTACTTAATATGCAGCAATTCCTTTTAACTGGGACAAAGCCCATAAAATTAACCTTTCTTTTCCAACATAATTTCTTTTCTTAGTATCCAAAGAACCTTTACCTCAATTTTTTTATTGCATCGCTCCCAGGAGGCCCCCGTTCTCTCAAGAGGCCCCTCGTAAGGGGCAGTAAGCTAATTGAAACCCCTTTACAGACACGCAGCGTCATCTGGTGAATAAAATTAAAAATCAGTTAAACGATTTAGCTTTAATTCAATTGGCAATCACCAACATCCTCCCACCTTTAATTTAGGCGAGAGCCGAAATTAAACACAAAAATTTCCTTAAAGTGAATTACTTCACTATTGGTAAACAGTTCTTAACATTGGAAATAAAAATAAAATTGAACACACTAGATTATATAAAAAACATGCAAAAACAAAATAAAGATATATAAATGAAACACAATATTTAAATTTTTTGGTTAAATTTAAATTAAGCAAATAAAATAAAAATAGGTCCATTCACAGTTCTAAACACTATTTTTTGCATGGTTTAATCAATCTTCCATATCTGGATCTGTTTTCGGCTGTCAGGGTGAGTACAGGATCTCCAGCAGTTGAAACCTCTAGTGGATAAAGTTTTTGAATTGGTCGTGTCAAATGTACACTGTTTGTTTTTACCTGCACTACTCTGGAAGCACCATCTCTACTATTGTAGATTTTCTCAATTTTGCCCATAGGCCACATTACACGTTTTTTATTCTCAAGTTCGATGAGGACGACGTCCCCCACTTTAAGCTCCTGGCACTTAACTTTGGCCTTCTGTACGAGTTGTCCCAAATATTCCTTACGGAAACGACTTCTCAGTTCTTGTCGCAGAGTGTTCCAATACTTCACGCGCACATTCAGTTTATCTGAGTCAATGGAATCTAAATCGGGTACCCCTACTTGTTTTATATTTTGCAAGAACAAGGAGGGTGTCAGAGGTATGAGTGTATCAGCATCGTCCGATATATAAGTCAGTGTACGACTATTTATTGTGGCTTCAACATCACAAAGGATTGTTAGAAGCTATTTTAATTCACAGTTGATCTTCCTAAAATGCGCACAAGCAATGTCTTGACGGAACGAATGAGACGCTCCCACCATCCTCCCCACCAGGCAGCAAGCAGTAGGGAGAATGAACTTCCATTTGATTGGATAAACCTCATTTTCCGATATTTTCGTCCAATCTATCCGTTTAAGTGCACTGTCTGTCTGTTGTGGAATGTTTTGAATTTCTTCTTTATGAAATGTTGGAACTACTGCGCAGTATAATTCACATATACTCCTAGCAACATAATGCAATCGGGGAGAATGAGTAGGGTCAATATTTTTTTCTCGAGATACGTCATTCAGCTCCAGAGGATTCTCGGATTCTACAGGAGGTGTGGACTCGACACCAAATGCCACAGTCTGGTGCAAGCTTTTTTGCATCAAGGAGCGAGCTCTTCTCAAAATGTCTTGTGCTATTTTATTTACAGGCAATACGTCAACATCCCCGATAAAACTCATGAGACGATTATTCGATTGTGAAAAAAAACCCATTGCTTGAAGGTTATTGGAAAAATTTTCAGCTGCGCTTATTTCTTTGTGGAAAGATTCTAACAGTTTACTCTGTTTTGGTATCGCTACCTTCAAACAACTTTCGATGATTAAATCACAAAAGTGTTCGGATTTTACAGCTCCAAACTCATTCATCGCAGTGACTTCATTACCGTCTTCATTATCTGGACAAAAAGTCCACGTCCGGAGTTCCATTTTGGCCTCTGCCATAATGTTTGTTGCTTGATTCATAAAAATTTCAAGCTCCTCTTTCGTATCAACGGATGTGACGCAGTTGTCAACGTAAAAGGATTTTGAAAGTTTCTGGGCAACACCTTCAAAATTTCTATGCACATTACTAAGGTGAAATGAGATCACTGCCGCCAACAGATATGGACTACTTGTAACCCCAAATACAACCCTTTTATGGCGGAACTCTACAATTTTGTTATTTTCCCACAAAAGAAATTTCAGATAATTTTGATCTTCTCGCTTTATGCCAATCTGCAAAAAGGCTCGCCTGATATCAGAAGTTACGCCAATCGCTTTTTCCCTAAACCGCATTAAAATCGCAGGGATTTCTTCTACGAGATTTGGACCCTTTGTCAAACAATCATTTAGTGAAAATGAATTATCTGATTTGCACGAAGCATCGAAAACGGGCCTAATTTTATAACTGGATGATGTGGCAAATAGTGTCCCTTCGCTTTCTCTTCTGATTCTGGAATCATTTCCACAACATCCTCAGACAGCCATTCCTTAAATACCTTATCGTACTCATCAAAGTAATTTAATTTCTTCAATTTTCGTGTAGTGGCAAAGAGCCTTTTTTCCGCAATATGCCGATTAGAGGCAATGTTAGGTGGAAAATTTTGAACCCACGGCAAGCTCACGCAATATCTACCATCTTCGTTTCTACAAAGCCCCTTCAAAAATTGTTCCTGAGCTAATTGGTCTTCAATCGCTTTAGAAAAGGTTTGCGCTTCATCGGCAATGCCATTTTTTTCCAAATCCCACATATCGGAAACTTTCATATTTTGAACATGGAGATTAGTTACCAACATGGACTGGGTACCCTCAAAATTTTTAACACTTTCTCCTTTTGGCTCTCCACACAGAGTCCATCCCAACTTAGTATTAATAGCGGTTAAACCCTCCTTAAGTTGAATTACATCACCTGTAATAATTTGCCCATAAATATCGCTACCAATTAAAATTTCTATCTCAGGATAATCGTTGCCCACATCTGAAATCCAAATTCGGTGGCTTTTTAATTCCTTTAATAACGGACCCTTAGGGATGCGTGGTATACCACCACAAATAGTATCCTGATCCAAAAAACAGAACTGATATTCGGTACCTTTTCCAACAGGTCTCAATCTCATAGAATATCGTTTGTGATCTTTAGCCTCAGTTTTCGTCCCCCCAAACAGCGTATGAGTTAATTTTCAGAAGAAAGGCCTTTTAAATTTAGGGCTTCAGCTGTAGATTTTAGAACGTAAGATCTCTGCGATCCACAATCCAAAAGACACCTTACCCTTTTCCTTATATTCCCCGACACTACCTCAACCATTAACCCTTCAATGCATAGCGAAGCATATATGAATCATACCAACTTTTATCGAATTTTGCTTTAAAAAATTCACAAAACAGGAGGTTTTCTGGGCTGATTATTATCTTCATACATCCATATTGATATGTAACTGTCATTTTCCCCAGTAGATGGCAGTATTTAGCAGCACTTGTTATTGAATTAGCGCCAAATGTTTAAATCTTATTTCTGTATTTTCAATGATCTTGTCAAGTGGTTGTTGTTCTTCAATTCGACTTTAGAGACCTGTAAAATTTACTATATATAGCTCAAGGTATGTATTTTTCATTTCTATGTTTAGATTTAACCAAAAAATTATTTTTATGTGAAAAGTTTCAATTTTTTTGTTTGATTCAAATATGCATCAACATGCATTTATGAATAGGCTTCACTGCAGAGAGCAGTTTGATGCATTTATGAATCAGTTTAAAATTTTTGGGCAAAATTTATAATTATAAGATCTCATAATACAGTTGATTTTGTAGGGGCAGAATTTATAATTATAAGATCTCATAATACCTTTTATTTCAAGCTAATTTTTAAATCACACATACCCATTTATTATTTACATGCATTTTTGTTTATTAGAGACATAAAATATTATGTAATGTATACTGTTTGTATGAAAAATTTTTAAATTATTTTTTTTATAATCATGTTAATTCAGCAGGTAATTAGTTGTTTTTACGAGTAAAGAATTGGCAAATAAATACTATTTTACTGTTTTTTAATTTTATTATAATCATCAGTAATAATAATAAATCAAATGTATAGAGAAACATATCATTTCAAAAGTATTTAATCCCATATAGCATTTTTTTTAATTATTGTGCTATTGCTAACAAAGTAAGATATATATATATATATATATATATATATTTACATTTCAAAATTCCTTTATTTACAATTTGTAATATTTATAACTATACTAAGTACTATTTTCCTGTTTCTTTACTTCTATTATAATCATCTATATAAATAAAATTAGACTTTTGTCTGTACATTTCTTGGAATTCAAAAATTTTGCGATTTCATCCGTTTCAAGCACCCTGGAATTCGATGCGACCCTCAAAAAAAAGTTTGTCTGTCTGTCATTCTGTCATTCTGTCCTTCTGTCATTCTGTCATTCTGTCATTCTGTCCGTGACGCTTTTTTTGTTTAAGCATCACGTAAAAACGACTGAAGCGAATGATATGAAATTTGGTGTCATGATAGGTGGTCACTCAACTTAAAACATAGGCGTCGAATTTTTAAAAAATCTTGATTAGATTTTCAGATTTTGCGAAAATCGTTTCAAACTGCGTAAATTTGTGTTCAAGCATCACGTAAAAACGACTGAAGCGAATGATATGAAATTGGGTGTCATGATAGGGGGTCACTCAACTTAAAACATAGGTGTCGAATTTAAAAAAAAATCTTGATTAGATTTTCAGATTTTGCGAAAATCATTTCAAACTGCGTAAATTTGTGTTCGCACATCACGTAATAACTGCAAAGGTGAAAAAATGATATTTGGTGAAATGATAGGTGGTCACTCACCTTAAACTATAAGCATCTAATTAAAAAAAATTGATCAGATTTCGAGATTTTGCGAAAATCGTTTAAAACTGAGTGAATCTTTGTTCTCGCATTAAGTAATAATGACTAAAGCGAATGATATGAAATTTGGTCACATGATAGATGGTTGCTCAACATAAACTATAGGAGTCCAATATTTTAAACATTTTTATTAGATTTTGAGATTTTGTGAAAATTCTCTCAAAATACGTTCAATGATGATTTCTTTAAACTTCACGTAATAACGACTAATACGAAGAATGACACGAAATTTAGTGATATGATAGGTAGTTGCTAATCTTAATTTATAGGCATTGAATTTTAAAATATTTTTATTACATTTTGAGATTTTGCTAAAATCGTTTTAAAATGCTGAAAATTGTTCCAGCATCACGAAATAAAGACTGCAGGGAATGAAACGAATTTGGGTGACATGATAGGTTGTCACTCAACTTAAATTCTAGGCTTCCAATTTTTCAAAATATTGATTAAATTTTGAGATTTTGCGAAAATTATTTCAGTATGTGTAAATATTCATTCGCGCATCCCATAATTACGTTTAAAGCGAATCAAATGGTATTACTTGGTTACTCTCTAACCTGTAATATTTTAACAATACATAAAAATTATAACTTTACTTTGGCAACATACTAAATTCATTCTGTGTACTCCTACAATGCTGACGAAAGTTCTTGCTTTTTGGAAATTTGCATTCACTAACCCGTCGAGGACGGGTACTTCAGCTAGTCATCTATATAAATAAAATTAGACTTTTGTCTGTACATTTCTTGGAATTCAAAAATTTTGCGATTTCTATCCGTTTCAAGCACCCTGGAATCCGATGCGATCCTCAAAAAAAAGTTTGTCTGTCTGTCATTCAGTCATTCATTCCTTCTGTCATTCTGTCATTCTGTCCGTGACGCTTTTTTTGTTTAAGCATCACGTAAAAACGACTGAAGCGAATGATATGAAATTTGGTTTCATGATAGGTGGTCACTCAACTTAAAACATAGGCGTCGAATTTTTAAAAAATCTTGATTAGATTTTCAGATTTTGCGAAAATCGTTTCAAACTGCGTAAATTTGTGTTCAAGCATCACGCAAAAACGACTTTTGCGAATGATATGAAATTGGGTGTCATGATAGGTGGTCACTCAACTTAAAACATAGGCGTCCAATTTTTAAAAAATCTTGATTGGATTTTGAGATTTTGCGAAAATCCTTTCAAACTGCGTAAATTTGTGTTCAAGCATCACGTAAAATCAATTGAAGCGAATGATATGAAATTGGGTGTCATGATAGGTGCTCACTCAACTTAAAACATAGGCGTCGAATTTTTAAAAAATCTTGATTAGATTTTGAGATTTAGCGAAAATCCTTTCAAACTGCGTAAATTTGTGTTCGCACATCACGTAATAACTGCAAAGGTGAAAAAATGATATTTGGTGAGATGATAGGTGGTCACTCACTTTAAACTACAAGCATCTAATTAAAAAAAATCCATCAGATTTCGAGATTTTGTGAAAATCGTTTAAAACTGAGTGAATCTTTGTTCCCGTATTACGTAATAACGACTAAAGCGAATGATGTGAAATTTGGTCACACGATAGATGGTTGCTCAACATAAACTATAGGAGTCCAATTTTTAAACATTTTTATTAGATTTTGAGATTTTGTGAAAATTCTCTCAAAATACGTTTATATTTCTTCAAACATCACGTAATAACGACTAATACGAATAATACGAAATTTAGTGATATGATAGGTAGTTGCTAATCTTAATTTGTAGGCGTTGAATTTTAAAAATATTTTGCTTACATTTTGTGATTTTTCGAAAATCGTTTTAAAATGCTGAAAATTTGTTCCAGCATCACGAAATAAAGACTGCAGGGAATGAAACGAATTTGGGTGACATGATAGGTTGTCACTCAACTTAAATTCTAGGCTTCAAGTTTTTCAAAAATGTTGATTAAATTTTAATATTTTGCGAAAATTATTTCAATATGCTTAAATATTCGTTCGCGCATCACAGAATTACGACTAAAGCGAATGAAATGATATTACTTAGTTACACTCTAACCTGTAATATTTTAACAATACATGAAAATTATAACTTCGCTTTTTTTACTTTGGCAACGTACTACATCCATTCTGTGTACTCCTACAATGCTGACGAAAGTTCTTGCTTTTTGGAAATTTTCATTCACTAACCCGTCGAGGACGGGTACTTCAGCTAGTTGTCTAATAATAAATAAAATGTATGGAGAAAGATAGCATTTCAAAAGTATTAAATCCTATATAGCATTTTTTAATTATTATTGTGCTATTGCTAACAAAGTAAAATACTCTTTTTTTATGTGAAGTTCTTGTCGACTCAAAACATTTTTATCTACCAAAACCCTTAACTTTAAACAGCAGTGATAAGTGCCTAAGATCGATTTCAGCAGGCCAACATAAGCAAGTTGTCACTAGTTTTGAGCAGAGGTATGCCATGTGGTGGATTTCATGTTTATCACATGTGGGTTTAAATATATGGGGGGGGGCATAGATTAGTTTGATATTCATATAGGGAGATATAAAATAACTCCGAGGTCAAGAAAGTGGTACATGAGACTGTTTTATCACTTCTTAGACCTTGCAGTCATAAATTCGTGGCTGCTGTATAAAAGAGTTTCAGAACAAAATGGAGCTGACCCCAATGACTTGTTAAAACTAGCCACCTTTCGATGTAAGCTTGCAGTCGGACTATGTCGAATGGATGAAAGTTCTGTATTGAAGTGGGGAAGACCCAGTAGCCTTTTACAGAATGAATACAATGTGAAAAGGCAAAGAGGTCCTGCAGCGTATATTCCTCCAACATGTGTTCCACAGGACGGAACGAAAACCGCACTCGCTGTAAAGTGCCAACTTGCAAGTTCCAAACATTTATTGGATGCGAAAAATGTGCTGTAGCATTATGGCTAAACAAGGACAGACCCTAGTAGCACAATTAGTCCAAAATACGTTTAAAACACGTTTTTTAACGTCAAAAAACGTGTTTCCAACGTAATTGGAACGTCTTTTGAACCAGTTGTGCTACTAGGGGAAATTGTTTTAAAATTTGTCATTCAACATAAATTTGATAGTAATGAATGTATATCAAGTACAAAGTATTTGGCATGTCATTTTTTCTGTTTTTATTTATTCTGTTATTGTAATTTTGTTTCTGTTAACACTTTTACTAATTAAATTTAATTAAAAATTTCAATTAAAATCAATATATTTTGAAAACAATAAATAATTAAGTGTTTTGTGCCAAATTTTATCAATTATGTGATAGTAAATAATTTTTTATTGTGACTCGCATTTTAGCGCTAAGTGCATGACGATTCATATATGCATCAAACCTAAAATTTCAAAAAATAATCATTAAAAATAGTTAAATATTTTTTAAAATATTTTTTCACATGTATTTAAGCCATGATATTGAAGAAAAAAAATTTTTGGTAAAAATATAAAAAATCATGCATTGAAGGGTTAATGTCATGAGAATAACTTCCTTCATACACGAAGGGGTAGACATAGTAGTTTGTACCGCAGTCGGCACTTTTGTATTCTCTGCGTTTTCGCACCTTTTTTCTTGAATCTCGGGGCATAATATTATGGGATGCGATCGTTTGCACACATGGCATTGAATAAATTGTCTGCAGTCCCTCGCAAAATGTCCAGGCTGAAGACAGCGGAGGCAACACTTTAATTCTCTTAATTTGTCTAATCTTTCCTTTAGGGGCCAAGACCGAGCCGAAAAACATTCCTTACTTTCATGACCTTTCCCGCAAAAAACACACTTTAACTCTTTAGTAGCTACCAAACTTGCGGCGCTCGCGAAATATTTTTTATTTTTGAAAACCTTGTTCTCCTTAGGGTGCTCTTCCCGCGAGGGCGAAGAAATTTGAAACCCATACCGTGCAAGTTTCACCCTCTGCTCTCCCTCAACCTCTTTTCGCAAAAATTCCAAAAGATTTGAAAGACGTGGTCCCTTGGCACTAAATAGTAAGCTTCTCTGCCAGACCCTAATCAACTCAGCTGATAAACATGACTCCACCATCGGATATAGCCAGGCGGTGTTGGAGTCTTGTTTCACACCTAAAGACTGAAGAGCTCTGAGATAGGACTCAATTTTATCAAACAACGACACTAGTGGTAATTTATCTTTACCTTGTGAGCGTACATTTTGGATAATTAATTTTAACAATTCTCTCACATAAATCTCAGTTAAAATTTCCTTATTGCCAAATCGCTCCTCAAGCGCAGAAATAGCCTTCGGATAATTGTCTGAAGTTAAGGGATAGCTCTCAATTAACTCATAAGCACGGGTCCCGGGTACCATTGATTGCGCCAAATAATGGAATTTGTCAACATCATCCAGATTACTATCCTCATGGATCTTTTTAAACTGGCCCCAGAACGAAAGATAACTCAATAGTTGCCCATCAAACTTTTTTATTTGAATTTTCAGCAATTTATACCGTTTTTCATTACATGTATTTATAATACCATCAACTTTAGAACTCATATTAATTTTTAAGTCTGAAATTTTCTTTTTTTCTTTTATTCGACGACTAAGAGTAATAAATTCATCCAAATATTCCTCGCAACTTATAACTTCGCTATCGATAACTTCTTCCGTATTCTTAGCTGCTATCATTAAATCTAAAAATTCAGAATCCTGAGCTTTTAATTCTGCAATTATTGTTTGTAATTTAATGAATTTATCGTCTAAAACGGACTTATCCGGTTCATCTTTCTCTAATTCATCTTTTAAAACTTTAGCCGTTCTAGTAAAACTGCTACGAGTAGCAGATCGTTTTTTCTTTAAAGCCTCCAGACTCATTTTTTACTTAACTCTTTAAATCTCAATTTATAATCCTAACCAAAGCCCCCTAATAAGACCTATAAGTCCTATATATTAGTTTTATAATCGCAGAATTAAGATTCCCTCTAAATACAGTAAATGAATTCACAAATACTAATAACATTTAATTCAAATATGAAATCGAAACCTATTTAAATACATATAATCCTCATATATAAATTTTATTTTCCTAACGCACAAACAGTTCTCAATTAGTATGATCATTTCCCTGATACAAAACCAAATTAAACTTATCCTGGCAGGCTCGCCATTTTTCTATGTCAGAACTCAAACGCAGTACAAAATGAAAAAATACATCGCATTTAAATTGTTCTCAGAATTCGCAAAAAGAAAACTTCAAAAAAGTTCTGACACAGAGAATTTGCTGCTAATCTGCGATGACGCGCTCGCAGGGCAGCTAACGCAAAACATTAATAATCAAGAGAAAACAAAACATCAAATTTAAACCAAAAACTCAAAACTAATTAACATTACTTTTAATGAACACTTAAAATACAATGCTTATACTTAAATTTAGAAGACACACAGCTAAATATAATCTATATACATTATATACAGGGAAATAATCATGTCTAGCAATCCAATCAATTTTAACTTACTCAAAACGCACTGTGACGCAGCGTAATTTAATCCTATGTACTCAGAATAAATCCAAACCTGTTGAGCGAGCAGTGAATTTCGTTTAAAATTTTCTATCCTTTTACAAGATATAAACGCAACAAATATAAATGCCCTTTTTGAAATAGTTGGCATTAAAAACCATCTTTCAATTTTACTTAATACGCAGCAATTCCTTTTAACTGGGACAAAGCCCATAAAATTATCCTTTCTTTCTCAACATAATTTCTTTTCTCAGTATCCAAAGAACCTCTACCTCAATTTGGTTATTGCATCGCTCCCAGGGAGGCCCCCGTTCTCTAAAGAAGCCCCTCGTAAGGGGCAGTAAGCTAATTGAAACCCCTTTACAGACACGCAGCGTCACTGGTGAATAAAATTAAAAATCAGTTAAACGATTTAGCTTTAATTCAATTGGCAATCGCCAACAGCTGTAGAATAGCGGGTATTTACTTAATTTTATAGTACGTCCTGCATAATTAACCATACAACGTTTTAAGTGCGTGTGGAGAACACTGAACTGGACCCAGATTTTAACGAGCATTGTACGTGTTTTGTCCGGACATTCTGAAAATCTGTACGGGATGGTAACGTGCTATCTGAACGTGGAAATTACATCCTTTGAACAAGTTTGTGCTACTTGGTTAGCAACAATGAAGAATAAGCTCAAATTAAGGCCCAAGTTACAGGAAAAGCTTCAAAAGTTTTCGCTAAATTTCATTCATTCTTTTTAGAGGACCAGAAATTACCGTTTATTCGTATGTCAATATTTCGCCTAGCCA
The DNA here is from genome assembly GCA_038373885.1 of Cheiracanthium punctorium. NCBI lineage: Eukaryota > Metazoa > Arthropoda > Arachnida > Araneae > Cheiracanthiidae > Cheiracanthium > Cheiracanthium punctorium. Next base: position 352,471 of record JAWZYV010004239.1, read on the forward strand.
AAACAATACTGGTTTCTTAAATGAATGTTACAAGCATGTTTTACATAATAATTCATAACGGCGTCCGGTAAAAGTGATAAAAATTGTACTTTATATACTTTGAGTTAAGGATAGCACAAAAGAAGCCTCCAATCAGCAATTAAATGTTAAGTTTTAGTTTTGTAGCACAACGTTGAATATGACTGCTTAAGCATCAGATTTTTGCTATCATTGTGGCGTTAAAATATGTATTGCGTTAAAACCCACAAGTTTGACTGTTTGTACTGAAAATGACTTTTCATAATTGTTTAGATGATTCAGCGAGATAGAGAACAGACGGTAGGCTTGAAGATGGTTAGTGACAAGGGGAGGTGGAATGCTGATTACAAGTTTCGACGTAACTGGTAGCCAGGTTCAGAATCAATTCAAAACAAGTAGTACCACCCTCAGAAAATCCAGCCAAAGCCACATAAAAGAGACGACAACAACAAAGCTCGCTAATTGGCATTAAGTGCTCGACAACTTAGGCAGACTACGGCTGAAAATCTATCTAGTGACCTAGCTGCTGGTTCTGGGAAAGGGTATATAGACGTCTTAAAGAGAGGGCCATTTACTATCGGCGTCCAGTGGCGTGTCTCCCTTTGACCTCCAGGCACACGAAAGCCCATTTATTGTGAAGCCAAATTCGCCATTCATGAACAAACCAAGAATTGGGATCTGATGAGATTATTACTGATGTCTCGAGATGCAGTACACAAAGTGATTTTCGACGAGTCTTCGTGTGCAGAGAATGAGGAGCTCTGTATCATTTCTCCAATCCAAGAGAAATTGACCAGTTTCGTCTCAGAAGAATTCTAGTAAAAGGCGTCATTCTGTTGCGCAGTCTTACAGAACTGCAAGCCTTTTATTTGTGTTGCGTCACGACACAGCGCCATGGGAATGGGGTCCGGACTTTTTTTGTGGGCGATAATGAGAAGGTACACAGAGCCGCATTGTCGATCATCTCCTTGAATCAGAGAATATTCGTTGCATGAACTAGTCTGCGAAATCTCCTGAGCCTTCTATCATGGAAAATGCTTGGAATAATCTAGAAAAGAAATTCCTCGGCGTTACACGTCCCTTTCTGGGACCTCGTTAATAGACATTGACATTCGTTAGACTGGGACATTCGTTAATAGCTACATTTTTCGAAAATCTGGCAGGTTTCGATGGCTGACATTTTTGATTTTGTTGAAATTTTCAGGATTTGTTATTCCTGTGAATTTATTTTACCCGTGTTTTCTTATTTTTGAAAAAAGTCTTTTACGTAAAACAGAAAATCGCCTATTTTTTAAAGAAAAACGAGCCCTTTGACATAATCCAATACTTTCTGTGCCGAGAATGAACTATAGCATCGAAAATTATTTTGTGTTCTTCTACCTCCAAACTGACTGACAAGATATACTAACTCATGATTGACCCTTGACAAAAAAGGTCAAGGGTTGTTCAAAATTTTTCGAAAAATGGTTTTTTTTTTTTTTTTTTGCCCTGAATTTTTGATCGTCAAGATCGTCTTGTGCCAAAAATGAACCACGGAGATGTTTATTCCAGTGAATACTTACTAATGAGAAGTGCTAAAAAAGGGTAAAGTATGTGTGGTTGACTTTTGCAGAAATAGCAGAAATAGCTAAAATATTTCTCCTTGAAGTTGCATAAAATATAAAATTACATGATTTTTTGAAGGCCATTTACTGGTTCTGCCAAGAGTGACCATGTATGAAATTAACTGTAAAAGAAGCCTTATGAATAACCAAACAAAGAGCAGATCACAAATCCATGGTAACTCATTCAGGTTTACGGAATGTGGTGCTATATTTTACGCAGAAAATGAGTTTTTTAGAAGATTGTTATTGCTTTTATTTCAATATTTATTACTGTGGTATGTAAGAATTTACCTGTAAAAGAATCCTTAAGTATAGCGAAAACAAAATCAATTCACAAATCTATTGTAACTTATTAAAGTTTCATATAATACTCCTTAGGTAAAACCCTCATGATAAATACTTTTATTGTAAATTTTAATTTTCAGTTAAATCGTTAATCCTTTAGTTCATTTATTCTGTTGTTTTTTAGATTTAACAATTTCTTAATTACTTCGGCAATATTTCGCTTAGCTCTTGTCTGTACCGTTGTCACCTAAACAAACTTTTACTATTAAAAACCTAATTTTAAACGATTTATTACTAACATTAAAACTTTTGTTCCTTAAGCTTTACTTAAAGAATTGTAAATGATCGAACAGTTTAATTACGATTATAAAGAGATTTTATAATTTCATTTTATTTTAACTAAATATAAAATGTGTTTATTTGGTTTAAGAAGTTATGAAGTAAGTTTTAAATATTATAATATTTATAAATGTAATTAATAGCTGTCAAATTAACTACTTATTCCTCGAATATATAGCTCTAATAACCTGCTTTACGCCTAAAGATTTTTCCCATTCTTTGAGTAAAACTCTTATGATTAATATACTTTTATTATAAAGTTTAATTTAATTAAATTGTTAATATTTTAGTTTATTTACTCTGTGGCTTTTAGATTTAAAAATATCTGAATCACTTCGGCAATATTTCATGTATCCAAATATACTAAATTTTAAGTGCTAATACTTTTATTGCTTAATCTAAGCACAAATTAAGTAATTTAATTCCTACTCATGCAAATAAAAGAAAGTGTATCAAGCCACTTCTTTTTTAAGAATTTTATTATTTTTTAAGAATGACCAGACAGATTCTAAAACACGATTTTGAAAATCCACATGTATGCAACTTAACATAAATATTGCATAACTTGTTTCGTATTTCTATTGCTTTTCCTATATCAAGAAAATTTCCCAGGCGCTGCAAAATTGTATACCTTTTTGTTGAAAAATGTGATGGAACCGAAATTTCAACAAGCATACGGTAAGAAGCTATATCCATTTAGTTAAGTAATGTTTCCAAATGGTTGCTCCCTAGACCCTCCTCCTTTCTTAGGTTCAATACAAACATAAGGTGAGAGGGAGTAATGAGCAATAGCTTTGGAGTGATTTTTCCCCCTATTCGAACGCTAAAAGCTCTGGAGTAAAAAGTTTGATTTTCTTAAAAGTGCGCTTACTAAATTTGCATCAAGAGTATTTATAATAAATTAAAAGCAAAGATATATTTGAAACTTTATCTTTTTGTTTGTGTGAACACATGAATGAATTTATTCTGTAAATGGATAGCACTAACATTTCTTTTGTTTATACGCGAGTATATGTACATGATTTTCTTGTTCGTCAAGTGAAATCTTGAATTTCAACGGAAATTTTAATTGATAGTAAGAAAATAATTAAAAACATAGGGTCAGGTGTGGGAAAATCATGTATTTTTTAACGGTCCTAAAATCAAGCGGTTAAATTTATGTTAAATTATTGACGTATATTACATAAATTGGACTTAAATAGATTGGAAATATAACATTTTTAAAAAACTGTTATCAAAATACTTTTCTAATGTGCCATTTTCAGTTACGCAAGTATGGATACCGATTTTTCCCCATGGTGGGGAAAATGGGGGTAGTACAAAAATATCTGTATATTTTTAGTAAAAATCATGTTAATGCTATGAATGAAAGAAAATGCACTCAATTCAATGCATTCTTAATATACTTCAAGATATACAGAAAAGAAGTATTTACCAATATATTAAGCTACAGAAATAATGTCCATATTTCTTTCAGGTTCACTCAGTAAAAGGCATATCCCAGCAAACACACAACTGCCCGCAAAATGACGGCCGGGTACCCGTCGTGCTGGCGAAGTGCCGTATACCGGGAGCAAGATAGATTGCCATCGTCTGGAAGTCACTGGAGTACCAGTGCCTGAAAAGTGCATATGCGCCGGTACATAACTAGTAACGGCGAACTGCCATGTGTCTGTGACATGCACAAAAAAGTTAACGGCGTGGTAGTGCTTAAAATGTACCGGACCAGCACTATTTGGCAGTAATGGGCCTGTATATATTTCGTAGTGTTTTCATAAAATTTCGTTATTTTAATTAAATAATATTGTTTCACATTCATACGGTGTAGAAGTAGGGGATATAAGTTCCGGGCACCCAAAGGCAGGGTCACTGCTAAGATTTTTTTTTGAGGGGGGGGGGCAGTGGCGGATCCAGACATTTTTTTTTGGGAGGGGCTAAATTTTTTTAAAAAAAGCTTATTTCACCCAATTAAAATGTACTATAATTCAAAATTTTAGTCTAAATCAATGTGCATACTTTTGGGAGGGGCTAAGTAATAAAATATGATCATTTTAGCATTTTAAAGTGTATAATAAAGCAGAATGTTACCCTTCAGCAATCTTTTGGGGAGATGAAGCCCCTTAGCCCCTCTCCTGGATCCGCTACTGGGGGGGATGTAAGGGGAGAAGTTCATATTGTGCCTTCAAATATTTTAGTACTAAAAACTAAAATAATACAAACGAGTTCAGTATGCTATAAAATGTTTTACTACACCGTCAGTGTAACCTCCACTCTGTATATGACAGTATATAACCCCCACTATGTACAGAATTATGAATTTTAATCTTAACATTTTTATAATTTATATTAATATTTTACGATTTTGGTAAACTTTTCCTAAAAAACATATTTGGAGACTTTTTTCTACGTTAAGCCCCTTTTAAAATCTACCGAATTAGGGTGCAGAAATATGTTAGAGAGTATTACACGAAGACCAGTCAGGGTTTTGCATGAGAGCTCAGCTCCTGTAGTCTTTTTTTCTTCAGAGAATTTTAGATTAAATTAAAAATTTTAACAGCCTACATAATTGCTTCTATTGACATTTTTTTATTCAATTAAATATAGCAGTGGTAAAATAAAAGATAAATATAAATTAGGTAATTAATGCTCAAATTTACAATAAAACAAATTAGAGCTCCTGCAGCTATTTTGTTAGAAATTCAGCAATGAACCAATATTTACATATTATATTATTTCATTCTGTTTCGATTACTCCTGAATCAAATGTTCTATTTCGCACCCTTTAACGGCCTCCTTACGGAAAGCAAGAGGTAAAAAATATCTACCCAGGGTCAACTAATATCTCACGGTTGCACGATAAGGCACCAAGAATTCGAACTGTTATCGCGGATTTGGCTATATTAATTCAGATTATTTATACGAAGTACAAATGAATTTTTTATGCATTTGAAGATTGGCGAGTTTTACTGTCGATTGAGTATAGTAAACCCATTCTTTTTTCTCTTGATGTTTCATTTCGTTTTGCAAATCTTGAAACGTTGAGCGGGAAGCCAGTTATGAAATACGCTTTTTAGGATAAAGTTTTGGTTGTTGTTGCAGACTTTCGAGAACGTTATTGCTATAGACTAGTGAGATATCTCTGTTAGGAGCAATAATAATTATAATAAGATTTGCTTGTGCAGTGATATCTTGCTGGTTATGGATACAGAAAGAAGATTTTACGGTTGTATTTAAGTTTTTAAACAGTCAGGAAAATATTACAGGTAAATTTTTACTTTACTGTTTTTAATGTACAATGGACTTTTGCAACTAATTTAAAGATTAGGCGACTTTTTGAACCAAAAAAACGTCATTTTCATACTATTTTCATGTTTTGGCTACTTGTACCTTACTCCAGCGACTCATTTGAAAATCTGGTGTTGGTTTTTGTCAACTCCCTTTTTTTTAAAGCTGCTACTGCGCTCTCGGCAAACATTCTAATCTTTTTTTTTAATCGTGCTATAAAAATAAATGTATTATATGTTCTGTTATATATATATATATATATATATATATATGAAGTTTTTAAATTTATCATTTTATTCAATCCTTCTTAAATGAAGCTAAATTAAGCATGTTTATTGCTTAACTGTCGAAACCTGGAGGGGGTTTCGAACCATAGATATAGGAATAGTGAACTAGATTGCGCACAAGGGGAGGAAACTTGTTGCCAGTGCACTTCCGGAGCAGACGACACGATAGTGGCAGAAAGACGAAAACGTCGCTGCTTACGACTGCTATGCAACAGCATTAATTTACATTTAAATACAGAATTGATGATTCGTTCAGAACCAAATTCAAAGAAAAAACATTTTGTTATGATATTTTGCTAGCTATTTTTAGTTTATTTTTGCTGTTAGATGGTCTAAAAATGTAACACATTAAAATAATCGATTAAATGTTTATTTTTGCACACAAGGAAAACAAAAACTTTTTCTGAACAAAGATGTGAACTGAAATTAAGTATCAATTGCGTATTGGAAGTACTAGGGTAAAAGACCGAGGTGTCATAGATCTCGTAAGAGAAAACTACGTTCATATCAAGGGGGGGGGGGATTGTGCTTCTTGTTACGTTTTAAGAAAATCATAATATTGTGGCATAGTTTGGTGATTGAGTTTGGATCTTTCTTTCCCTCGTAAATGTATTTCTAACGTTCTTGAGATTCAAATACGCCTTCTACTTTTTTTTTTTTTTTTTTTTTTTTTTTAAGCAAAAAGGCTATACTTAGGAAATTTTATCCCTTTTGAAGTGGGAGTCCAAAACGTGTTTTGTACACGTCCTTTATATCTTAAAAAGAAACCGATTTCCAAAAAGTTATAATGTTACATTCTAAAAATATTACAATGTAATAAACTTGGAACCCTAAATCTAAACATCAGTTTTCTAAAAATTGCCTTTCTAGAACAGTGCATTTTCGCTTATGTACATCCACAACTTTGTACAGGTAAAAACATGTTTAGCTAATTATTATTATATTAATATTTAGGATATTTTAAATACCCCCCCCCATATAAGGACTTAAACAAACAATCACGTTGAACTAAAAAAAATGAATTTAATATTAAAACTAGTAATTTTGAAAGTCGTTAAAAAATGCTCAAATGTGGAAAATCTAGTTAGAATAAATAAGATAAATTCAATATCCCCAATTCAAGAGTTATTTTTGAAAAATGATAGAAAAATTAATCATTTCCTGTAAAATATGATTAATAATTATTCGTAAAAAGTAAATTACGATGCTTTATTTATCTCATTTTTTGTAGTTTAAGTGCCAAGTATACAATTTAAAAATAAGTGTATATATATATATATATATATATATATATATATATATATATATATATATATATATATATATATATATATATATCGTACGGTCAAATGTTTTAGGATTATATTTATATAGAAACATAAATTAAGCAATGTCTACTTTAATTCAAGAAGGATGTGCAATATCTCCTTCAATTACTTTACAAAGTGAACGAAAAGCATAGGTAAATAGGAAATTTAAAAATACTACTGTTATTGAACATCAATTGGTATTTGATTTTCAATACCACCAATTTTAAGCATTTATTACCTGTGAAAAGATATTCCAGATCCTTTCCTAAACCTGTTAGTGTAATTATACGCACAGCACGACTTGGGCATGATAATAAGGCTTAAAGTTAATTAAAAATAAATAAATAAATAAGATGCTGGACTAGTGGCGAAAATAACCATAAACCATGATCAAGACACTGCTTTCTGCCACTATCATGGGCGATGCCACCGAAGATATTTGGCAACAAGAAAAACCTCTTACTAGTATACGGATGCGTGATCTAGTTATTCCTATATCTATGTTTCGAACCATCATGCTTGCTGTAACGCGTTTCCAACATGATGGTTCGAAACCCCCTCCAGGTGGGTGGATCTGTTGACGTCGCTGTCTGCTTGGAGGCGTGGCTACCGACTGCGCTGGCCAATCGCGGAGGGGATTACGTTAGACGGAAGGGTTGAGCTGGTTTTATTTCAAGATTTGGAGTGAATGGCAACAGTGAGAGTGGAAAAAGTTTTACTAAGCTCTTTTGGCAACAGTGTTGATCATTACTTTACAAGTTGGGCTTTGTTGTTGATAGTACGCTTTGCATACCACGTGTTTGCAACAGAGTACTTATTTACTATTTTCAGTGGATTTTAGAAAAGAGCTGCTTTGATATGGATGACTTTCCTGATGATGATTTTTTAGTAAGTATTTCATTATTATTATTATTATTTAATTCTAAGATACATTTATTTATATTTATTGCCAATCTTTCAACTTAACTCATGCATTGCATATCTTATAACTATAAATCGGTATCGATACTGAAAACCTTTGTGCAGTCGAAGAAATGGATGACTTTCCTGGTGATGATTTTAAGGTAATTATTATTTAATCCAAAAGTACGTTTATTTATACTTATTATATATCTTTCTTCTTACACTCATATGTTGTACTTGTTATGGTATAATTATAGATCGAAAACCAGACTCAAAACTTTTTAGATGGAGAGAGCTGCTTTGATACGGATGACTTTCCTGATGATGATTTTTTAGTAAGTATTTCCTTATTATTATTATTTAATTCTAAGATGCATTTATTTATACTTATTTTCAATCTTTCAACTTAACTCATGCATTACATATCTTATAACTATAGATCGGTATCGATACTGAAAACCTTTGTGCAGTCGAAGAAATGGATGACTTTCCTGATGATGATTTTAAGGTAATTATTATTATTTAATGCGAACGTACGTTTATTTATACTTATTTTTGATCTTTCACTTACACTCATACTCGTATTTGTTATGGTATAATTATAGATCGATACCCAGTATCAACACTTTTTAGAAGTCGAAGATAAAGAGGTATAGTTATTATTATAAATATTACTGTTATAAATTTTTTTTTTTTTGAAACGTAAATTTTTATTTTTACTTTTAGCGTTATGGAGAACTGAGCCAGGGTTTTGATGAGGCAACACAGGTGTTTCGTAATTTACCCCTCTATTATCAAGTTGGCTCTGGATTTCAGGTACTATGTACATACATGCATATAGATTTCTTATATTTTATTTACTTCTTCGAATTTATTTATTTATATATTTTTCTAATCGTTGTAGAATCAACCGGGACCTTCAACTAAGGGGCCAGCGTACATAGAAAACTCTGTTGTTGAGTATGATGAGGTACGTTTTTTTTATTATTATTAATACTTTTACAATCTACTAACAAATTAAATCCTATAGTTATCTGTGGATAATTTAATTTTATTATTTTTTTTTTTAGTTGGACGGAGCTATTGTACTAGAAGAGGTATCCCGTAGGCGCAATGAAAAGTATAAGGCGGAAGAAATTACATACCGTACAAGAATAGACACAGATCGGCTTCCAAAACGTGTAACAGAAGCAAGTTTAGCTTCCATTGTCGACTTATTGCGCAAGATGTTCAAAATATTAATTGAACGTAGCATTGAAAGATTAGCCTACCATGATTTGATTAGATTTTATATCACGGCGGACGGACTGGATAAGCCCATTTCAACCCTTTTAATGAAGGTGTCGGACTTAACAGTAGAAAAAGTACTTGCTACTGTAGTGAAATGCCTTCAATCCAAAGATGATATTAATTTAGAATCAGGTTTTGCGACAGATGTTATTACCATCAAACTAGATTGTGGTGCAGGGGGTAGGCGTCTAATTACTAACATATCAGTGGACAGATTGAAAAAAACGTCCGTGATCACGATACCTGTTGATGACCTGGGTTTATGCTGCGCGAAAGCTATTGTTTTCGGATTAGCTCATTTAAATGGTGATAAACGTGCCATAAATGCCCTACGAGATCGACGCCGTCCAGCTTTACTTAACAGGGCTAAACAATTGCATGAAGATGCCGGAGTTCCACTGGGTCCATGTACGTACGAAGAGATAAAAATTTTTGAAATGCACTTAGACGTACAAATTGTCGTAATTTCAACTGAAAATCTGTTGAAGGTGAGTATGTACATTTATATGAAGTTAGCTACTAAAGAAATAATTTGATAGATATTTTAATATCCAATATATATATATATGTGCGTGTGTGTGTTATTTTAGGTTTCCTACAAAGGACAAAATAGGTCACAAGGTATAAACCTGCTCCTGCATAACGGCCACTTTGACGTGATTACAAGTTTGAAAGGATTCTTTGGTAGCAACTTTTACTGTAATGACTGCGAGAAAAAATACAGTCACATCGGAGAACACGTGTGCCCCTATATGTGTCGGATATGCTGCAACAAGAGCTGCCAACCGGGAGAGCCGAAAAGATGCAACGATTGTGACAGACTTTGTCGATCCGATATTTGTTACTCTTTGCATAAATTAAGACCAGGAAATGCTGAGTTGTCTATCTGCGATCGCGTGAGTACATATATGTGTTTATTTATTAGTAATTATTAATTACTTGCATTATTTCTTTATTGCATATGTTTTAAATTTATTTATTTATTCATTTTTGTGTAGATCTACCAGTGTAGGAGTTGCCGTAAAGTTGTTAGCAGAAGAGATTGCCCTAAAGAAAATCATGTTTGTGGCACCAGCAAATGCCCATCTTGTCAAAACTATGTTGTAGCTATTGAGCACAGGTGTTTTTTGAAAGAAGTAGCAGCTAAAACTCCGTCTGACAAGCTCTTTTTTTTCGATTTCGAAACGGACCAAGAGTCAGGGGAACATGTTGTTAATTTTGCTGTTGCACAATATGCAGATGGGGCGGAAAAAATATTTAAGGGATATGACGCTTGCGATGATTTCTGCACGTGGCTGTTTACTTCATCTCACAAAGGATTTACAGCAATAGCCCATAACATGAAGGGGTAAGTAACTGTATTGTATGCTATTTTAGGACTATAATTTATTGTTGTACGTATTTGCTTGTTTACGTTTTTCATTACGTTATAGGTTCGATGGATAGGTTCGATTTGTGCTGGCCTGGCTTATACAGAAGGGAAATTGCCCCGATGTTATACCCAATGGATCAAAACTGATGTGCATTTCCCTTAAAAGACTAAATATTCGAATAATCGATTCGTTCAACTTCCTGCCTATGGCTTTATCAAAACTTCCAGCTTGCTTTGGTTTGAATGAATTGAAGAACGGATATTTCCCCCACATGTTCAATACCAAATCGAACCAACATTACGTAGGCCCTTTACCAGACCAAAATTTGTACTGCCCAGACATGATGACAAATTCTGCCCGTTCAGCCTTTATAGAATGGTACAAAATGCACGAAAATGATGTCTTTGATTTTGAACAAGAAATAATGGCGTATTGTAGGTATGTATCTTTTGAAGTGTAAAGAATAAATAAATAAGAAGACGAATTTAATGTATCGTAAATAATTAGAAACCTTGAATTAGTTTACTTTTGTTTTGTTTGATTACAGATCGGACGTTGACATATTACGACGCAGCTGTCTGGAGTTTCGGAAACAGTTTTTAGACATTGCTGATGTGGATCCATTTTGGTAATATATTTTTACCTATAGCATAATCATTTATTTATATTAGAACTAAAACGAGCAAGTGCACTTTTAATGATATACATATGTATTAATTTGTGATATCAAGTGTTTGTTTCTTCTTTTTTTCCAGTTATGTTACTATAGCATCCGCTTGCAAGGCAGTGTATAGATCGAAACACATACAAGCAAAGACCATAGCCATGGTGCCCGTTCATGTTTACTTATCTCCGAAAAAGTACAGTGCCGATTCGATTAGGTGGATGGATTTTATCGCTGCAAATGAAAACTTGCATATTCAACATGCTCTAAACGGGCTCGGTGAACAAAAAATAAGTGGCATTTATGTAGATGGTTATTGTAATGCTACTAAAACTGTCTATCAATACCACGTAAGTGTTTAAAGTACTATATTTTAATTATTGTAATACATTTAACATATTATATAAATATATATCATTTAATTTTTATTTTAATTTTATTTTTTTTATTAGGGATGTTTTTTTCATGGCTGTAGCGAATGTTATGACGCAGATTCACATAACAGCTTGATGGGGGTCAACATGGGGACTTTAAGAGAGCGAACAGAAATGACCACGTTAAAACTTAGAATCTCAGGCTTACGCGTGATAGAGAAATGGGAACACGAATTTCAGAGAGAAAAAATTCAGAATCCAGAGTTGCAAGCTTTTCTTGCGAATCACAAACTACAAGATCGCCTCGACCCCCGGGATTCATTCTTTGGGGGAAGAACCAATGCCGTCCAATTGTATTACGAAGGAACTGCGAAATACGTAGATTTTACGTCATTATATCCATGGGTAAGTTCTATTTGTTCTTGTAAGTTCTATTTGTCTTTTTATCATTTCAATATTTTTTTAAAAACTTTATTAAACATTTCTCTTTTTTTTTTCTTTAAGGTAAACAAATACTGCAAATACCCTGTCGGGCATCCGCAAATAATTACCGAGAAGTTTGATGATATTCAAAATTACTTTGGTATTATAAAATGTAAAGTTTTACCACCTAAAGATTTATACTTACCTGTGTTGCCAGTGAGAATTCATGACAAATTACTCTTTCCACTATGTATGAAATGCACCAAAAATATGAGCCAGATATCCTGTAAACATAATGATGCTGAACGAAGCATTATTGGGACGTGGGTTTCGGAAGAAATAAAACAAGCTGTTAAAAAAGGATATATAGTAACAAAGGTGAGAACACTTTTATTTTATTTGTTCATTCATTTATTTATTATAAAATTTGAAAGTAGATATTAACCCGTCCACGCTCTTTTTATATTTCTAGATTTTCGAGGTCTATAATTTTCCAGAAACATCCGTTAATTTATTTAAATCCTACATTGATTTATTTTTAAAAATAAAACAAGAAAGTAGCGGGTGGCCCAGCGAATGTGACAATGAAGAAAAGCGCCAGTTATACATTAGTAATTATGAAAATAAAGAAAATGTACGATTAGATGCTTCCTGCATTGAAAAAAATCCAGGAAGACGACAGGTTGCAAAACTTGCGTTGAAATGTTTTTGGAGACGGTAAGTTTTGCTTTGCTTTATTTATTTTGCATTCAAATTAATGTTAATGTTATTTTATTTATAATTTATGTTTAATGCATTTCCTTATAGTTGGGGAATGAATTGCAATAAAGCGCAAATGGACTACGTTTGTTCAGTGCCACAATTTAATAAATTGATATCAGACTCAACTAAAAAGGTATTACTTTTTTTTATTTGCATAATCTTATTGTATGGTTACATATATTTTTTTCAGATCTTTAAAGAATGCAAATTTTAATTAATTAGTTTTTTTTCAAACAGATAAAAGATGTCTATTTACCTACGCCTGAAGTAGCTGCTGTGCACTGGGAAAGAGTTAAAAATTTCGTGCTCCAAGATATATCAACCAATGTGTTTGTGGCCGCTTTTACAACAGCATGGGCGCGTCTTAAACTCTATTCCGAAATGGATAAATTGGGGCGAGCAGTACTATACCACGACACAGATTCTATTATTTACGCATCTAATGGTCTTAACGACCCCCCACTGGGAAATTATTTAGGGGAGTTCACGGACGAGCTGAATGGAGAAGTCATCAAAACGTTTGTATCTGGTATGTTGTATTGATCTCTTATATGTTTAAAGTATATAATTAATTAATTGTTGTTATTTATTTATTTATTTATTTATTTATTCATTTATTCATCTCTTCATTTTAGGTGGCCCAAAAAATTATGCCTATTACACCGAAACTGGTAAAACCTGTTGCAAAGTGCGAGGGTTTACATTAAATTTCAGGAATTCGCAGCTTCTCAATTTCGAATCATTAAAGTGCATGGTGTCCGACAAAGACCAAGAAAGCAGCATACTTATTGAAAACCCAACAAAGATTGTTAGAGAAGCGAAGAGGAGAAAGGTTGTTACTAAATATGAAAAAAAAAAACTATACCGAGTTATTTATGATAAGAGAATTATTCAAGAGGATTTTTCTACGCTTCCATATGGATACGGTAACTGTTAATAATATTGTTTATTAATTTATTGGAGAAGTAGGCCTACTGGGGATATCCCGCCATTAAAGGGGATAAACGCGCCACCTGCTGTACTTCTGTTGAGTGGTGTGGAAAACAGCAGTTTTTGTGTGCTTTTTTAAAATTTATTTACAGAAATGAAGATGCCGTAGAAATGAGATTGAAACAGAAAAAAAAGGGTAAGTAAAATGAAAAGGCGCAACATTTTGTTAAAATAAAATAATTTTACTTTAATGATAATACAATAATGAAAGTTACAGCATTCTCTATTTATTTATTTATTTACAATTTTCAGAATTACAGATATGAATCTTACAGTGTTAACCATTGCTTTGGAGTTACAATTTTGTCTTTGCCAGTATTTTGCACTTTTCTTTTAGCAACTTTTGGCCTTGCATACATTTTTTTGGCACCTGATAAATAAGTATTTTTCACAAATTCTGGGGGAAAATTTACAGTATTTAGTACGTCTTAAAACTGATCAAAAGCAGCGGGTCGTTTCATTCTGTTTCTTAAGAGAAAATTGATGAGTTCGACAATGTCAGAACCAGGGATGACGCCTTCTTCCAACTTGAGTTCTTTATTTGGAGTCCACGAAATTTTGTTCTGGTCTAAAAAGTTTAGTATATTCTGTGCTGTTTTTTTATGTTTCACAGGAACCGTTTTCAATACATCACCTTCTATATTCAAAATATTTTCTTGAGTAGAATTAGAGGGTATTTCCTCATCAGCACTTTATTTCACAGGTTTAACTGAGTTGGCATTCGGAAACGTTGCATATTTTTGCAGTGCTTTAATGTATAATTTAGCTTTTTCATTTTTATTCATTTTACTTTTCAGGATGTGTTGAATCTGTGTATCCAATTCGCTCAAATGTTCTTCTTCAAATTGGTGCATACGATCTACTGGTACGAGAGCGTATTTCTTAGCGCGTTCCATGGATAATGGTTGATAAAAGACTGACAGCAGCAGGGATCAGAATGGATAAAAAACCGTCCCCCTTTTGCACGAGAAGACGTCTTTTTCTGAACAAAGGTACTTTCTTATCAGCTAAGCGTCGCAAAGTCCTTTTATAGGGTAACAGTTTATTTTTCTGTCGTTTAGATATAGGTACGCTCCCTTTTAAAAGATTCAAAGCACATTCACAAACACATTTGATGAGACTGTTGGGACATTTACGTAATAAATCCCCTTTACTTTTAGACTTGCCTAAAAGCTTGAGGTGTTCTATGCTTGACATCCTCCTGAAGAATGATGACTGACGCATGTACTGTTTTCCTTTATATAGGTCCCATAAGCCGCTGCTTTTGCTAAAGCACAGTGGTGATAATAAGATGTATGATCAGGGCAGTCGAGTGCTACATGATTGAGTGTTTGTATTTTAGGACACTTCAGAGAATTCAGATCCACAATTTTACGTCCAGACAGCTTTTCGAAAAACTTGGTTTTTTCTAAGCCTTTGACATAAATATTAGAATAGGTTGAAAACAAAAAAGTTAAAATATCATTCAGATTAATATAGGGTAGGTTACCACTGTCCCAGGCGAGTCGATGACAATGATGAGTTAACCACGAGAATGTTTTTTTATGTTTTTTCGATAAATATTCCCAAGAAGAGGGAGGAATAAATGTCCACCGACCATGATAGCCGTGATCGACGTCATAGAAAGCCAATTCTTTCACGATGAAAATGTCGGGTTCCAGCTGGAACCCCTCGAATTCTACTACTGCGGAGGACATGTTACTCGCACCAAATCTGATAAGAAAATGATTATCGCGGCTCATACACATAGTGTTTATCTCTGGGGAATATACCCGTGCGCATGCGCAAACGCTCATCTGTCTCGGGACGCAAGTCGATGAACAGATACCCATAAGCAGGAGTTGTTGCGTCTTGAAAGATTTCTTGAAAACTCTTAGTTTTTCCTGGTAACATTTGTCTAGCCAAATGCATCACTTGGCTTTTGTCTCTGGGATTTTTATATAGAACTAAGTAATGACAATTTAAATGAACATTACGCATTTGTTTACCTTGCTGAAAAAGATTTTGGGTGATAAAAATGACAGACAGATTTCGGTGATGACTTCCTTTCGTAAAAAGATTGCTTAATCGCAGATCGCCCGCCAATTCAGTCATGAGATCGTCAATAATAATGAGGGCATTTTGCAAAGTATTAAGGTCGAAAGGCAGTCCTTCTTAAAAACGAACACCTTTCATGGAATTAAAAAGTCGCTGATAACTTCCATAACGGTAAACGATATTGGTCGGCATAGGTTCAAACATTTTGTGTTCTATTAGTTTTTTAACAAACACCGTTTTTCCGGACCCTGTTGGTCCGGACAGGAGACAAGTGCTCGGATGCACTAACTTTATTAGTTCCATTCTTGAAAATGAAATTTTTTAAATTTCCTTTCGGCTTTTATACTCTTATTTCGAAGACAAAAAAGAAAAAATTATATATATTCCAAGTAATGTACAAACACACACACACACACACACACACACACACACACACACACAAAGAAAAGAAATGAGACTTTTTATAAAATAAATTATCTTTATTAATGTTTAAAAATCATAGTTACACCATATCGTTTCTTAACAAACTGAAACATTTGAAAATCATTCTTTTTTCCAGCTAGTTGAGACAAAATAAGTGACATAAATAGGCCTTGAGACCGTTTTACAATAAAATAAATACAATAATGTCCACATACATTAGATGTCAAACTTTGAAGTTGAACTTGATTCCAGTAAACATGTTGATATTGTTTCACAAACTGTATGATATCTTCACCGTAAGCTTGCGGAGGCATTCCGTAGGAATCGAAGAATTCAAGACTCTTTTCGTCTGGCATAAATATAGCTAACCAATGAGTACCGCTTTCATAATGTTTGTCAGTATTGACCACCATTGCCGCAGGAAAGTTTTTAATAACAGGTATCTTATCCGAAGGAAAAACGCCGGCATAGTATCTTGAGGAGTAAGGATCCCTCGATAGAATTCTGTCGATTTGTGACGAATTCATCAGTTTCCAAAATCGTACAGGATATTTCGTGCTTTGTTAATTTCTATTAGATTTTCAAATTCGGCATATACTAATAACGAAACGGTTTGTGCCAAGGGGGAAGCAAATTTTATTTCTAATCTTAAATTGCCGTGACGTATTAGGTTTAAATGAGAACCATCGCACAGATCAGGCGAGAAATCAAATCGGAATAGCGAATAACCCTCTGAAAATTCTGATCTTGATAGGTATAAACCTCGGTCTTCCGCATTTGTAAATAAATTCTGGTAAGCTCTAACAAAATGGTTGTTAGAAAAATTAGGTTGCAGAAGGGTATGTGGAGTAGGCTGCCCATCTACATAGGCGCCGATAAAATTAATGTTAAAATGTTTAAACTCAAAAGGCGATTTTTGGTAGTTGCCTTTAAAGGCATCGTTGTCAACACAAGCGATGACGAGACGATTAGGCATTTGTCCGTTAAAGATGTTATCTTGAACAAAGCTCATGTTTCCTGTTGGAGACAAAGTTTTACAAATTACTCGATTGATCGGATATTTTGCGGTTGTTTTTTCTAAACTTTTAGCATGGCCAAGAACAACTCCGGGAGAAACTCTCACTTTTCTCACAAATAGCGAAGCGTACTCTAAGTCGACTTTAAACTCTCCGTCACCAAGCAGGCAAAACTGAGGTTTACTGCGTATTAGTTTAATTTTCATATCCACCATGTTCAGAAGAAGTCTTTCTTGATGAAACATATCCAGATGCAAACGGCCGATCATGTCGACTGTTCTACTGAGCGTGAACATTTCTGCTCGTTTGTTAAATCCTTCGTTAGGATTCTTATCAGTCGTATCGTACACGTTCATGCGACCTGCCGTATCTTTGAAGAATAATTCCGACGAGAGCTGTGAAGTTTTAGCATCGTAACCGTGATTGAGTAATGTTTCAATCATGGCTCGATAAGGGTACGTGTTATCACTAGATGAAACGAGTCTTTCGTTTAAACTAATGTCCACTTGCGAAAACATCGAATGCAAAAATAAATTGACGGGTCCCACTTTACTGTCTTTTGCGAGAGGGTTCCCGTCCGCTTTCAAAATTTTGACTTTCACATACAGTTGAGTCTGCGATAAATCCAAATATTCTTCTCCGCTTCCTGAAATATGAAATTCTACAGGGCTTCCAGAGGATACGCTGGAGAGTGGATGAAATTCAACCCATTGACCTTTTTCTATGACTGTTTGAGTAGGCGGCAAGGTGAACAATTCCAATTCAGACTTGGCGCATTCTGGAGAATCTTTTAAAAGAAAAGCCATCACGGATCAAAAATATCTCGTCCTTTCACCTTTCTGACTTTAGAGCGAATGATACTTCTCGGTGTTTTGCGCTTCCTTTTAAACTTTCCGTGACCAATCATCTCGTCGGCTTTTTTCACAGCTTTTCTAGCCAGCGTTTAATCCGCTTCTTTACTTCTTGTTTTCAGAGAAGTTTTCAAATTTTCACCAGACAACACATCATTGGCAACCATTGTTCCTGTTCGTAAAGCTTCTTTTCCTACGGCTTTCGCCCCGCTTTTTAAAAACGGTAAGGCACTGCGAAAAAGCTTGGCAAAAAATCCACCTATTCCATGTCCTTTCTGTAAAACTGTTCCTTGATAATAAGGTAAACCATTTCCAGCTTGCGCCGTATAATAATCTTCAAATTTTTTCGTACAACATGTATAAGGCACAAACATCTTGATGCTGCTTATAAGGCACACCCAACAAAACTGACGTTTGTTCAATAGGTATCACCTTTTTATAGAATTTGGCGTAGACGGAAATGCAGCACGAGTATCACTTTCCCTCTTTCGAAAGGTACCAACAGTCCAGAATGCAGCCGTAAATCAATTTGGATCGTCTGAAAATGTTGTCGTATAACAGGTAAGTAGAAAGGACGGGTGTAATGAACGTTGATGACCTCACCGTCTTTTCCTTCTACTTTCACAATTTTTAAGAGAGGTGCATGTATATCACCCACGACTTGAGGTTCTACGAGGTCGCAGTACACGTACATAAAGGGAAAAGCCGCATTAGGATCTGCCACAAAAGGACTCTGGACCACCCCGCTGTAGACACCCGGTTGAAAACCAAGCAGTTCAGCAATTCCTTCGTGAAGTATTACCTTACAACCTTCCTTCGTTTTAATAGTCACTCTTTTCGTGACGGCATGGTAAGAAAATTCAATTTTATTTTTGTGAGAAGACAAAGTCATAGCTTTTAACAAGTCGGGTACAGTTTCATAACATCCAGGGGGAATTCTTCGTCCGTTTTCTTTTCCGACTCCCAAATCAAAACCGAATAAATTGTTAACGGATGTCACATTGTACCAACTATGAGGATAGATAATATTGACGAGACCTAGTTCCCATTCTCCATTCAAATCAATAGGCAGTGGTAACTGAGTTGTAAACTGAGAAGTACGATTGTTTTCAAAATATTGCATAGAGCTATCGCTGATGAGCGTCACGTAGAAAGACATCTCTGTAAGTGTTCACTAAAGTAATGCTGCGTTCCTATTTATATCCGTTTTACATCGGTTACCCAATCGTTGAACTTTTCTAGATAACCTTGAAATTTGACAAAGTATTCTGTTTTGCCATTGCGCTTTCTCGTTTTGAGTACTTTTTCGACCGGATAATACCCAGAATCTGTTATTTTCTGAAGTTCTTCTTTGTAGAATGTGCCTTCTATTATATCTCCCTTCAAATCTTTTAACTGATACACGACAGGGTTTCGTTTTATAATTTTATGAATAGTAAAAATTTCTCTCGTCCAGTTTTGTTCGTATCCTTTTTCGAAACTCAATTTTGATTTGCTTATGCGGACCGTATCCCCTATTTTAAAATGGGGTTTCAGGGGTTGGCCAGAAGTATTTTCGTAAAGGGTTCGCCATACTTGATCCTGATTGCTTACGGTTACTGAAGCAGGTTCTGTTTTAATACTGCGATGCCATGTGTGATTGTAACTGTGTATCAACTTATCGAGTACATCGATGTAACGTTTTGTATTCATTTCAGTAAAGTACTTGTACATTTTCGTTTTAAGAGTTCGATTTAATCTCTCAACAACTGACGCTTTAGTAGAATTATGGGTTTTAAAAAAATCAACTTTTTCCTTTCTCAAGAAATTTTGTACAAGTCTGTTCGTGAATCCCGTACCGGCATCTGTCTGTAATGACTGAGGTTTGCGCTCCGAAAATATTTTTTTCAAGGCGTCCACAATCGTTTGAGAATTTTTATCTTTCAGGGCTATTGCGAATGCAAATTTACTTAGAATATCGATACAAGTAAGAATGTACTTGTAATTGTCGTTGTAAGAGGCCAAGGATTGCATGTCGGCTAAATCAGCTTGAAACTGTTCGTTTAAACCTCCAACAATCACTCTATTCCTAGGAATTATGTCTCACAGGCTTATGTAAAGTATAAGAATCTTTTGTTCGTAACCATTTTTCAATATCCTTCGATTTAATTTTACCTTTTAAAACACGGTGTAATGTATTTACGTCTCCAAAACTTCCGGGTAAATCTGGTTTACTATACAACTTATCGAGTTCCTTTGACATTTTTTTTAAAACTTAATGTTTATCGAGCAAAATAAAAATGAGCCACTTACCTTTACGAAGCTGCTTTATATACCAGCAAACCAGGCATAGCAGAAAAGTTTTATAACCGTACCTGTAGCATAAAAGTTTTCTAACATGTCCTTTAGGCATACCTGTAAAAAAGAGTTTTTGCATCATGTCCATCACGCGAACCTGAAAAGTAAAAGTTTTGTACCAAGTCCATCACGCGAACCTGTAAAATAAAAGTTTTGCTTCTCTGCCCCCCAAAAAATATTTCAACATATTGTAAACAAGAAATACCAAAACTGTGAAAATAAAACACAAGAGTTACATGTACATTGTTTTATTTTAATAATATATAATGTAACAAACAAGTATTACAAATCTACATTAGGTCTTTTGCTATATACATATTTTGCACGTTTACAAACATTCTACTTACATCTATGCGATCAAAAAATTCTTCTTGGTAGAGTAAGTCAAAATCAGTCTTTAAATTTTTTTCAATTAAGTCTTTAGCAAGTTCATGATAATCTAACTCATACACAGCACGATCAAAATAGGTATCTACTGTTTCTGTTCTTTTTTGAATACAGTTATGCAAGAAACTCATCGGATATTTATCCTTGCAAGCATAACAGTCTATAAGTTCTGTAATCTTTCTTTCAATAGCTGTTGTCAAACATATCTTTTAAATTTTATAAGCATTAATAATAAAGATTTCAAAAAATCCGAAAAGCATTGCTGATTAATTTCCGGTTGTAATTCCTTTCCTTCCAGCTCTTTCCTTAAAAAGCTGAATAGAGTATATGAAATCAGTCCATTTTTCACGTAATTTGAAACAGTATCCTTAGAGTGAACGAGTTTAGAAAACTCTGCACAGGTTAGAACAACATGTCCGGGAATAAACTGGAAACTCATATTTTTCTTCTGGAAGAGTCTCTGGAATACGAAGACCCTTTGTCCGTCTTTAACTTGTTTTGATATGCATAAATCTTGTTCAATAATAAAAGTCTTTTGAGGTGCATCACAGCTGCCGATTCTACTCAACTGACTACATAGTGTGTCCCACACACATGGCGATAGAGAGATGCCGCACTTCGTAGCATGGTAGTAACCATCTTCATCACAGTAATGTCTTCTTATATGCACTTTAGTGAGTCCCGCAAATAAATTGGTAGAGATAAAAATTTCCCCTCCAAGATGTATCATGTCCAATGGCAGGCAATCCAATTTAAAAGAAAAACGACCATCAGAGTCCACATGCACATTCTCCGTCAAGTCGGAGGTCTGAACATCTTTAGGAATGTCGTTTGCTGCTTTCTTACAAACATTTCCTTCTGTTGAAAAATGCATTGTACGTTTCATTTTTCTGATGATTAAAACAAAATAATCAATGATAAAACCGCTAGATTCACAAACACTTGTAAGTTAAAAGCTAACGCACCAACACACACCAAAATAAACACGAGCAACTGAGATACACAGGGTGTTGCCAATCTCGAAATGTAAAACTTTTTCCAGTCTCACTGTTGCCATTCACTCCAAATCTTGAAATAAAACCAACGCAACCCTTCCGTCTAACGTAATCCCTTCCGCGATTGGCCAGCGCAGTCGGTAGCCACGCCTCCGAGCAGACAGTGACGTCAACAGATCCACCCACCCTTGGGGGTTTCGAACCGTCATGTTCGGAACGCGTTAGTGCACGAAAAATGATGTAATACCAAAAAAGCACGTGTTACTTCGGACGTAGCGATTTTATATTCGATGAATAATAAACAGTGAATTATATTCGACAGGCAATACAACAGATTAATTGATTATCACTCTTAATACAGATTATTAATACGTAACCATGTTAATTGGATTAATTAATTTCAATATCGCATTAATAATAATAAGTCAAACAAGTACAATAAAATTTTGGTAGCACGTGGGGGCAGAAAACGTATCAAGTCGAGTAACGCACAGATTCAATCGCACTTATTAATTAATGAAATACAGTTACTTAATTCTGCGAATGAAGACCGCCACGTGGTTTTTCATTCACATTCAGGAATAACTAGTTGTCTTAATTAAGCTATGTAATTAATCAATACACACTCGTTAACACGTATAACTGTCGATTAAAAAAGTGACAATAATTAATTAATCACTAATTAACTACAACTCGTTTTACACTCGTTCCCACGTGCCACTTTCTAGAAAAAATCACAAGTCCGCATGTTATCGGCGAAAATTTTTCCAAGTGCGCATTCCGAAACTAAAAAAAAAAACACTTCAATCTTTAGCGACATTAAGTCGGGCCCCGATCAGCCAGGTCGATAGGGCTTCGGACTTCGGACCCGCTGGTACGTGGTTCGAATCCCACTGCCGGCAAGTGTAAAATAAAATAATTTTTAAAAATAAATCCAAGTCTGCAAATTAATTCTAAAATTCAATAACAGATGGCAGCACTAACATTATTTAACTAATAATTAACTAAAATTCATTAATTAAAATCAGTTGTAAGCTCTAAGAAAAATTCTAAGTCCCATTCCAAAACTAAAAAGGTAGTTCCTAAACATGACACTAGATGGCAGCACTCAAAATTCAATATCAGACGACAGCACTAAAATTAATTAATAATTAATTAAAAATAACTAAAATAAATTAAAAGCAGTTGCAAATTGTACAATTCTGGCCAAAGATTCTGCGAAAAAGTCCCATACCGAAACTAAACCCCGTTGCCATTCCATGAAAAGAAATTCGGTGTTGCCACCCTGTGAAAAAATACCCTCGTAACCTTCTACGAAAATAAACGATCAGCTAAATACAACTCAACCATCAGGAGAACAATCACAAGCAGGAAGTAAACAACTCAACTCCACTCGTGACGTCACTTCCGGCCACGCCCCTACGACGTCATTAGCCACGCCCCCTTTTGATGACGTCACTTCCGCCGCATAGATCCCGGTACCTACTACTATTATTACTTCCTGTAAGATTTTGATTAGTACATACACACACACACACATATATATATATCAACCATAAAGTATTGTAACTCATTTATAAAATCTCTAACACTGAAATATTGAAATTAAACTGTTTATAAATGATTTTATGTTGGTTCTGAAATGTGTTACCGACTTTCTCACAAAAAAATCTTTTCCGACTGCAAATTTGTAAGAAAATTGCAGTTTATGAAAACTGCACACAATTCACTAATGATAGGCGCACATAATTTGCAAACGATTAACCAACGGATTTTGCTGTTTTTTATATTTCATTTATGTTGTTTTTTATCTTTCAAAATGTTACCCTTAAGGAATGTTTTTTTTTTTTTTTTTTGCTGGGTGGGGGGTAGGGATTGATGAATAATCCTCCTACCCCGAATCCGCTACTGGCTCATATTTTAATTATGGCAGCATTACTGTAAATAGGCACTAATCCGGTACCGTACCATTACATTGTAGTCACTGTTAAGGTACCAGGCCAGTGCCTTTATTTTTAATAATAGCCGGCACCCGGCCGTTTCATTTCGGGCATTATAAACTTAATGGGCCAGTGCCTTTATTGTGAGTAACGGCCGGCACATGCAGTATGCCATCAGAGTGCCGCTGCCTTCCCGGGCTTCTGGCAAGGTACTTCTCGGGCGACCACTTTTGGTACGATTCAGTTACTTTTTGCAGTGCCGGGCCGGTACTGAACGTAAAGGCAGAAAGGCCCTGGCAAGGTACTCCGCCAGCAGGTGTGTGTTTGCTGGGATGTTACCACACAGGCGTGTAGGCAGGGGATAGCTGATTGGACTGTAGCCACCCTCGAAATAATTAAACTTAAGATATGAAAAAAGATTAAGTATTTATGGAAAATTTTGAAAGTTATTGAAAAATTTGAGGTTCAGCTACAGACTTAAGCCGAATTCAATATTTTCACTAGTGTATGTTTCTCCATCTGCAAATATTTCAAATTCGATTTATGAATTTATTTTTCCTTTTGCTTTTTTAACTCATTTTTATATGCGAACCCTTGCACGCAAAGAAAATGAGTTCTAATCCTCTCCCCACCCTCCAAAAAAAGGAATATATCGATTTTTATAATCTGTATTGCATTCCAGTTTTTTGAGTTCTCAGTCACCCTTGAAAAAAATTCTTGGCTACGCTATTGGCTCCACAAAATTAATTTCTGTAATAAACACTTAATTAAAATTTCAATTTCATTGATTATAACTTGTTTAAGAAATATTTAACTAAATGAGAATCCGAAATTTTAGTATCATATAGCACTTTACTGAGTCTAACCATACCCTTATTTCGCCCTACCTCTGAAGAAAAAAATTAAAAAAATTGAAATTACAATTTTATTCTCAATTTTTTATATAATTCAGCTTTTTTGAAGTCTCTATACTAATATATATATATATATATATATATATATATATATATATATATATATATATATATATATGCTTTATCTAATTATAAGGAATCTAGAAGAAAGTTTTTTAATATCACTTGTTAACGGGCAGTATGTTTAGAGCAAACACAAGAAGTTTTGCACACATTAGCATTGTTGAAACATCCTAAAACTTCATTATAAGCACTTGTTATGTTGTTTAAATACATATCTATAGAAAAAATACTAAAACATTTAATTTTATGATGAAAAAAGGTATTTTTCAGTAACAGCTTGCTTTCTACTCTTTCGCATCTTTATCTAGTATACTTGAAATACTATACGCAAATATTATAAGTTAACATGTAACGCAAACGTCGCATGCACATATACGAGAACCGTTTTAAAAGATTGGTGGATAAGTCTATTTTATTGGATTGCAGAAAATTCTGTGGTTATCTGTCTTAAGTATAAACATTAACCTTAAAAATGCAAATCCTATGGGAACTTGTTGACTGAAGAATTGCTATTACAAATGAATTGCTTGCTTAGGGGAGAAAAATCTCTCGTGGAAGCCTTCAGATATGTAGAAGCGACTCCAGAAGTTTTGGGTGTTTAAGGGAATATACACCCTTGCACACACATACACATATACACATATACACACAAAAAAATGCATCCAAGTTTATTTACAATTAAGTTGTGAAGACTATGTGTCAGAGGAATTATACCAGACATTAGTAAAAACTATAGCAGAAAAGAAACGAGGTAAATTATAATAATATGCTTGTTTCAAATAAAGATTTTTTTTTACTAAGGAAAGTGGCTTATTTAAAATTTTGACGTAATAATTATGCGTGATAAGCTGAAGCACGCTAAATGAAGTTTAGAAACTAATAAGATTTTTTTTCAAATTCACAATAGAAAATGAATCAAAATTGTTCATAAACTACACACTTATACCCTGATTAAACTTTATACTTGCATATGTGTAAGGATTCTAAGAAGTCCCATTTTATTTCTCATCTTAAACTTGACTGTTAACTTTTCTTTTCACTGGAGTGTAGTGTGTAAGAAATTTTACTAGATTTGACCTTCCAATAATGTAACTTTTTCTTGAAATCTGTGTGTTTGAAGCTATATAAGTTTTAAATTAATTACTTATCAAACGAGTTTATCCTTACCAGTATATGAGCACGAAATTCGAAAGCCAAATTTAATTTCAGAAACATGCTTTACGAATATATTTGTTCTATGGAATTTGGAAACTCATTTGTAATCTGAATAATATCCACTATTGGCTCTTTATAATCCTCCTATAATTTGTCCGTATATAGTCCTAATCTTTTTATATAATTTGAATGCCCTTAGAGATAATATAATGTCTAACTTTATGTTCTTCATCTTTCTTTTTCAATTGATTCAGAAAATAATGACAATTAAAAATTGAAACATTTACTTTCACATAAAAACAAAAATGAAATTTAACGTAAACAAAGTTACTAATGAAAAATTAGATTTGAATTTAGTAGTTTGTTTTACAAAAATATTCACTGAAAAAAAACTGTTTTACATATGAATTTTTTAATCAGTTTACGATAAAATGAAAATATGTATTTCATTTTTATCTGAAATCTAAGAAAGATTTATTCCACAATGTAGAATTTCAGTTTTATTCAATCGATGGTTTTTTTTTTGTTTATTCAGCATCTCTAACCCTATGCATGAAAGTTTTAGGCTAAAAGGATTGAAAGCTCAATACTTTATGCTAAATGTAAAAGCAAACATAAGGATTCCTCTGTTATTGTTTGGCAACACCAGATTTTGAAAATGTTTTCTGAATGTGGAGCTGAGTATGGAAATAGAAATTTTGTCTATAAAAATCATATTTCCATTGTAATGTAGATTCTACTTTCTTCTTTCAAGATTTAACACATTCTGATCGGAAGTGAATGCACTATGTATGCTTATGAAATTTGTTTTGCGGTTGAAAACCTCACTGACAATTTGACAAAGCTGTTCTGATATGAAGCCAGCTGCGTTCTACTCTCATGATTTATTGAAGTTATATTTCTTTCAGACCCCGACTTTTAAGAGTGTTTTATCATACAGGCTCTTGAGTGATTTATTTTGATTTGATAGCAGTGGCAGGATGCGATAAGCTTAATTTTTGCATGAGCAGTATGTTTCGAAATGTTATAAATAAGTGATTCTCTCTGGCTCACTCTCTTCCATATTTTTACAAACAATGCTTGTGTAATTTTTTTATAGACATGTCGATTTTTAGTAATTTTTTTAAGTTAGAGAACAATGGAATTTTTATATACATATACATACACGCACAGACACAAATATATATATATATATATACGTATATGTGTGTGCGTGTGATAATGCTTATTTTTTTTTTATTTGGTTTACCAATAACCACTCAAGTAGCTTAATGCTTTATATGGTAAATTGTGGCAATGATTTTGTCAGATGAAAATGTTTTAAGTATAAATAAAACTCTGATACAAATTATTTTGACACAAAATCTTAAAATTGCTGGATTTTAACCGTTCTGTCATTAAAACAACAACAACAAAAATTTTAAGATTTTTTTTAGTAACCGAGATGTAAATGTTTAGAAGTAAACTTCGTTTTTCTTCATTTTGTGCATTCCAGAATTAATTTTCTCTCCCTCGGTAATCTCCTAAGCAATTACTTTTAAATCCACAAAGTTTTGACTATTTCTGATTGTGTATAGAAATTAATGATTATTAAATGAGTGTTACTATAATTTTTCTGTTGTCAAAATATAAGTATAAATTTAAAGCATGGAAGTTTAAAAACACACAACTTGGCGGATTCTACTTGCTTAAGGCTGTTGTAAGAGTTGAATTTAAGACCAGCTGTACTGCTCTTTAGCCTTATTTTTGTAAGGCTAATATATTCTGAATTTATAAAAGTAGATTCTTTTGAAGGTGCAAAATGTCAAATCAAGATATAATTTCTATTGAATAATCGAATTTTATAACTTGAAGATGTAATGTAAAAAATGTTGCAGTTCTAACTTAATGAAGACATGTAAAGCAAACCCTTTAAGGAAGGAATTCCATTTTGGGGAAGATTAGACAAATGCATGTATCACAAAACAAAGGAGCACCAACAAATCATTTTGAAATTGTCAGTATTCTGCCACATTAATTAAAACCAAATGCAGTTACGAACAGTAACCACTAATATCGACACCGAGCATAATCATAATGTCAATTTAAAGAAAAGCGTATTGGCTTCAGCAATGCACGGCATTATCGAAATTGACGTGGGAAAGAGTGAAAGAAATTTACGTAAAAGCAAATTAAGTCAGATTTCCACTAACGGTACACCAACTCAGTTACATTAACAATAATTATATTAGTAGATTTTCCAGTTTATGGTAAAAGTGTACAGGTAACAGTTGTACAGTACAATTAGGAATTAATTATGAATTTTTAAACTGCCTTCGAAGATAATAATGAATGCTATCTTTTTTAGAAAAAAGGTGATAAAAGACCTAAAAACTAGATTTGGCTCTTTCATTTACATTTGAACTATAAAGGAAATAAGAATCCGATGGAAATAAGAATCCGTTAAAACTCCGTTACTTCCTCTCGTTAATTTTCAAAAAGGTTCATTTATAAAATTTATATTACATTTGAACTTTAAGAGGTAATGTAATAGATTCTGAAACTCTTCACATTTTTACAAAAGAATTTATTATAGTGCACACAGGGGCGGCCTGACACGGTAAGCAAGGTAAGCATCGCATCGGGGCGCCGTCTTCGACGGGGCGCCTTTAGAACTCAAAAACTAAGAAAAACTAGTTCTTGAACATAAAGGGGCGTGCCTTTTTTACGTTTTCAATGGGGCGCCACATATACTAAGGCCGCCGCTAAAGGCCCCTAAATAGTGGCTCAGTCTACGATTGCTGTCCACTCAGTTTTCGTTGTAGACCAACGAACTTCAATATTTCAGGTAAACAAGTGTCAATGAATTTTTTAGTTAAATAAAAATTTAGGAATGTATCCGAAGATTAAAATTTAAATCAAAAACAAATATTTAATTGGACCGTGAGGTAACAAAAGTTTACGGTAAAAAACACAAACATCATGCAATAAGTTACATGTGAGCATTTAAGGAATACTTTTTCGGAGAAAATTGCTTGAGGATTTTATCGGAATACTGTACATAGAACATTTACTCATTTGGAAAAATAATTTTTAGGCACAGTTAAAATCAACTGATTCAAACCTGACCTCTAAATTTTTTTAAATTACTTTTTGTTAGTGTTTATTCGTTTCGAGTAGTTTCTCTCTTAGGATCATGAAGGTACATTTTTATTTTCATCATTTAAAATATAGAGTTTATTAAACATTAGGATACTTTAATGAAAAGTCGCACTTAAAGGAAAATGTGATAATCCAGGCTATTATTTTTTTTTTCAAAACGTATACAGGAAAAACTACATCAAATATAGATAAACAACATCTCGCACTTATAATTTTTATAAATTAAGATTCTTCCCAAAATTTGTTCAATCATCTTGCAGATGTCTTAGCTTAAAATAATCTCTTGATGATATCACAGCATGACTACATAATCCTGAAGGGAGGACAAATTGTTAGAGCACTGAAATTAAGTTGAAAATCTGTTCTATTCCTTAGTAAAATAAATGTATGTTATATCAATTCATGCTTTAGTGGTACATAATAATAATCTTTTAACTTCTAACAATTTGCTATGTGTTGCACGAAAATTTGCATTTTAAATGTCAGCTAAAATGTAAAACAGAAAATTCCATGTTTTCGATTTAATGATTTGCTTCAAACTTTAATAGAATGGACGACTCCTTTGCACTTTATTATTGTAAGAAATGATTTTGATTCTTTTTAAAATGTAAACAGTAGCATTGAGATTGTATATAAAAACGAAATATCTGTCAAAGCAAATCTAACAAGAAAAATAAGTTTAAATTTAAATCTTTATGAGTATGTAACCTCAACACATTTATTTCGAGATATAAACGATAAAAAACATTAATAATAAAGTCCATAATTTTGACTAGAAAGCAAAGCTTTTCTTTTATTAAATAAATATGATCTAACCATCTGTTGTGTTAAAATGAAAAGAGAGCAGAAAACAATATTATTAACAATAGATAAAACCCTATGTCATACTGTCATTACAAAAACCATTTCTCTTCTGGGCGAGGCTGTCAGATCGAAAAATGATTTCGAAGGAATAATGGAAATGTTATCATATTCGGAAACAAACGCTTCTCATGATGTATAATGTATGGAAAAGTACTTCTTTCACTTATACGATGGCAAAATAACTCGATAGCATGAATTTCAGATTATGTTTACAATTTTCCTTTCCATCTCTTATTGTGGAGATTGGAGGTAATCCGTCGTAGCATAATAAATCCGGAGTATGTGAGCATACATCAGAAAACTTTTTCCTTTATATATATATATATATATATTAGGGTGATTCATAAAATTCAAGTTTTTATTTTTTTGACTCTCAACCCATAATATCATTCTATCTACTAAAATATGAATTGGTTATTAATTTCAGAATTTTTTATTGATATTTAGGGGTCGCTACCAACTCTCAAAGTTTAAAAATTAACTGCAATAACACCCTTTTGGGTCTACGCGTTTCCTTCTCTTCTCTACTTCCGGCCACCCCTATATCAAGCAAATACCAATAAATTGAGCACCTCCCACTGCAGGAGGGGGGGGGGAGAATAAAGAAAAAAGACATTTTATGCGTATGACATTCCCCAGCTTTAGTTAGCTGGACTGATATTTACAACATAAACAATCCTGCTTCTTACCCAGAGATAAAATCATTGAAATCCAAAGTGGTTGTGTTCGCTCGTGATGAAATATGGTTAATCGGACACACTTGCTCAGAATTAGTGCAAACAAGATTACCCTCAGTGCAAGAAGTAATGAGTTTATTTTTTCACTATAAAAATGTAATGAAAAAAGTAAATAGAGAATCAGCGTCATTAACTGCTGGTGGTGTGATGGCAATATGGGAAAAAGCAAGTATTCCCACCAAGGAAAAGCAACATGTTATCACAAAAATACTCAAATATTTCAAGGAATGGCAGAATTAAAAAAAAAATAAAGAAAATAAGGCAAAGCGTTCAGCAACAATCAAAGAAAAAGAAAACAAGTGGCAATCAAATTTAAATGTTCTGTTTGATATAGCTCACTCTAATGCTCTAAATATAATGAATATTGACGAAGATAAGCAATTTCTTTTGAACCAAAGAAAAATGAACCGTCTTGGACGAATCGGTAAGATTGATAAACAGTATGCTAGAAAACTTGATAAACAATTAGAAAAAGAAGTTAAGTTGGAAAAAATGAAAGAAAAAGAAAAAGAAGCAATAAATAGACTAACTGAGAAATACGATTTATTGTCATCTTCAGCAACTTCTTCTACAGAGGACAGGAGTGATAGTGACATGAGTCAAAGTCGTCCTAATTCTCCGAAGCCAGGACCTTCTTCAAGCAAAGATTTTTCGATACCAAGGAAACGAGGCCAAAAAACAATCCTAGATTCTAATTTAGCAACTAGTCACTAAATTGAGCGACCGGAAAGCAACTGTTGTTTTGACATCTACACTCAAAAGTCTAGGCTGTAATGTATCAGAATACAACGTAAGCTATTCCTCTATACGTTGCCAGAGAATGAATAATAGATTGCAGCTTGCTGAATCAATAAAATCTGATTTCCAACCCCAAACTACACTAACTGTGCACTGGGATGGAAAAATGCTCGAGGACATAGCAGGGCATGAAGTGTAGATCGTCTACCAATCTTGGTATCTGGAAAAGGAGTGGACCAGCTCTTGGCCGTTGCTAAGCTTCCAGATGGCAAAGGAGAAACCATGGCGTCTGCTATTTTCGAGACAATTTCATCATGGAACTTACATGATAAAATAAGATGTATGTGCTTCGACACAACGGCATCTAATACTGGGCGAATAAACGGAGCCTGTATTCTTTTGGAACAAAAAATGCAAAAAGAATTGATTTGGATCCCTTGTCGGCATCACATCTTAGAAATCGTACTGGAAGCTGTCGTAGTATCAGCTATTGGACCATCCAGCGGTCCTGAAATTATAATTTTCAAAAAATTTAAGAGCCGTTGGACAAAAATAAATCAGGAAGACTTCAAAACTGCAATTTTTGAACCATCTACTTGGAATTGCGTTCAAACTGCTGCGACCAATATAATTACTTTTGCTCAGAATCAACTACAACAATTTCAGCCCTGTGACGATTACAGGGAGCTCCTTCATTTAATCATTATCTTTTTAATAGGGATTCCTGAAAGCGGTATCTCATTCAAAGCCCCTTCTGGAATGCATCGTGCACGTTGGATGGCGAAAGCTGTATATGCATTGAAAATGTTTCTATTTAAGCACCAGCTTAAGAGCACAATTAAAGAAGCTAAGGCCATTACGGATATCTGCATATTTGTTGTACTTGTCTATGCAAAATACTGGTTTACAGTGCCAGTGGCTTATATGGCACCTGAAAATGACCTGAAGATTTTGAAGGACATAGTTGAGTTCGAAAAACATGATACAGTTTTAGCCAAAGTCGCCGGGAAAAAGATGTTGGGTCATCTTTGGTATCTTTCTGAAGAACTGGTTGCTCTAGCTTTTTTTGATAAGCGAATTTCTAATGAAACAAAACGCAGAATGATTTTAGCACTGAATAACGAAAGTTCGGAAAAAGTCCTAAAAAGGCATCTTTGAGGTATGATGCAATCAAAAATCAAAATATCGAAGATTTCGTTACAACAAATACAATGAAATTTTTCAACACCACTGGTATTTCATGCGAGTTCATACAAAAAGATCCTGAGCTGTGGGAAGAAGAAGAAAGCTACAGGTCAGCTAAAGAAATTGTACAAAACATGAGAGTCGTTAATGATATAGCTGAACGAGGTGTTGCTTTGATGGAAGAATACAACAAATAACATACAAACGATGAGGAGCAGAAGCAGTACTTGATGTTGTTAGTTAAGAATTATAGACAGAAAAACCCCTATGTCAATAAGTCAAATTTTATATAACATTTTTTCTTTCTTTCTACTTCGAGGTTTCAACACTGTTATTTAGTATTTTCATTCATAAAAATGTATTCTGATTGTAATAAAATTATTTATTTAAAAATTTATCGTTTTTGCTTCATTTCTCATATTTCAAAATTCGGTAGCGACCCTTAAATATCAATTAAAATTTAAAAAAAAAATACTGGTATGTTTTCTAGTGGAATAGACCATTTTTAGGGGTTGAGAGTTAAAAAAAAGGGAAAAAATTTTTTGGGGGTCTTTTATGAATCACCCTAATATATATATATATATATATATATATATATATATATATATATATATATATATATATATATATATATATATATATATAATATATATATATATATATATACTAGGGGCCAAGGCCCCAGACTCGCTACGCTCGCTTTTCATATGAGGCATTCGGCCCCTAATCGGGCTTATTCGTAAAAAAAGACATAATTTCAACAGAGAAAACCCGAAGATTGGATCAGATAGAATGTTACTGAGCTAAGCTACACATTGCTTAGTTCTTGCATCTTCATTGGTACATAAAAATTTAAACTTCACACTACAGTAGACCCCCTACCCCTCATAACACGGAAGATATTTTGTTATGGGAATCCGTGTTGTACGGGTCCTGAGCTATACTCCACCTGGAGTGCGGACTCCGCTTATAATCACTGGAAAAATTATTTGTACTCCTCAGAAACACAATGATATTTAATGTTGCCATTCAAAGGTTATACTATCAGGTTGTAACGAAAGTTTTCCGCCATATCTGCCTGAAATACTAACTTCTAACTCCTTAGGTAACTGTTTTTGAACTTTGGGTACCAAACCTGCACAGTGTCACATGATACAATAATAGTACTTAAAGCTGTACTCATAATTCGTTGATATTATGTAGCTGACTTTTTGCAACATTACTGGAAGTAAATTTGAGACACCTTATACTTAATATAACTATATTTTTTACAGATTTCACAACACAGTGTTATAAAGTAAACCTCTTTCTTTCAAATGCCAAAAATCGTTTGACAAAATATGAGCAAATACGCCAACGAGAACTGTGTGCTGACGAAGTTTGCGGTGGCGGGAAACTTTCGTTACAACCTAATAATTAGGAGCTAAAGCGTAATCAAATAAGAACATATGTTTCAGCTGTATTTTTAATAATGTAAAACCTATTGGACACCTTGCGAATTTGCCACCCGATTTTTTGGCGATTTTTCATTATTTGGCGACTTGCGTTAGATATAAAGTTAATAAAAGCTACGGAACAGATAGAATAGCCTGCCACCAATGGCGACTTTTCATTATTTGGCGATTTACACATACTCGCAACCTATATTTACTGTTCATTTAGGGTTACCGGAAAACCGTTATCCATACTTTCATTTACATAATCGTTTGCAGATTGGCGTACTTAACACTACGAATTATACCATCTCGTCGCGCTAGCAAATATCCAAAGTGTACTATAACTGCTATAATGACATAGTTAACGCCAAATATTTCTACTGGTAGCAAATAACCAAGCTGGACGAGAACCGGCTTTAAAATAATCTGCATTTTAATTATTTTTCATTTTCAAGATATTAGTTATTCTGTTTTGGAAAAACGAATAATCGCTAATTCTAAACTCCTGTTGTCTAAGCTAACTTACTATTTGAAAATTGTCAACTTTGTGTAACACATTTTGAGTTACTTATTTCATATAGTTTTTATTTTGGCGTAAAATGGGCGTAATTATAACTCATGTTTGTAAATTTCACGCGATTCTAGATACTTGGAAACGCTTTGTTGCAAAGGAATGAATGGTTTTATGCCAAATCTGGCAACCATTCTATTTATTTTTTCAGTTTTTTATTAATATCTTCTAAAATAATTCGATTTTCGAGATTTAACTTAGCTCATCAGGTTCCTCGGAATTTTTCGAATCTGTGGGCACCTTAGTTGAAACTTAAATCCCCACGGTTTAGGAGGAAATAGGCCAACAAGCTTTGACAGCGCCAGCGGCCTTTACTTTTTTTTAGAATAGAGAGATACCCAAATTAAATTTCATGCTGTTCTGGAAACTCGCGGAATCTTTTCGCAATCGAAAGATTTCGTATTGTGTACACAGCTATTCTCATGTCCATGCAAACGATTTATTTGTGAAAAAAAATGATAAACTGTGTAATCTGGAAAATCTCTTTTAAACGAATTTGAATCCCAATTGTATGACGTTATATTCACTTGAAAAGGGTAATTTTGTCACGCAAAGGATTTACTTTTTTGACTCTCGGAAATAAAATGGTGCTGAAAATAGCGAAAAACGCTTGAAAAGGAGGGAACGGTTAGATTTTCAGATTTTTAAAGAAGCGCAGATTGTTTTCTACATTTTTATACATGATCATGAAAATTTTCAAGCGGATCGTGCAAACGGTGAAGAAGTTGTTAGGCTTTTTGTGTTAATTTGTAAATTTCACGCGATTCTAGATACTTGGAAACGCTTTGTTGCAAAGGAATGAATGATTTTATGCCAAATCTGGAACCATTCGGTTTATTTTTTGAGTTTTTTATTAATATCTTCTAAAATAATTCGATTTTCGAAATTTAAATCAGCTTAGCAGGTTCCTCGGAATTTTTCGAATCTGTGGGTACCTTAGTCGAAACTCAAATCCCTACGGTTTAGGAGGAGATAGGTCCAGAAGCTTTGACAGCGCCAGCGGCCTTTACTTTTTTTTAGAATATATATATATATATATATATATATGTGTGTGTGTGTGTGTGTGTGTGTGTGTGTGTGTGTGTGTGTGTGTGTGTATCATATCAATTTTCTAATCAAAAGTAATATATGAAGTGCATTAAAGTAAAAACACCGTTCAGTAAAAACTAGTAAAATTGTCGTAAAAGGAATCAAAGGAGGAATTGTCATAAAAATACTGACGCTGAAAATTTTGGTCTATTTTTAGTTAAGATACTTAGGTTCATCTGCAAGGTCTCCCAAAAAGGTGATAACGGGCTTTAATTCTCTATCAATTAGACATAAATGGACAGTGTAAATTGAAAAAAAATGTTCCAAATGGAGTCGGAAATAAGAATCCGTTAAAACTCCGTTAGTTCCTCTCGTTAATTTTCAAAAAGGTTCATTTATAAAATTTATATACGACCCAAGTACAA
This sequence comes from Cheiracanthium punctorium, assembly GCA_038373885.1. NCBI lineage: Eukaryota > Metazoa > Arthropoda > Arachnida > Araneae > Cheiracanthiidae > Cheiracanthium > Cheiracanthium punctorium. The sequence continues at coordinate 388,622 of JAWZYV010004239.1, forward strand.
AATAATTAAACATTAGTAAAATGTGCCCTGTGCACTCATGAGGTGATATACAAAATTTGAGAATTATACCCTGAAAAGTGTCAGATATATGATAAGTATAACGCTGACTTAAACCACTTCTCCATGGTTCTCGAAGAGGAAAAAAATCACATCTAGTGATCACATTTCAGGAGTCGTACAGAAATTACGGAATGAAATCTTTTTTTTTTTCCATCTAGCAATAAACTTTTTCATTCAAAATTATGTATAGTCCCCAATCATCTTTCTTTAACGATATCTCTCCGACGTTGTACGATAAAAGTCTCAAATTTTGGTACATTACCTCATTAGTGTATGGAGGCAAAAATTATATATATTTATATTTATATATATATATATATATATATATATATATATATATATATATATATATATATATATATATATATATATATATATATATATGTATGTATATATGTATATATAATGTTTAGTCTCTAAACCCTGTTTCGATAGAATTCGAGATAAGTAATCCACTTGAGCTGCACTTGCTTGTAAGGCAATTGATTTAGTCAGTAATATCTGCATTGCAAAGGTCTCGAATGCTTTTTAAAATATTTTGAAAATTTAAAAATTTTCATCTCTTGCAAAAATGAAATATCTGTTTTTTTTTCTCTCAAAACTTTTCTTAGTTTAGCAACTTTCATTCATTTATAGCATATATTTGTAAGAATAAATATTTATTTTATGACTTTTAGGTCTCCACAATAAAAAGTTTCTACTTTTAAAAATTGTATTTTTACTTAATTTTATTATTGAAACAAAAGTAGGATTATTATAGGAAGTAGGCTACATAAGTTAGATTTTAAATCTGAAGAATGAATATTTATGCTCGATAGCAAATTTTCCTACAAATTAGAGCGTGCAATGTATTGAATATAATGAAAGATCATCATTACTTTGAATTTATTTTTCTATCTAATTATATATTCATGGATTTAAATCCTTGATTGATATAACTGTAAGATGACTGTTGAAGTTTCATTAACACTCTTGAAGCAATGGTTTCCAAAAATTATGTAAAAATATCAATAACTCGTTCAAAAATAAGACAATCCGCATGAAATTAGAACATGTTGTCAAGTAGTTGCTGTAAGTAAATATGGATAAAAAATTATTATCGTTTCATTTAGAATAAAGAATTTGATAAGGGCATAAAATTGCAAGTTTTACATCAGGCCTCCAATTTTTCCTGTGATTTTAAGGTAAGAAATCAGGAGTAAGCGATTCTTAAGAATGACCTCTAGGCACCATTCTCCCGAATAACAGCGATAGAGAATTATTTGGAGACAAGAGGCAAGAAAATGTCAGGAACATGTGGCCATATGGTAAAATGCCTGTCTTTTTGTGAATAATAAACTTTGGCAACAGTTTCTAACTACAGATTTGGCATCCAGGAGGTTCAGCCAAGACGGCCCGTAGTTATGACCAGCGCCAATGATCGATAGTTATTGTTATGCAGACGAATAAATAGAGCAACAACTCCGATTCAATCCCCTTACACTAGTCACTGGAAGGTTAATGTCAACGTAAATCGTTCATAGAAGACTTCACGAAGGAGGTGTGTACGCGAGTCGATCAGCCATTTGCCTGCCACTCACAACACACCACAGAAAGCGAGGCGATCGTTTGTGGTGGGCACATCAGCATGTCTACTGGACGTTTGAGATGGGTCTGATGATTTCTTTCCATGTTTCTTTATAGCTTACTGTCTGTTTTATAGTGTTAGATCTGAAATTCTAATTGTAATTTTTTGAATAATACCCATTTTTGTGATTTGTCTTTTAATTGATGATAACCAGTATATATTTTATTAAATCTGATGGTCCTATACCCAGTAATTTACTGATTGTTCGCCGGTGTTTTTTTACTTTTAATCAAGCAATGAACAATTGGATGCGAAACCCAAAAACTGCTGTTGCTTCGATGACAGTCGATATAGTGCCCTCAAAGTTGTCTCACGTTTTCTCCAAAGCCATGGGGCAAGAAAACAGCTTGTCAGTATTTATATGCATACTTATTTATCCATTTAACCTGAATGAACTTTTAGATACTGACTTCGCTCCCGCCTACGTACCCAGCAAACACACATAGGTTCTCTGAACGTCCATTAACGTTCAGAAGACGTTCAGAAAACGTTTTCTGAACGTTAATAGACGTTCAGAGAACCTGTGTGTGTTTGCTGGGTGTATAATTATACTCTCAACAACTGATTTTAGGGCTGATAAAATTTCCTTTACACTCAATATTTCGTTTGGCAGAAAAATTATATCTGCTCTAAAATAAATTACAAATTAACTCATTAATTAGCATTTTGAGAGTAGAGATATCTCGTACGATATCCATACTTTAAAATTTTTATTTTATAATAAAAATCCCATACCCATTAGTTTAACATTGAAATGGAACTTCTAGTATCATTATGCAATTTTTTGAGCTCGTTAATTTTGTAAGAACCTTTGTAAACAGTATTACACACAACCAAACTTTAAAATGCGTGAAACTGAAATCTTTCCTTTCTCTTTCCAGTCTTCAATTTATCCATTTTATTTTATTTTGTTTTATTATTTGGAAATAATGTACTTCTGGGGCATACCAGAGGAAAATGGCTTACAATCTATGTGTTTTCATATATACTTCCAATTTATCAAGTTTCATACTTTTCAAATTTGAATGCTTTGTTGTTAATGGTGAAATCATGTGGTATGATCTGTGACCATTCTATATAACTATTTATATAAATTATTGGTATTTCTTTTAGAGAATATTTCCAATGAATTATGTCTTTAACAAGCATTTATAATTTTTTAACATTTGCTGGTAAAAGTAGGAAAAATTCAAATCACATCTATTTTATAACTACTTTCCCTAGCATCAGTATAAATGCCTGTAATTTCAATATAAGAAATTAACCATCCAGTATCTTAAACCTTTCATTTAATTTAATAATTATTTCACTAAAAATACGTACAGATATTTGAATTTAGATTTGGTTTTTGGTATTAATTTAAAGAAAAAATATATTTACATTGATCAATCGATATGTCATCTTTGCTTTTCATCTAACTTTTCTGAGGAATTTATTATAATCATTGGCATCATAGTATTTTTCTTTCAGTTTTCCTTGATTTAGTCTGCTTCCTTCAAAACTAACACAAGGAATAAAAATATTTTTTATGAGAAACTTCCATTTTACTAGGAACTATATCATTTAGATAGAACAAGATATATTCAGAGCCTAAACCAATCATATGGAGTTTAGTCTTTTTAACTGGTTCTAATATGAATCAGATTAGTTCAATATGGCTCACAAAAATAATGGCATAAAATTTATGCTTAGACAAAACTAAGAATATTGTGTCTGTACTATTTTTGCTTCTGGAGGCTTATAATAAGAGCTAGACAAGTTATGGTAATTGATAAAAAAAAAAAATATAAAAATATTATTGCATTTTTTACTGCGTCTAGACAAACGCAACTTTTTGATGTCTACATTAAAACTTGTTGACATCTATCCCTACATCTTGTTTCTCTCCTGTCAATCATTTAACGCTGGAAATTACACTGGCAAACTTCCAGATCCAGAAGGCTGCAAATCTCGTGTGATTTCAAATGGATTTCAAGAATCGTTCTAAGACAAAATTGGGCAAAATACATTGAAAATGTATTTTCTATACAAAATATATTGATTCAAACACACTAAAATACAAAATACAAAATACTTCTTGAATTAAAAAAAATGCAAAATACAAAATATATATATTTTCAAAATACGTACGAAATACATGTAAAAATTTTTAAAGATTTGAATTGAGAGGAAGCTAATTTTTCAACCGAAGATTCCAGTTTATTTTATTTAAATACATTTTAAAGCGAATAACAAAATCAATGATAATTGTTATGATAAGGAGAAGGTGTTAGTTGTTTTTTAAACGGTACCTTTCAAAATTTTTACTGTATAGCAATAAGATCCAGAACAAATCATTTCTAAGAAATTGCATTAGTACTCAAAACGCAATGAAAACTATATAACATGTGAACAACGAATACTAGTTTCTTTGAAAATCGCTCATAAAAACTTTAATTTACAAAACTCAGAGGGCGTAAAATAAACCTCTACATATAATATTTATTATTTATTCATTTATTTTGAACATATATACCGTGTTTACTCGCATAATAGTTGCAACTTTTTTCGCAATTTTTCAATGTGAAAGTGTGGGTGCGAATATTATGCGTTAAAATCTAGTACACATCATTGTACTAGATTTTCCCGCATCATCTAGATTTTCATCTAGTACACACTAGTGTAAAAATACAACTATACAAAATTCATTATAGTAAAATTAGTTCTTAACCAAATATTTCCAGACTATGTGTTGTTTATTAAATAGTCTTTTCATCAGCTGCACACAAAAAGCGGCATTTTTCTTTTTATGGTGACACTTTTATAGACATAAAATTAATAATAAGCAATTAACAGCATAATCACGCAATTCCTTATCTTTCTATGGATGGAGTGACTATTGAGAATGTCAGTGGGAAAGCAGAACAGATTATTCCATTATTAGTAGTAGTTCATGGAAAGGTACAGCTGATCCTTTTCTATTTTCTAGATGAAGGTCAAATACGCGACTGCGACTATTATGCGAGGAAAATATTTCGACGATTTTTTCTGTTTCAAAAGGGAGTGTGGCTATGAGAGGGTAACTATTGAACGAGTAAACACGGTACTCAGCTAAATAACAACCTATTAAAAAATTCATATTTTCCCTTTAAACGAGCTCTAAAATTAATCGTAGATTTAAATATTTTGCATATTATCTAAGTTTTCAGCTTCTATAATTGACATTGCGCCTTCACTTTTTCATTTTCATCTGTAGACAAAATTTGGAAATATTTTCTATTAAGAATTGAACAAAAGGTTTCAAAATCATCTGTAATGTAAGTTTGATTCATCCCATCCTATTACGGTAAGCTGTCGATCTACTGGCCTGAAGCTTGGTGTGTTTCACTCCATATGTAACGCGAATGCGCCTTTAAAACCCCTTAAAAAGTCCTATTTCCCCTCTTAGGCAGATACCCGTCGCGTAGCTTTGTCTCTTAACCACATTAATCATACACCCATTATCTTTCTACAGAAGTACTGATAATCTTATTTTTCTAGAACTTCGCAACACATTTCAAATTGTGTATGAATTTCCTTAAATAATAGAATAAATGCTACTTAAATATGTTTTCAAAGCTTTTGGATTTATTTACAGTGGAAATCTAGAAACACTCGTAGACCAACCATACTGTTTTAAACAGGTATATGAAAAGCTTTTCCTTGCCTTTCCTGTTTAGTTAAATTTAAAGATCTCAAGAGTTCCTAACAGTTCTTCAGTTATGATACCACGTGTATTTCTGGTGCAGCTCATAAATTGCATCAAGAGAGGGGGGTGAAAAGTAAATATCAGCCATTTTATGATTTTGATTTGCACGTGCTTTGGTGATAACTAATGAATAATTAGCTATCTGAACAATCTGTGGTGTTAACTACACACCACAGAATCTAATTTAATGTCAGAATACAACATGTATTTTTTATATTTTAAAAATACAAAATACATTGAAAATGTATTCTAAAATACATTCTAAAATACTTTAATTTTACGAGTGAAAATACAAAATACGAGATACAAATGTATTTTGAGAATCTATTTCAAATACATGTATTTGCGTTCTGCCCAACTCGTTCTAAGACATGAGTGAACAAAAAAAATCAAGTTTCTTCTCTATGTCTGTGACAATTTTTTACTATTATGGTTCTCTTTACAGACTTACTAACGAAATTTCTTTTGATCAGTAAATTTAAGGTACAACTTGTATTTTTACGCTAATCAATAAATTAACTGAAAACTGTAAGACCAAAATCTTCTATAAACCCCACTTCTAATTTAAGTCAAACTATTGTTAATATTAGTTGATTTTTCAGTGTTTGCATGGTGGTATTAATAGCAGTATGTAGTAAAGTTCGTATAGTCAGTCACTGGAAGGAACGGAAAGGTTTTTCACGAACTGACATTGCTAGAACGTATAACGTACCTCTTCGGTATGATCAGAAGACACTAGAAAAAGTTTTACTGGAAAATCCCTATGAAAAATGTACACATTCCAATAATGTCTGTAAATCTTGAAGATAAAAAGAATAGGTAATATAAGAACATTTTATATATATACTTTATTGTAGAAATTATAAAATTAATTTACGTATATATTTTGTAGAAACTATTTTGAATTATCAAGTTGCGTTTACCTAACTCCATAAAATAAAATTTTTGCGGCGGATTCATTTTATCTGTAAACAATAGTGTCAACTTATATGTTTAGTAAAAGTTTAATTGTATTACATACAATAAACTGTGTGTTCTTTTCTTATTATAACGGATACATCATAAAACCTTATAATTTTTAAATCTAGGTAAACAATAGATTTTATTATAGACGCATTTCTTAGTTTGAATTTTGCTTTGAATATCAAATGCGAAATTTATTCAAAATGCATCGTTGAAAGTTATAACATTGACTTTGGATTCACCTTTGACATCATAAATTAAATTATGATTATATTTAAAATATTAGTTTCTAAACTCATTGAAATACAGAGAACCCCTTGCTGGCACTTAAGCCTAAACTAAATGATTCTGGTAATTTCTCTTAACTAATGAATAATTAATTACCAGATCATATTTGGTGGACTACTTATAAATAGCTCAGTATCTCTCCTTGCATGAATTAAAGCAGTGCAAGCATTCATCAGGGAAACGAAGAACCATGAAATTTTAATACTTTAACATTAAAATGCTCAGTGCCAAACAAGATATAGCTAACTAAATTAAAATAAATTGCACTTTAAAACTTGCTTCTTCAGAAATTTTAAAAATATATATCAACTTTACAGCAACAATCTGTTGTTTAAAATGTATTGACAGAGGGCATGTTTATATATATTTTAATTTCCATAATCAAAATTCAACAAGATGAATTTTGTAGAAAAAACGATTAATTTACATGAGGTAATTTGTGAAATTGTACAACGTTACTTTACTATACCGATCGTTTTATAGCGCTTTATTAAAGGTTGTCATTAATTTAAAATAATGAAAGAAGAATTATCATCTTTTAGAAACTCGTTCTTTAAAATTCATTTAAAATTTTCCGCTTATCTAATGTGTCTATGAATTTCTTTTTCAAACTTTATTTCTTTTTTACACAAGAGATTTTGCAACTCATCGTCAGCATGGTATACTTCAAAGCAAAAATGTTTTGAACAATGTTAATACTCCGTCTATAAAACTGTCATACAAGCAAATACATGTATATATTTTTACACTTTCTTTTTCTTTAACGGTTTTACCTTTCCTTAGATTTGCATTTAGTAAAAGTGTGATCTTAAATACTTATATTATCATCAGTAGTAGATATAAAATATTCCAAGGCAAATACTTTGGGATTTACTTTAAAAAAAAGAAGTAACTGAGAAATGCCACCTCTAGAATTACATTTTCGGCTGCGATTTACTTTACATGGTTTCCTTCAAGATGAAAGTAACTTAAATATGTATCCATCAGAATATTATACACTTACACATTATTACTCTAACTAAACTAAAAAAATGAAATTATTGGATTTCCTCGTTCACGTCTGTAAAGAAAACTCATAATTCTATTACTGTAGACTTGCGTGTATTTTGTAATAAAATCGTCCCAAGAGCTTTCATGACAGTCTGGAAGTACATTTATGATCTAAAATAGATGTACTACATTTCTGTGTGTAGTGGTACTTCTTTACCAACCGAAATTACTATTTTGAAAACGTATTTTAGAATAAAATCATTTATCTCTTTAGATATCCAGTAATCAATCATACCAGAACTACTTATTACCGACTTGGAAAAATAATCTTTGAAATCAATACGCTCTTTTAAGGATCTTTCTTTCTAGAGTTTAATGCTTTATTATATATTTTTTTCAACGGAAAGCATATTTTTAGCATCTCTCCCCATATTTCATGTGTTCTTTACAATGCTATAAAATGCACCCCACCACAGCTTGCTATCTCGCTGAAAGCGGTATTTGTCATAAGTAATCGCACTAGAATAATAGTGCTGCGGCTTAGCTTATGAGCCGCAGCACTATTATACTAGTGCGATTTGCGGTAAGCTTCAAATCTTAAAAAAAAATAGAGTGGTGATATTATAGTTTTCATCCCTATGTCTCTTATGTATTTCTTTCCCCACGTTACATCTGAAGATCATGCTGTACAGAAAAGAAAACCATGTTTTCTAAAACGCAAAATTGTGTTCAGTACTAAAGACATATTGATTTTTAACTTTCAGCACACCGTAGGACAGGTGAAGGTATCCAAAATTTTTCTGTTCCAATAATTTTTTAAGAATATCACCTTTCGGCGTCAGATTGTACTTTGCCAAGTGTCACTCTACGCACATTCCTTAGAAATTCGTCAAAAACGATGATTTAGCTGATGATATAATCAGTAACTATCAATATTATATACTTTTTCTCGTATCGTTTACGAGGATTACCTCTCATTGGTTACTACTATTTAAATAAAGATGCACAGAATTAGTGACAATATTTTTTATAAATTTGCTAAGGGGAAGTAAGTAGTAGAGAATGCGAAGATGCAATACGGGATCCTGAAAAATGTCGAAAAACACCTGCAAAACTCTCTTTGTCCAACATTAACAGAAAAAAGTGTTCTATCATGGGAGCTGTTTACATAATTCGTCATAATTTGGTTCATGTCAACAGACATAGCGTCTGTATACGGCGGGAAGAAATGCCTTTTCAAGTACATTGACGCAAAACATGAAGTTGAGGGTTAGGTTAAAAATGATGGAGAATTTATTACCACTCTGATTCTCATTCTCGGGAAAAAGCAAATTACAAGACAGAACAAATTTTGAAAATTAAAAGACTAAACACGAAACATCAAATCCCAATATTTTAGCAATTTAATTACGTAAATATTTTCTGTTTATTTTCAGTATATGCATATATACGTGCATATATACATGTACAGTTAAAAATATTCTGAAATTTCAGGATATTTCTAGCCTTCTTTTTAAGGGAAATGCCAGTTTCTCCCATTAATTGGTACTTTTTTTAACGGCGTTCGCGTTTAAACGGTAAATTTTCAAGTTCGGTTTGGTTTCTGAATTTTGCGACTTATTCTAATAAATGGATTTTCGCTAGACAATTTCAGTAGTAAAAATATTTTGATACCATCAGCGCACTTATCAGTAATTATATTAATTACATATATCTATCTATATATATATATATATAAATAATACTATAATAAAAGATCATTTTTATTAATACGGGTGTTTCAATTCATACCCTTAATTTCTACTCTTAATTTTCAGAAAGTAATTTAGATTCTTTATTTCAAATTGAGAACAAAGAATCAATAAACGGGAAGGTTTTCGATTTGCAGATATTTTGGGAAGCCAAAGGCATGTTTTTATTTTCTTTTTCCAATATCTGTCAGCATTTTTTTTTCCAAGGGCGGGCACTACCTGTTTATAGGTACTGCCAACTACTGGCCAATGGAACAAACATGTAGAGTTTTCACAACATTTCAAAATCTATTTAAAGTTTTAAAGTTCTTTGCCACCTATAGTTCAAGTGATCACCAGTGATGATACTAAATTTTATTTCATTTGCTTCAGTGGTTTATAAGTAATCGAGAAATATTTTACACATTTTAAATAAGTTTCCGCAAAATCGCAAAATCTATTCAAAATTAAAAAAAAAAAATCGACATATCATGTCACCAAATCTCATTCGATACGTTTTAGTCCTTAATACGTGATGCGCAACAAATGTTTACACATGTTGAAACGATTTTTGGAAAATCTCAAAATCTATATAATTAGACGTTTTTTAAATTTCAACACGTACAGTTAAATTGGGTGACCATCTATCATGTGCTTAGTTTCAGTTCATTGGCTTTAGCCATTATTATGTGATGCGAGAACGAATATTTATGCATTTTGAAATAATTTTCGAAAAATCTCAAAATGCAATTTAAAATTTATGAAAATTCGACGCCTATATTTTAAGTTGAGTGACAACCTAACATGACACCAAATTTCCTTTCATACTCTGTAGAATTTATTTCATGATGCTGGAACAAAAATTTATGCATTTTGAAACGATTTTCGCAAAATCTCAAATTTTAATCAAAAGAATTTAAAAATTCAACGCCTACCACCTATAACGACACCAAATCATATATCATTTGTTTTTGTCGTTATTACGTGATTGTCGAACAAATATGTACGGAATTTGAAAGAATTTTCGCAGAGTCTCAAAATGTAATCAAAGTATTTTAAAAATTCGACGCCTATAGTTTAAGTTGAGTGAGTAAGTTAAGTTTATTATGTTGCAAAATTTCATTTCATTCACTTCCATCATCTTTACGTGATGCGCGACCATATATGTACACAGTTTATAAATATTTTCGCAAAATCTCAAAATCTAATTAAAGTTTTTAACCCTCTCGCTGCGCATCTCGCGATTTCCATGGGCAACGTAGAAGTAGCAAAATTTGTGCAGCCCGCGATTTCCGTGGGGATACATTTTTGCCGTCTATTTAATTGTGCAACCCGCTCTTTCCCTGTTCATGGTTTCATTTCGGCTTTCTCTGTGATGTTTAATTGTTTATTTAGATGTGGTCTAAGAGATTTCGTTAGTTGTCCACATATAGGAAAAATTTTTGCAACATTTTGCGTGCGCTTTTGAAAGCTAGCTACAAAAAGTACGCAATTTTTGAACTTATTTCGATAAAAGAAATGTCAGAGAGTTAAATAATTAGATACCTTAGTTTAGGTTGAGTGACCACATATCATGTCATCCAATTTCATTTCATTCGCTTCCGTCATTTTTACGTGATGCACTGGCAAACAACGACAGACCACAGAAAGAAAAACAGACAAATATTTTTTTGACAGTCGTACTGGATTGCCAAGTGCTCGGAAGGAATAGAAATCACTAAATTTTTGAATTCCAAGTAATTTACAGGCAAAAGTTTAATTTCTTTATAGAGATAGCTAGGGAAAATCGTAATCAGAACGGACGGACATTTTCATTCAAATTTATTGTCAGTCATTTCCCCGTTAATTGGTACATAATTAGTTTTCAACAGTTTATGTAGTATATATATATATATATATATATATATATATATGTAATGTATAAAAAGGTAATTTGGGTTTTACTAGTTTGGGTATTGTTCAAGCGGGTACTTTCACTGTAAGTTTTGCTTTCCTGTCATACTTGCCACGCGCGCTCTGGAGCTATGTTTTATTTATTTTGTTATTTGTCAGACATCAGGCCGTCGATTCTGAGTTCTTTAGATGTACACGTGTCCTCACGCCCTCGTAGCCCCGGATGCCGGTCACGTTGGTAAATGTGTGTGGTTCGATCAGAGATAAGAGAGAGGAGGAGTTGTGTCTTCGCAGACCACGTGGGGTGGTAAGCGTAAATACTCCCGCACATCGAAAATCGGGGGACTTCTGCCACTGGAACTGCTTCATGAGTCCACGCTGATTCTTGTACCCGTCTCCCCTCCCCTCTTCTCATTCTAAATTGTAACTTAATTGTAATGTTCAATAAACCATATTACCTGCCTTAACTCTGACGCCTACTTGAAATATCTGACGTCTCAAATAGCCGACAGGATGATTGCCTGTGTGCAAATTAAAAATTTTAAATTGTAAAAAAAAAAAAAATTAACGCTCAAAAGTCCGCTCAAAAAAAAGTCCATCGTTCGCAGGAGATGCAGCGCGCCTCTTCACCGACACCAGCCGATGGCCTACTCCTTGAGTCCGCTCTCCACCGGCCAACTTCGTCGAGCCCTGCTCTGGGAGATTTCAATACCGACTGATGACTCAGGTTACCTTCTGAAGTACTTCACAGAACGTCCTGTACGTTCTACGCCGTTAATGCCGAAATGGAAGAACGTCTGCATTGATGAACAGCCTATACCATATTTCTGCAGCGCTCATCATACCGAAATCTGCGCCTCCTAATTCATCTTTTTTTTTTCCTTTTTCGCACGTTCGCCACAAACCAAGAGAAACTCCTGTCATCATTACAGCGCGGCGGTGCGTCAAAATTTACTGCCTTCATTGACCCAAGACAGCCCCCCATGAGAAGTGTGTGCAACTGGTGAATCATTTCCCCCTTTTCTCCCTGCCGAATATTTTTGTTTTTGTGCGTACAACTTGTTGACCAACACTCCTCCTGCCTGCATTTAACTTGGGAGAGAATATTTTTTTTTGTGTGTGTGTGTTTTGTTTATCGTTGAGGGATGACGATTTTAATTTGTGGATATCAATTTCTTTCGTAAAAGTAAGCGATTTTTATTTTAGAGTTGAAGTGAACATTAGAACATTATATTTAAATGGTTATTAATTGTGTGTGTGTTATTTTAAAGGGCTATTTTAGTGTTGATGAAAAAAAAAAAAATTGATATATCTGCATTTTTCCCATTAATATAGTATTTTCATTAAGGGAAGATTTTGTAAATTTATTGCAGTATTATTATTAATGTTGCTAAATAAAAATTCTGAATGCAATTATTAAATGCTTCTCCGTTCAGGTAAAAATTTAGAAAAAAAATTCAGCATGTCGTTAGATGGTAAAGAAAATACACAAACTATTGCCACTATGTCCCTGCAAAAAAGTGATGAGTTTATTGCCCCTTTTAATTTTGAAGATAATATGAGTTTTGAAAGTTGGATAGCTTATTACGAACAGTGTTGCTTACAACAAAATAAAGATGAAGACTGGAAATTTTAAAATATAGGAAAATTTCTTAAGGGGTCTGCCTTAACAACATACATAAATAATATTGCAAATTGTAATAATTGGCAAGAATTGATTGAAATACTGAGAGAAAAATATATTTCATGTACCGTGTTTACTTTCATGGATTTTACAAATTTAAAACTAGAAAAAATTTCGAATCTTATAACTTATTTTCATGAAAAATTAGAAATAGGTAGAAAATTGGGATCTACCTAATAATATAATATTAGAAGGATTGACCAATGGTCTTCCTAGTAATGTGAGAGCACTTTTAACCCTGCAACCACCCGGTAGTGCCACCGAGTGGCTTAAGGTAGCGTCAAAATTAATTAAAATTCACGAACCGCCCCAACAGGCAAGTTTTACCTCCTCGCCCAATAATGCACAAAATTCTAGTTACTTTACACCCAAGCTTCGGAATTTTAGACCCTACCATGCTCCTGTTTATAACCGACCAAATTGGCGTCAACCAATTCATAATTCAACCCAAGGGCGAACCCAAATAAATAATTGGCCCCGTTTTCGACCCCTATCTCAAAGTCCTCAAAGTTTACACCACCAAAATAATGTCAATTACCAAGAAAGCACCCTACCTAGAACTCCATGTAGAAAATGTGAGGGGCTAGGGATAAGTAATGCTTTCCATTGGGCGCATAATTGTCCCTTTAAAAGTAACAACCAAATTGCGACAAACCCATACGTGACACCAATTATGACTCACCAGAATATGACTTCGAACACCACTATTTTAAATTCACAAAATAATGGTACTGAGACCTCGCGAGAAGAGAACTTATGACTATTTACTGTACCCGGGTACCTAAGGAAAAAATTAACTCAACCCAAAATTGACAATTTTGAATTTTTAAGTGTTCCCTGTGTCATAGACACTGGCTCTACACTCTCTGTCTTGCCGCAAAGTTTTGTTGGACGATATAATTTAGAAGTACAGAGAGTCTCGCGTTTAAATGTTACTCAGGCAGATGGACTGCTGATACTTGATACAGTGTGTTATGTTAATTTAGAAATTGGAAACATTACTAAATTAATGCAGTGTGTAAAATTTTTTATAGTATATTTAAGCCTGCCATATGCCATATTGGGTTTACCAGAGTGTAAAAAGTTTTGTTTATATATTGATTGTGTGAATTTATGTGTTTTTCAAAAATGTTAGATTACCTTTATACAATTATGATGCCTTACCTATGTCTCTACATTTAAATCAACCCAGTTCTTCAACCGATAGCAAAGCCTCTGAGGAAAGCGTTCCCCCTCAGACTGTTTATAAAGCTATCAATCCAAAATTAGAGGAATTATTAAATAAATATGAGAAAATCTTTGCAAAAAATAAATATGATATTGGTCGTATTAATGTAGAACCTCAACGTATAAATTTAACTTCTGACCTACCTGTTTGCCTCAGGCCTTATCGAACCTCTCCTAAAGAGGAAGACGAAATTAATTCTCAGATTGAACAATTATTAAAAGCTGGTTTAATTAAGGAAAGCAATAGCCCTATGCTGCACCCGTCACTTTAGCGTAGAAACGCGACGAGGGTACCAAAACTAGACTGTGTGTGGATTATCGTAAATTAAATAATATAGTAAAAAATGATGTCGAGCCTTTGCCACGTATTGACAGCTTATTAGATAAACTAAGTGGGGCGAAAATATTCTCAACTCTTGATTTGGCGTCTGGATTTTGGCATGTGCCCATCCACCCTCAAGATACTGAAAAACTAGCCTTTGTAACTAATACAGGTCTCTATACGTTCCAGGTCTTCCCATTTGGCATTAAGACAGGGCCTGCTATATTTAACAGAGTCATGAGAAGAATATTAAATAAATATAAAATTAAATTTGCCTATAATTATTTTGATGACATAATGGTTTTTTTCTTCTTCTATGGAAAAATATATGCAGCATTTAGAAACTATTTTCCAAATTTGTTTGCAGGAGAATATTAAATTGAAATTATCTAAATGTAACTTTGCTAAGGACACTATAAAATTTTTGGGGTATGAGGTTAAACAAGGTCAAATTACTCCAGATAATGCTAATATTGAAATTATCAAAAATTTGAAGCCACCTACTAACGTAAAGGAACTACAGAGGTTTCTTGGTTCTGTAAATGTTTATAACAGATTTATTGATCGGTATGCAAAATTAAGACGTCCTTTAAATGATTTGTTAAAGAAAAACGCTAAATGGGATTGGTCAACAAACTGTGAGAAAAGTTTTGAAACCTTAAAAAATATTTTGATATCTAAACCTGTGTTACAATTATACGACGTTAAATTACCTATCCATGTATTTATTGATGCATCAAAATGTTCAGTTGGAGCTGTGTTGAAGCAGCCGGATGCCTCAGGTATCTTGCACCCGATTGCATATCATTCGAGATCGCTTCGATCATATGAAAAGAATTACACCATAACTGAATTAGAATGTTTGGCTATCGTTGATGCCCTTGATAAATTTTATCATTACCTTCACGGTCAAAATTCGTCATTCATACTGACCACGCGGCATTGGTTTGGTTAAAAAATGTCAAAAATTTAAGAGGAAGATTATTCTGCTGGTCCCTTAAATTAAGTATGTTTGACTACGAAATAAAGTACCTAAAGGGCTCAACAAATGTCGAAGCTGATCTGTTATCAAGGATTCCTCCTTCTCAACATCTCCAACTAATTCAACCTTCGGTTTTATTGTTAGATGCTGAAGAAATTAAAAATCATCAATTAGCAGAAAATATGCATGGTCCTAAATATAAAATCATTAATGATTTAATTACCATAAATAAGAAAGGATTCAAAAAAATAGTGGTGCCTATGAGCTTAAGAAAAACTTTAATGAAAAATGCACATGAAAATTTTGGCCATCCTGGTGTTCAAAAAATGTTAAGTATAATTTCACCTTTCTATTATTGGCCTCATATGACTCAAGATATTTCCAATTATGTTAAACATTGTTCGACTTGCCAATTTAACAAAAAACCTAAACAGAAGAAATTTGGTTTGTTACAGGCTGTACCTGCTACTGATAAACCCTTTGAATGTCTTTCGATTGATACTGTAGGAGGTTTCAACTATTACAATTCAACAAAAAAATATCTACATCTAATAATTGACCATGCTACAAGATATGTTTGGGCCTTTCCTTCGGAAAGTGTCACTACTGAAACCTATGTAGACTGTCTAAAACAAATATTCAATATTCAAGTTCCTCAAAAGATACTTAGTGATAGAAATGCAGCTTTTACTGCTTCGCGTTTTAAAAAATTCCTCAAGAACTACAATACTAAACAACTATTAACTTCAGCTCATCATCCACAGACAAATGGAAAAGTAGAGAGAGTAAATCAATCCATAGTTACTAGATTAAAATGTAAAGTTAACTCTTCACCTTCTAAAATTCCTTGGACTAAGTTACTAGAGCAGGTTATTAGTGAATATAATAACACACCTCATTCAGTAACGAAGTTTACACCCATGTATTTAATGTTTGGAAAATTGCCATATGACTCACCTATTTCGGAAAATACCTATCCTCCTGTTGATGAAGCTCGAAAATTAGCAAAAGAAAGGACAATAGAATTTCATAATAAAAATAAAATTAGATATGACAATAAATTCATAGAAGCTAATTTCGAACCAGGAGATCTTGTAATTTATGAAGAATTTAACTACCCAAATACACGTAAATTATCTCCTACTTTTTCAGGTCCTTATTCAATTGTAAACAAATGTTCTTCAGTTACATTCGAAATTGATAAACCTAATTACCATACTAAGAAACCTACGGAAATAGTTCACTCTTCTAAATTGAGACCTTATTTCCCTCCTGACAAATTAAAGCTAGCCCACGAAGGTGATTAAATTTAATTAACAATAATTGATCTAAAAAAAAAAATAGAAAAATAGAAAAAAAAATGTATTCAAAATTTCTAAGTGTTGAGTTTGGAACCCTGAATACTCGACATAAAGTCTATCGTCTATCCTTTTTTCTTTTATGCTTCTAACAACCTTTCTCTGTCACCCGCTTCTCTTAGTCATTTGGAGTAGCTAGTAAGATAGAAGAAGTCCCTCAAGGTCCGAGTTGTGTGCGTCTAAGTAAAGTATCCTGCATTTAGCGTCTTTTTCCTTTGTATTAGTTTTATAGAGTATTATGCAAGGACCATAAAGTGAAAGGCTAGGACTTAGAACATAGGCTGGGACTGTCCTCTCAATAATCCCTCAAGGTTTATCCCTCAGCACTGTCTATTGAGTCATTTCTTATCCCTTCCCTTTTTGAAGCTGAGTGAGGGCTACTGGCCACAGTTTTCTCTTTCGTAGTTGACAATGTGTCCTTCCTTTTTTCGGTATCATTGTGAACGCCATTGTCTGTTTGTCGATGACTATGGAGAGTTTGAATGAAGTTTTGGGGGCAAACTTTAAAATGCCTACAAGTGGATTTTACTATACGCCCATAGCCTGTGTAGATGGTGACTTAGCGTGTTTCACAGCTATGGTCTCTTTCGAAATTTCTAATATCATACACACTAACAACGACATTTTTACATTTTTTTTTACATATAGGCCTATTTACAAACTAAATTAAAATTTAGCTCCATTTTGCCAAACATAGCATTTTGCCCAAGTTAGTGTTTTGCATTCCATCACAATAAATCTAATATTTCTTTATGCTCTTTATGCATGCAAGCCGAAAGCCATAAGTATTTGCCGAAGAAAGAATGAAAATGTCAGGCCATGGTTTATTTATATGCCATTTTGTTTAATTAAATTACTATAACTATTTGTTGTAGCAGGGTATTTATTGTATCCCGACCTAGTGTTGTAGATATTACAATTGTATGATATTTTGAAAAAAATTATCGCAAAGGCACGAATTCCATATGTTTTTATTTTTATTGTAGATATTTATTCGTACTATTGGACATCATTTATGTTTTGTCAAATTTAGAAGAGCTTGCATCCTGCTCCTCAAGTATTGTAGCAACATAACTTACCATAATTCTAGCCAGATTAAAATTTTAAGGTGTCTAAAACTTGGAAATTAGATTAGTGTCGGTACTAGTTTATAAGATTAGGAAGCGATAGGGACGTCCTGACAATGTCCCAATGTGAGTAGACTGGCCACCTTCAATGATAATGCACTGTCAGACTTCTTTTGCCGGGGGGATAATGTAAAATGTATAAAAAGGTAATTTGGAGGTGTTTACTGAGTTTGGGTGATTGTTCAAGTCGGGTACTTTCACTGTAAGTTTTTGCTTTCCTGGCATAACTTTGCCAACGTCTGTGGCGACGGTGCCTGGAGCATATGTGTTATTTAGTTTTGTTATGTTGTTGCCCAGACATCAGGCCCGTCGATTTTCTGAGTCATTCTAGATGTACAACGTGTCCTTCACGCCCTGCGTATGCCCCTGGATTAGCCGGTCATCGTTTGGAAAATGTGATGTTGTTCGATTCGGGGCAGTAGTAAGAGAGAGAGGAGAGGAGTTGTGGCTTGCAGCAGACCGATCGTGGGGTGGAAGCGTAAAAGTACTGGCCCCCACTAATTCGAAAATCCGGGGGGACTTCTGCCACTGGATACTATGGCTTGCTATGAGTCCACACGCAGATTCTTAGTACACCGTGCTCCCCTCCCCGTCTCTCATCATTCTAAATTGTAACTTAGATTGATAATGTTGCAACAAACCATAATTACGCTGCCTTAAACTCTGAGATAGCCTATCTATGAAATATCTTGGACGGTCTCATGGAAGTTATATAATATATTTATTATTATATAATATAAAGTATATATATAATAATATAATTATTAAAAATAATTAGATTATTAGATATTATAAAAATATATTTATATATATTATTTAGAGTGTTATAGTATGCGTCTGCTATCACATGAACAGTTGAAAAAGCGTTTATACTAGCGAATAAAAAATCACAAAATAACAGATATTTCATAAAGAATGTACGTGACGGCAGTTTTGACACGCATAATATTAATATAAAGAAATTATTGAAAGTAATATTAGACAATGTCAAATTATTTTATTATAATACATGGAATGGGGTGATGTAAACGTTGTAAACACTAAACCGAATAACGTGCGATTTCTTTTTGGGAAGATTTCTAAGATGTTTCTATGATTTAATTTTTTTTTGGGGTGTGGTAAGGAGTTACCCTGGACACCTTTTTTTTCATTTAAATGATAAAAAGAAGAATCCAAGATTAAAAAACGATAGGGTTTGAACTAGAAAACTGCGTAATGTTCCTTTGGGGGGTACTTTTTTGCCAAC